>CM057154.1:34574269-34653980 GCA_029962745.1 Echinometra lucunter
ATTAGATTTTACTCAATTGTTTATCATAAAATTCTCAGAAAATTGATTATGTTTCGATGGTTTGGAATATTTCTCATGAATTTCGTAGAAGGTGAATATTTGGGTTCTTTGGGTTAAAAGACACAAACAAAAGATCTAGTTTCACTTAATTTTATTGCAGAGCTATGCCTAGAGGACTCCAAAAATAAGGAAACAAATGGAACGGTTTGATAATGGTTATAATTGAGTGGTATATCATTTGAAATTATACGATATCCCTGAGGTAAATGACAAGTTCATATCCTTGTAGTTGTCCGATTTGCATTTCCTTTTCGTTGTACATGCATGTACCAGATTTTGAACCACCGTTTCGGTACATTTATCGAATCCCTGTTGAAAACATAGAGGGCTTGCTGATAGTGCCACTGAACGCAAGCAATAATCTTTCATAAAAAGCAATCTGATCTTTTTTCATATATCGGAGATTTATTCCTGTTACCCAACTACGAAAAGTATGTCATGGTGATCACATGATAAACTATCTGACCAATCATGTTTGAAAGTAACCTCGTTAAACTAGAATGTGACACATCATATTGGCAACAAATCCTCTTGAAATTAACTACGGAAATCGATCATGATTATATCTTTGGTTCAAGATACTGTAATAAAAAAAGGGGTGAAAAAATCTTTTTAATGTAAATCGGAATCGGTTTGCACATTTCTTGAGCGGAATTGAGCTTTTGAGATGTTCCTTCCGGGGAAGAATCAATGTGAAATGGAAAATAAAATATATTGGACATCTCACTTTGTTTGGTTATACTTAACTTGGAAATATTTATTCAAAAAAAGATGTCTGTAAGCAACTAGGGCATTTGAATTTCTCTAAAGGGACATGGAGTAAAACCCACCCTATGAACCCGGCACTTTATTGTCCCCTTCAAAACTGCTGCCGATATAAATTCAGATTAATAAGAGATCCTTGTGCAACCGAAGTCCTTGTTATCGTGTCATCTTTAATTCATTTGATCAGAGGTGTTATGTGCAGAAGGAATGTGAAATCAATATTTTGATTGCATCCTATATTTAAGAATACGACCGGAGGCATTTCACCCAGAAAAAAAAAAAAGAAACACGACGAAATATGCGTATTATTGACCCGTGATTTTTCAGATGTCATCTCTCTCTCTCTCTCTCTCTCTCTCTTTGAGAATGAAATTCAATTGAAATTTCTTTCTTGGGTTTCCCTAGGCAACAAACACTTCAACCGGAATATGCCTTCGACTAACTATCACCTCTCTTTATAGTTATTGTTCTGACACAATCTGGATCTATTATTATTATTTTTTTTATTCCTACTATTATTATTATTCCTACTATTATTATTATCATTATCATTATTATCATCATTATCATAATCATTAGTGTAATGATAATTGTTATTATCATTATTGTTATTATTATTGTTATTATTATTATTATCATTATTATTATTGTTATTATCATTTTGCTCGGCAGAGACCACCCCCCCCCCAAAAAAAAAAGAAAAACAGAAAGAAAAAAATGAAATTATATCAAATAATGATCCAGAGTAGAATCTTGCTCCCAAAGACTGTTTAAAAAAATTGTGAACACTCCATCTACTTTCAGATGTTATCCAACATAGAATATAACAACAACACAAATTAATTTTGTTTGTTGTGTAAATAAGAATTAGCTTTACTAATGATAAAATACTCTGTGTTATTCTTTTTTCTTTTTCTTTTACATTGTCATGTACATGTGTTATCAACGGTGTAACTAAATAGCAATCATCTATTAAGCAAAACTAACGCCCTGTCTTAGAAAATTCATGTCTACAAATTCATTATGATGTCAACAAATCAATCATTATCGTCTGTCATGTAATGAGGCATTCATAGTGAAGACAAACATACAGCTATTAATTTATGACATTCATTACAAGATGAATACTAAATTGAAGGGGTAACTAATGAAACAAATATTTACACTCTTTCCCCAACACGGATCACAAGCCTATCTTTGTTAGAGCTATAATCGTGGGTAAACAAATAGGTAGAGGACAAAGCCTGAAAGATGTAATTTGTCACTTATAAGCCAGCAGTTCAATAAAATGTTTACACTGTTCATTTACATTCACTTATTGTACTATAACACTCGCATGAGGTGCGTCAATGCCTACATCACTGGTTTTTATCCATTGGCAGTTGGTCTAATTCCCAGATCGTGTAACACCACTGTCGCTAAACCCATTTTGATCTACTAATAATTTTGGTCTAATAGCCGTTTGGTCCAATCACCACTTGGTCTAATACCCAATTGGGCTAATTATCATTTTGTCTAATGATCAAATGGTCTAATTGCCACTTCGTCTACTTAGTTTTCCTCATTTCGTCTGATGACCATTTGGTCTATTATGCCTACCAGTTCGTCTAATCAGATAGACTAAGTTTGACCGAATGAGTATTAGACGAAATGGGCATAGCCTAACAGGAAATTAGAAGAAATGGTAAATGGGTTAAGTGGTGATTAGACCAAATGGTTACTAGACGAACTGGGCCTCATGTCATCAAAAGTTGTCATGATAGCAACTGTTGCTGGAATGGCAACTTTCATTATAAAAGCCAGTCAGGAAGCAGAATTCTCACTGTTGCCATGGTAGTTACCATTCCTGCAGGAGTTGCTATCATAGCAACTTTTTATGAAACAGGGCCCTGGTTGCAGATGAAATGAGATAGATAATGTGGGATGAGACCAAACGGGCATTAGACATAGTGGGATTAGACCATGTGGCAATTCACCGCATAACTGACGCCGCCCTACGTCAAGCAAATAACGCTTTGTTTGAAACGCACTGTAAACAGCGATTGAACTGTTGACATGAATGATGTCGGTTAGAAGAAGACATTGAGCCTCATGATGGGCCGTCAAGCCCACTTCAAATGGCATGCACTGGTTGGTAAATAGATCAATATGGCTACAAGACGGAACATAAAATGGGGTTGCCACATCCATGGGCACTGCATTCTTTACTTCAGACTGCATTCAAGTCGCTCTTGGTTCTTTCATTTTCAATGAATCCATTTTTTTAGTCATGGTATGACCTTTTTTGAAAATTTTCACAGGCGCATAATTTAATTCAGACGTGATATTATTATAACATTAAGCTAGTACCATCAACAGATCAATCAAAAAATATTCTTCAGCATTGCCTACCTGAATGTCGCTTTGCATAATAAAACATTTAAAGGTTATGTTTTCTGGTCATGTCTGGAGAAAAGAGACTATTTTGATCTGGTTTAATCGATCATGCTTACTGCTCAAGGATACTGTTAACATAGTTAGGAGACTGAAGGATGGGTGCACTTTAACTTGTTTCCACATGTTCCCATTAGATGTTTCCTGGAGGTGAACATAGTTGCATCGATATGAGCGTATATCCTTCTGTCCCTCAAGGAATCATCCGCCATTAAAAGACAGCATGACGTTGTCACATCGCCCAATAAAAAGTCATGGTGCTCAACAAAGTCATGACAGAGTATATCTGTCTTTTTATTCATCGCCAGGAGGTTAACTCTATACACTGCATGGCCTGCAGTTTGTTAATTACTTCATCATTCCATTATTTTCTTGAATTATCCAAATTCTCAAGAATACATTGAAATTGGTTTGGTAACACATTGTAAAAGTACTTAAAATATACATCTAAAAGTTAATATATACATCTAGAATAAAAGAAACACTGATCGATTTTTCAGTAACAAAAATAACAAAAATAGGTTTCAATGATATAAAGATAAGAAGACAGATTAACTGTAACAGAAAAGCACACATTAAGAAAAATCATTACGTGTTGGTTAAAATATGAACCGACGAACTGTGGGTTAAAAAATTGTATTTACAATATTTTACCAACAGTTAGTCTGTTCATATTTTAACCAACCTAATGATTTTTAACCATTTTTTTAAGAGTGCACTGTATGAGAAAGGACTTAAAAATGTTAAATGTAAGGAAATCTATCTTTTTTTATTATTTGAAACTTGCGTCATAAAAGTCGTTGTATTGATTAAAAAGGAACCATCTAAAGGAAGTATAGACAAATAGAAATATTTTTGTATTGCACATTGAAAAAGAAGAATATGGTAAATCAATCAATTAAATATTTTGCATTTTGTTATAATATTCATGTTCACATTCATCAAGTATCATATCAAGCACCCTTCGTAAGAGGTTATGCCTATACCGCTATACGAATGTTTTTTCAAAGTTAATTTCATAACAAAGGAGTGACCGATTCGTTGGAACTCAACTAGGAAATGTAGGAGCTATTAAAAATCTGTAGTATATTCATGTTCTACCAGAATAGATTCTTCCACGTGTAATCATATCATTGTCTTTCATAGATTGAACTAAGCAATGTTATCGTTTTCTAGCTTTAATAATCACAGACCAGTACACTCTTAATTCCTGAACGGCAGATGCAAGAGCTTGCAAAACGTTGGCACGATAACGTCATTCGTTTCAGTTTTTGTCAAAGCTTTTGTTCATCTTTGAATAAAATGAATATTGCGTATCAATACACCTGTCGCACTTGCCGAGCTTCAACCACCGCCATCACAACCACTCTCTTCCCTCCAACCATTCCTTTCCCCTCCTTAGTAAGGGCACCCAGACAAATCCTTCTTTAACTATACACCAGAGATTCTTTGCAATCGGATACCTTGACAGGGTCGTCTTGACGCCTTACCCGCGGGCCACCACCTGCGTCACTGTAAGGGAATACGTAATACTAAAACCGGTTCCACAGGGCGACAGATTAAATGAATCGAAGATAGACAATTTGATGGCTAGGAATTCAAAAGCTAAACCCTCCACATAAAATATGTCTAGGTAAAGAATATTGCTTTTCTAACAGGAAAATAAACGAGAGAGGGAGAGAGAGAGAGAGATAGAGAAGAAATCAAATTTTGTAAAGATTATGCATCCGATAGGCTATAGTCAGATAGTAGGGAAATGTGACGGGCATGTTTAATCGCCGAGAGACAAGGCTAGGATAATTTTTCCCATTACGGGATAGAATTGCGTTCAATATTCATGCTACGATTAGCTTGATCAGTGTCATATCCGGGAGCAAGTCACTAGTCATCTTAAAACAATTCATACAAGGAATGATGGATGCATCTCAGGTTTGCTCCCTATATTGACGGGTCAAGGAAGGGTTAAAGTCTTTAGGGAATCTCTTCCAAGGGATATCCTCATATGGTTAAGACCTATAGACGTCAATTCTGATGAAAAACATTAACGAAATTGCGCGATCCACACTCAGATGATTAATAGAATTTGATGCGAAACGATGACAAATAAAATCTTTCCTAATTTAAGTTAATGCCTCTAGATGGGGGCATATTCGGTGATATATCGTCGACACTCCTTCGCATCGGTCTAAACTTGTACAACAAGAACATTACGCGACATCCTTCCATTGTTTGAAACTGTAATATATTCTGTTATGTCCAATAATATTCACATGAGTAAATTATGATAGAATCAGGAGCGAGAGGATGATCTAACCTGATGCATATGTTTCGCGGGGGGGGGGGGGTGATGGCTCCTGGATCCACCATTACAAAATCATGAGAATATAACTGGTTATGCTAAGGGGGTGGGGTCACGAATAAAAAGGAAGTACTCATAGGCTTAAAAAAATACTTGGTTAAAATTAAAGATAAATGAGGGCAATCCGTGTATTCACCCATTTGGGGCAACTTTTTTGCGGTTATGCTCAGTCTTGTCACGATCTCATGACAAATAAGACCCCAGGAATAGCAACTGAAGTTGGAACTGGAGGGTTTGAATCTTAAGATAAGTCTTTTTTATTTGGCATATAAATAATTGTCTTTTTATTAATAAGTCTTATCCTTTCCTGCTGCACTTTCGTATATGCATTTCACGCGATTTTACGTTCCGCACTACTTCCGCTTTAAAAATCTTATCATATCATTATGAAGATGACAATGATTCTTCTTATTTTTATCATTCTATTTTTTTTCTATGGTTCGAAATACTGGAATTCAATGACAGCGACCTAAAAAACTCGCCGAATCTAAACTGTTTAAAAAGGAAAGTGAAAAAAAATCTCTTGTAGCCTTGCGCTTTAAACAGTAACTGAGCGAGGAAGACCCACCTCTCGTTTTCTATCTCTCTCTCTCTCTCTCTTTTGTTATTTCTCCTTTCTTCACTTCTCTTCCTTTCCATGGTTACTCACATCTTCTTATATTCTTCTTCAGTTTTCTCAATTCGCCATCCTGCTATTTTTTTCTTTTGTTCATTTTTGAAAATTTCATTTAGCATTTTCCTTTCATTTTTTACACTTTCCTTTCATTTTTTACACTTTCCTTTCATTTTTTCATTTTCTAGAATTAATTTTTTAGGGCTGAGTCAATCGTTCATTTACATAGCTCACTTTTATCCTTCTTGTCAAAGTCTCACTATTTCGAATGATGTTCTACAAAATTGATTTATTATTATCAAATTGATTTATTAATATCAAATGATCAAATCTCGACTACCTTTAAACTATTGGGCATGTGTTTCACAAGCTTTGCTTTTTAGCATGTCCAACCGTTTTCTCATTATTATTATGCGTTCATATTTATTTTCTGTTATGCACTGTATTGATTTATTCATTTCTGTGATTGAAACTGGTGAATAAAAATAACTTCAACTTGAACTTATCATTACTATTACTTTGACTATCATTATACCATTATCATCATTATCATTATCCACTACAAATTGAGCAAATTATTACCCTACCTATATATGCATATAATCGTTATCATCATTATTATCATTCACTACAAAGTGAACAAAAATCACCCTACCTATATAGGTATATAATCTCAAAAAAAATAAACAAAATCTAGGTGTGGAAACCATGTTGTCGGGCCCTCATTCTTCCTTTTATTCTTCCTTTTATTCTTCTTAGTTTTTTTCCACTTTCATCTTCCTCGACCTAGTTATATTTTGTCCTCTTTTCTTCTTGATCTGAGCTATGGCTATATACTGTTTCATGCCAGTGGCATTTTAAGGTGAAACATTTTGTTTACCAAAAGTTTACAGTGCATGGGGCAAATTTCAAATTCGATGCTAGAATGGAACAGAATTGTCAAAGGGCAAAGCGCATCCACGCGAGAATCTGAAAACATGGAAAAGAGGACACATTTGTATTCCAGGAGATTTCTTTACCTTTCAAAAAGGGACTCGCTGGGTCGATGCGTATGAATGAGGGGAAAAAAGCATGAAGAGAAGTGAAATGGTGCATGTTAGATTCGCCTCATTTCTGTCATAACCATAGTTCCCCTTCAAAGCCATACTGAAGTAGCATGTACCCTGATCTCCAACCATTCACTTGTCCTCCTCCCCCCCCCCTCCTCCCGAACTAGGCTATGCAATTGGGTGCATAGCGTTCTATTTGTCTATTTCTGAATATAAAAAAGGGTATCTTCGATTGCGTCGATTTTGCAAATCTAGGTAACCCCTGGGTGTGTATTTTTATTTCTCTCCTTTTTTTCTTGGTAATGAATACTCCAGTGCTTTTAAATCTCTTCCTCGAGTAGTGAGTGCATTGAGAGAATACTAGATGATGCCTCGGATTGGGAGAAGGGGGGAAACATTAGGGTGCATTGAAGCTCTCTGGATAGGGACGGTTGAAAGCTAAAAAGCGGCAAGAAACTTCTTTCATGAAAGAAAACGACAAATTGAAATCATTAAGTCTTTGTATGCACGATCAGTAGCCAACTAAGATCCTTTTTCATATTTGCAGTATCTGGAAGGGGGAAAAGGGAAAAAGGTGAACTAAAAAACAACACATTCGAAATTTATTTTAGTAAAATTTTTCATTCCAGTTGGTGTTTGAGTGTTCCAAGTTTAACCGTATGAAGAAGGGAGCCTATGCAAAAGCAGCTTTAAAAAAAAAATCTTTTCCGTTCACACTGCTTACAATAAAAGAAATAAAGGAACTATATGGCTTCCTATAAAGCGCTTAGGTCTATCAGGCATAGCTCTCATGGAATAATACATACAAATGAGGAAGTCAAACTCCATATCTGTTGAACCTTATAGCATCAAACTAAGAAAGTACGTAAAATGCAGAATCATGAATATAGCATTAATGTTTCAAACATGTACAGATAAATTACAGGCGATTGGAAATCAACAAAACGATCAAGGAAAAATAGCTTGGGATACTCAACAGAGTTTCGAGTAAATTGACTGAAATTACAGTGTTGAATTGAATTGAACTGAATTGAATTGAAGAAGGCTTTTGCTAAATTCATCTGATTGGCGACCAAAGGTCGAATTGCACAGATTTATAAATGTATGTACATACACAAAGGCTTTCAAAAAGATATACATGTAAATGGACATAAAAATGAGACAAATCATGCATAAATAAAAAAGTTAATATAACTGAGAGTGCAGTTAGAAAGCATACACTTGCACAAAAATTAAAATTAATGATTAACTTGAGCATCCTAAGGAAACATCTAGCAAAACGAAGGAGTTTCATAAGGTGTAGAGCGTCCTTCGAATATTTAAAATCGAACTCAAGATACTGCTCAATGCCTACGACCAAATATGCTCTAACATTGTTTTCCCTGGAATTTACTTTGCGTGTGTTATATGTTGATTCTTTGATACAAACAAATTACCCCTTTTAACCATTAAACAAAGAACAATGAAGATATTCAGCCTGAACAGAGAAATGATTCAAGGTTAACATGTATACGGGTACGCCATCAGAATCTGATAAATCATGATTTTGGAGCACTGTTTTAATTTAAAAGCCCTTAAAGAACGTATCGCATTTCGGGTAGATTCGTCAAGGATGGAGTTCCAAGTTATAAGCCGAGTCCACCCGAGTCTAGCCCTATTTAGCCGAGTCAACCGAGTCCTCTTCGGATTATGTAGAAATCAAGTTCCGGGTAGAGTAGGAATCACATCTAGTATCAAGTGCTATATTTTCGATCATTAATTCGTGTTTAATAATTATCACAAGTATGCAACATGCACACACACACATATTGATAACTAGTACTTCATGAATTATTGACGAAAACAGGCTTATATTATAAGCAAGTCCAAATGATAAGTTATTCTTAGTTCAGAATTTGAAATTTAAGAAATGTATCTCTTCAAGATATAAGGTGATGCTCTTCCTAACTTTAGTAGGTTGGCCTTTTATAATATCTCCTTTTCGCTTTCACCAATAATCCCGATTTAAGATTCATCGTCTGATCACTTTCATCTCTCATATATCACAGACTAGTACTAGAAGAGGGGTTGACAGATGGCAGATTCCCTTATTTGTTAATCAGAAAGAAATCACTGCAGTACTCCCTCCAGCACCAAAGCATTTTCTAATCCTCTACCAATAAAAAAAATGCAGAACTACAATTTTCAAAAAGAGGGAATACAGAGGAATAATTTGAAAGAGGTGACAATATTTGGGAGAATGGAAACAGATAAAAGGATAAATGGAATGAGAAGTGACATTGTAACTCATTACCTGCAAACAAAACGAAGATTTGCAAATTTAGTCATTGAGACTGGAGATATATAGAAGCATCTCTGAATTACGACCTGAAACGCACGATCTTTATCTATCACTCAATCAAGAAAACCTATTACACTGTGTAATTACATCGCCCCTGACAACATCAAACTGATTGCTACTGACTTCGTTATTTTTGCTTGCAGCTATGTGTTCCACATAGATAATTTTGTTTAAAGTGCTGTCGGTAGTCCCTCCCACCCCCCCCCCTTTCTCTCTCTCTCTTATAGATAGGCTAATATGTCTGAAGTAGGAGTTCTAGGGCGAGATTGGAGGGAGCAATTCGATAGTATGATGGAAAGCGAAAGCCCGTTGCTACAGGTAACCCGCCTGTCATGCCTGGTATGTTGCTGTCTAGACGACAAAGTGCGGTGTCAAATTCGCCACATTCTCGCCATCGATTTTAATGATTAGCTTGCAGTTCTCGCTTCGCCCAATTTTTCTTTCTTATTCCCGAAGTCTCCTTTTCAGTTGACTTTCATCTGGCAATTTAATGTCAACATCTCTATTAAAAACGCCTCTCTCTGTCTCTCTTTTCATTGTTTTATCTCTTTTCGTTACTAACTTGAAAGGGTATTACTCACTTGTAGCCTAATAGTGTAATAGTGCTGTATTATTAAGTGTGTTTCAGTATTTTTCCTAAATTCTCTCCTCTCATTTCACATAATTCGAGCATCAAACATAACTTCTCCAGAAAATCAACAATAAAACTTTCCCTCTACACTCCATCCACAATTCTTCCCAAATTGCAATTTCTTATATTCCCCTTTGAAAGGACTTGGAAAAAAAAGATGCTGTTTATTCAGACCAATAGACAAGTTTGTGGAGTTTGCGTATAAAGCTTCAAAACCACACGTTTACGTATTTTCCTTTGAAGCGACTTCATAATAAGGGAAAGAAAAGAAAAGAAATGCTATTCGGTTTTATAAACTTTCTATTCTCCTCGTTTCTCAAAAGTAAACGAGGAAATTTTGTTGAAACAAGTCTGAGCGCACGTGTCTGTGCATGAGGTGGATTTACTTCGTGGTTTGCAAACAAGTGTTCCTTGCTTTAACATAAAGGGGTATTTAGCATTGCAATTAAGCTCCGTTCATACATAGCGAGGCAAGCCACCTTACTTCTCAGCATTGAAAAAGATGGCAAGAAGCAATAGGGTTTGGAGATAAAGGAACTATTGGTAAATGTGCACAACAAAGGTTAACAAACTCGTTTCGTCTTTAGATATTGATGTATGAAGCATATAACTATTTATTTACATGTATTTGATCCGGTTTAGTTTGTCAACATGCGTCCTAGGAGTTGACCTTAGGTCTTTTAAAATTTTTAAAGTTTATATGTATTCTTGTAGCGCTTGTAATGTCTCATGTTCATGTATGCACTTTGTCGTGATTTATTTATTAGCCAGTGGAGGCAAAGTTTCTATGTATTCCGCATATCATAGACTATTAAATTGAATTGAATTGAATTGAATTGTATCTACATATCCATTTGTTTATATATCTATCTATCAATCTGTTTGACTGTGAATATGTCTATCATGGCATCTGTTTTTGGTTCCAAAGTTGCTTCAAACATTTGTCCACACTATACTCTGCCATTCTAGTATACTTTTACACTCTTGTACGACTCTCTCACCTTTTTGTGTCCCCGTGTTTTATCATTTCATCATAGCAATTTTATCACCTTACGTGTTGCGTCTAAATGGGACTACAGGGGAGCATTTCATGAAGAGTTTTGTCGGTGATTTTCACTGACTAATTTGCTTTCAGCCAATCAGATGTGAGGATTTTCAGTAGCTTATAACATTTGTCGGTGATTTTCACCGACAAAACTCTTCATGAAACGCTCCCCAGGTTGTCGATATTGGTTAGCAAATCTTTGTTATCCAGTGTTGAACGTGATGTGAATTTATTTATTAAACCTTTACAACACCCGACGTGCAACAAAGCGTGCCTATGAAAAACCAAACGATCAAAGTCGCTCTATACGGAGTCACTGCAATAAACATGTAGTCTACCCGGATGAGGGAACAATTATTGGTAGACAAGGCTGCCGAATTTCACGATTCGAGATTCACGATTCAAACATAATATAAGGAGGATGGAAGAAGAAATATCTTGATAGGAAAATGTATTTGACACAACATAATGTTGAGTTCAAAAGAGACAAGCAGCATCTGTAGAGATAATGCAGAATTTAAACAATTGTGTTTGCAAAACATATTGAGAATTGTCCTTCTAAACCTGCCATTTTGAAGCAACACTGCCAATTTGAGGGTCGCCATAAAAAGTAATTGAGACTTTTCATACTTTCATAACTTTATCATTTTTAACCGATTTGAATGGAACTTTCTTTTAATTGCTTCACTCTATCCTCTCTTTTCATTAACACGGATATTTCCCCAGGATTTAATTTTCCTTTAAATTGCATACATCTTCAGAAAATCTGGTGAAGCATTTGCACGTAACTCGTAAAATCGATGTTAAGTAACTTGTCTTCTAAGCGTAGGAGTAAAAAATGATATACGACTATTATTCATGACGTTTTAATTCTGTTAAATAACAGTTTTTAAATCCAGTCCTAATAATGTAAGATCCCATTGACGTAAGAATGATCTAAGAACTTACATTGAAAGAATTATTTTAACTCATGACGCTGCCTGATATTTTCCACTCCTCTAACAAATCTGTAATTCCTTATCTGTGCCAGAACTCTCACCCATCCCTGTATTAAAGCCTGCCTATTAGCACTGGGAATTTTGTTGTTTCCCATGCTGAGAGACATACTACAGCCAATGTGCTTTCCTAGTATATACCAAACAGATCCCTGCAACCTTATAAACACAAGTGGTCTCGGCCATGTTGGCAAAGCTTTAGAATAAGGAAATTATCCAGAAATATATTTTAAAAATTGACAACTATAAAACACATCTTAAGAGTTTCAGGAACAAGTTTCAGTGTTAACTGGTATCTTAAGGAAGTAACTGAGCTGAACAACCCTCCCGTTACTCTTTCGATTGTTCACCGTCTTTTCTTTCCATTACAAGATATATTTGTGATATGCACCCTGTTATGTCATGTTTTTATCATAACTTGTATCATTATTTTTGTTATCATCATCATTATTATTGTTGTTAATAGTAATATTACTATCATTATCATTATTGTGATTATTGTTCGTTATCATTATCATTATTGTTGTTATTATTGTATCATTATCAGTGTTACTGTCATACTTTTTTTTTATTCTTATCCTTATCGTAAATCATACTGTACAGTTTACTTAATATCATTTTCCTAGAGTGATTAATAAAATTCCTGCACCTATTACATAGCAAGGCACTATTATAATGGATTATTGAAATATTCAATATGACATGAAATCATTTCAGCTTCCCTTGATTCCCTTTCCCCTCCTCTCTCTCTCTCTCTCTTTCTTTTTCTCTCTCTCTTCCCCTCTCTTCCTTTTCCTCTCTTCTCCCTCATCCTCTCCTCTTGCTATTTTTTTTGTAATCATAATTATTTATGCCCTATGTTACTTGACATTTTTCAGTTAATTCAGTTCTCTTTTTTCCGTGAGCAATTTTGTATGTTTCAGTCACTTCTGAGACCATTGCTGCTAGGCTTCCTCAGTTGGCAATTCATTTTTCTTTCACTCTTTATCACTGAGGAGTGCGTTATTTCTTTTTTCTTTCTTATATGCTATGTCATCACACCATCTTTATCAAGTTCATCGATTGTAAACTTTTGGGGAGGGGGCGGGGCATCTCATCAAATTACATTTTCGTCTACGGTAGATATGAAAGAACTGTAGTTGGTTTTTAAAGAAATTTGCAGTATTGCAATCTTATATACCTTGTTCACAATGATAAAGAAATCTGTTTCACATTCACGTCTGATACGTTTCTTTGAAATCCCATTTCCTCGTAAAAACTCCTTATTTTCGTGATAATCTAGAGCAATATTAACAAACAATAACTTAAGAAAAAAGTCAAGTAATGTTTGAAGGTTTGCATGGTGGTACGGATATTCGTAGAAAGGGTTTACGGTTCACCATGTGGTAAGTCCTAAAGGACTATAGATAAAGTGGATATCTATTTCACCTCCATCTCTATCCACTTTATCTATAGTCCTTTAGGACTTACCACATGGTGAACCGTAAACCCTTTCTACGAAAGTCAGATAAGGAGTAATAGAGAAGGATATGAACAGAAATGGAGAATAGATGGTATATAGGTAGATAGAGATCAAATGAATCAAAGAATAAAGGACTATGAAATTCGTAAACTTACCAACAGATAGACACACCGATGAATAGGATAAATTCCAAACTAATAGACAATTCAAAAGGACTAGGGGCCGTGAATGTTGGATAAACCACCAATTTCTTTTCTTTTGCGAAGGAATCATAGAACAAAATTAATCATCCTTGGTTTCCATTCGCCTGAGGAAATTTGTTTTTTATTTTGTTCCAACGGTTTATTTTCCAGTTTCAGCTGCTAATACTAACATGCATGGTAAAGATATTGCGCAATCTCTAGTGGAATACTAGTATTATGTTGATTACGAAAGTCATCTCGTTGAATTAATATCGGCGAGTTTCACCCGACCTATATTACAATTAATCAGAGTTCGCATTGAAACACAAGAATATCATAGCATGTCTACTGGGATCGATTCGTCTCGAGGCTATGTATCAATTTTTGTCATTGATTCATCACATTTTTTCCATATTTAAACCGTTCGGTTTGTCACATAGCTTACGACCCTTGAATTGAAAATATATCTTTCAGCACACATGTTCTCTAACCCTACTCTCCTCTCTATATACCCCCCCCCCCATCTCTCTCTATCTCTCTCTCTCCCTCTCCCCCTCTCTCTCCAATTCTTTCTGTCTCTTCACTACAGACAGTCCTGGTGAAAAGTGGAGTTGATTTTTTCGAGCACTTCCTTACATATGCCGAGAAAATGGCGGTTCATGGATTAATCGTTAGGAATTCTATCAATATTTCAAGAAATGATAATCAGTCATGTCATATATACGGTAAAGAGAAATAATGCGGCAGGAAACCTCATATCTTCTCTGTTTTCCCCCCAGATAAACTCGCAACGTCTATTAGTATACCGCGAAGTTTATTTCATGCAGATGTGAATAAAAACCAAAGTTTTTTTTTAATGAAATGGAAGCATGATTATAGCCGGAACTGCATGCCTGTAAAAGATTATCGGTGGCTTACAGTGAAATTTCTTTCAGACCAAAAAAGAATATTGCAACTTAAATTTGTAGGAAACAGAAGAGCATCTTAAGATATGAACACATATTGATTAGACACAAAACCATGATCATGCTACAAGGTCCAATCCTATTTCCTTTCTACTATAACACATCAAACTGACTGCTCAATTCTACCACCTTTATAACTCTTTCTTTCTGTCATGGTTTTTTTTCTCATTGTCATACACAATGCAGATTAATATCTCCCACAAAAATTGTCAATGTCGAGAATATTAGAGTGTCTTCTATTACATATAGTACTTTTCATTTAAATGTCATGAACACAGTAACGGGACAGAGCAGGGTGTAAATACCATGCATGCATCGTAAAAATATTTTCATGTTTGAGCCTGAAAAAGGCCGCATAAGTTGAATGGTGCCCTGGAGTGTTGGAATGATAAGAGGAATATGATTGGCAAAATGATTCCTGGGTGATATTTCTAGGGGCTATAAATTACGAAAATTGAAATACTAAATGCATTGCTTCTGGAAATGAAATTATATTAGATTGATATTAGAAGCTTCAACTTCAATTTTTGTAAACATGTACCGTATCTATTTTTAGCACGGACGATGAAGTGATTGATATTTGATAAAGATGTGCCTAAATTTGAAGATTTCTTGGAATAGAGCGTCATAATACTTGAGGTTCTATCAAGATCGGATAATTCAAATCTCAGTAGTACTAGCAGTACTAGTAGTAGCAGTAGCAGTAGTAGCAGTAGTAGCAGTAGCAGTAGTAGCAGTAGTAGCAGCAGTAGTAGTAGTAGTAGTAGTAGTAGTAGTAGTAGTAGCAGTAGTAGTAGTAGCAGTAGTAGTAGTAGCAGTAGTAGCAGTAGTAGCAGTAGTAGTAGTAGTAGTAGCAGTAGTAGCAGTAGTAGCAGTAGTAGTAGTAGTAGTACTAGTAGTAGTAGTAGTAGTAGCAGTAGTAGTAGTAGTAGTAGCAGTAGCAGTAGTAGTAGTAGTAGTAGTAGTAGTAGTAGTAGCAGTAGTAGTAGAAGTAGTAGTAGTAGTAGTAGTAGTAGTAGCAGTAGCAGTAGTAGTAGTAGTAGTAGTAGTAGTAGTAGTAGTAGTAGTAGTAGTAGTAGCAGTACTAGTAGTAGCAGTAGCAGTAGTAGCAGTAGTAGCAGTAGCAGTAGTAGCAGTAGTAGCAGTAGTAGCAGTAGTAGCAGTAGTAGTAGTAGTAGTAGTAGTAGCAGTAGTAGCAGTAGTAGTAGTAGTAGTAGTAGTAGTAGTAGCAGTAGTAGCAGTAGTAGTAGTAGTAGTAGTAGTAGTAGCAGTAGTAGTAGTAGTAGTAGTAGTAGTAGTAGTAGTAGTAGTAGTAGCAGTAGTAACAGCAGTAGTAGCTGTAGGAGTAGTTGTAGTAGGGGTAGTAGTAGTAGTAGTAGTAGTAGTAGTAGTAGTAGTAGCAGCAGCAGCAGCAGCAGCAGCAGCAGTAGTAGTAGTAGTAGTAGCAGTAGTAGTAGTAGTAGTAGAAGAAGTTGTAGTAGTAGTAGCAGCAGCAGTAGTACAGCAGCAGCAACAGTAGTAGTTGCAGCAGCAGCAGTATAATTAGTAGCTAGTAGCCTTCACCGTCGTCATCGTCTTTGTAGTAGTAAATATCTTATACCTCGTTCTTCATTGATTCATTTGTGTTTTTTTTTTCCAGTGATTATCATTACCTGTCAGTGCACTACAATCACCCACACACGCATCACTGTCTCATTAGTGACTCTCCAGCGGTCCTGCAATCGTACCTAAATGCATTATGCGCACTGGTGCATCAATAAATTCTTGAGAAGGGTGTCGTGTCTTATGATCCGCAGTCACTATTCTCTTACTCTTTTTTATTCTTATTCGGGTCTCCCCAAACCACAGACAGACTGAATGACGCAGATGAAATGCCCTAACGTGCTATCAATATACCTAACACCTGAGGATCTTACAGGGAAACTCTTTCACTCCTTGGTCCCGCATGAGCGGTGGGGGAGACACACAATAGGTCCCCGAGGGAAGCCCTTCTCGAGAAACTCATATGATGCTTCATTGCCCGGTGACTATGAGAGACTTAGCTTTGATTCCTTCTAAAGCCCGCCACAGGCGGACACATAGAAGTTGATTGCTATCAACATGATCAAGACTGCTATTGCTTTATCAGAAGGGGACTCACTTTTAAGCATGGTTTAGATGAATCCCTTGGTGTATTTAACGCAGAAATGCCATCTTTTTTTTTTTCTTAGACGATTCAGCTTCTTCTGACGATATGAATAACAAAACGAATTAAGTCGTGACAATGAGAATGGGAAATTAATGACATGATTACATTAAAATTAATACTCGTTAATCCCACTTTTAACATATTACGAGTATCTTATAAATAAATCCCTGCCTCTCGTTAAAAAAATTTAAGGTCCCTCAAAGCCAAACTGTAAGCTCAGATTATTAATTGATTAAATTTCATGACATTACAGACATTACTTTTGTTGCTTCTTGTTTCGCCTTTTGACTGTTACAGATTACCTCTGTCAATATTTTCCATTATAGTTTGAAAGTATATTTACTTTTACTGAAATTGCTTCACATCACTTCGAATCTAGGTTCTTCAAATGTATACGTAAGTATGCCCCTATCAGTCTCAATAAGCTTATCTGATCTGATATCAATGCCAGACAAAACCCAAAGGAAACTCAAGGTGTAGTGAATTGAAAGGGATGAAGATGACCGTGTCTAGGTATCTCTTTAAAAGAAGACAAACCTTTCTTTAGAACAGCTACCCAGCATCATCATTTTTTATTTTTAGGTTTATAAAGAAGACAGCTCAAAGCATACTTTTCGAAAGAAAAGGCCATTCTATTTGTAGGGATAGCTTGTCCTTGATATCATTGTATACCATCAGTGCATAATTAAGTGATATTTGTAACGTCTCAGCGAAAAACTTTCTGAAGAAGTGAAATATATATGTTCTTAATTTAGATGGCTTTGCAGTGGATTCTTAGTAATCGGATTAGATCAATAGATATAAACATCTTATTTCAAAGAGGTTTTGAATGAATTAGAACGTAAACATCTCTTCGCTGTAACTGAAATGTCTTCAAAGTCGGGAATCTCCCTTCGCCAATTCTTTTATTATCTCCGGACATCTCCCTTCACTAGCCCGTTCTGAAAGCTTTGGAAAGGTCGGATAAAATGTCAGCCAGTTTTCTGGGTCAATCCACTATTGCTTTTGCAATTCTACCCGTTGCGTCTTGTCACTTTATCGCCGTTACAGCCACCTCACTAAAAACTACATCCGATATTCCATGCCATATTCCAGACTTGATGTACAGTATTCCAAAGCTCAGGGTTTTTTTTTTTCTTAATTTCTCGTCGGGACTGTTACGGCTACTACCTTTTCGGAGGGAGGGGGGGGGGGGGGCCCACCTGTGAGCTATATCCTTTTAATATTGATCAGGTTCTAAAGGGGGTTAACATGGTGTTGTCTGTCAACCCTTATCCGACTGGTCATTTTAAGATTCCCACCTCTGCTGCTAGAGGGTCATCGTATCTTTCCATTTCACCAGAGGCAAAAGGCTCAGTCTCACTCTCTCTCTCTCTCTCTCTCTCTCTCTGTCTTCCTTCTCTTCCCCTCCTTCTCCTCTTCCTCCTTCTCCTCCCCTTACCTTCTCTTCCTTACTTCTTCTTCTTCTCCTCCTTCTGCTCTGTCCTTTTCTCTCTTCTTCTTCCCTCTCCCTATCTCTCTATTTATCTCTCTCTTTATCTTTCTCTTTTCCTCCATGCATATCTTGATTGATTTAAATAGGAAAGGGCAATGAGTCGGAACTAACTGAAAGAGAACATGAATGCCGCCGACTGATCCCAACGGTGTAGGTCCATTTTTATTTTCATTTTGAAGATGATCGCACGTTTTATTAGCGAATTAATTGGTGCATTTAACGGATTGATGGGCGTTCCACGATCGGCATGATTGGAGTGTTCTTTGTGGGTCCTCCGACCAGACAAATTAATGGTTATAATACGAAACTGCATGCCCCGGGCTTAATTTCGACAAAGTTAATTTATGTAAAAGTTAGGTCTATGATTAGGATTGCAACTGGGTTTTAGATTGGGTTCAGGGTTAGGGGTAGGCATCATGTACAGTATCCAACAGAAGTGAGTACACACCCTTTACAAAATGTTAAAATTCAAATGTTAATTCTTACATAAATTTATTATAATTATGATAGAGAAGAACGAAATTCTGTGACGTGTGTTTTGATAGGAATTATCTCTTCCATAACAATAATGTAATAGCTGAAGAATTTTGTTTAATTTTGTGGCAACAAAAGTTAAGCACACCCTCAAAGGTGTACTCACTTTTGTTGGATATTGTATGTTCATTTGTATAATTAAGGAATCCACTTAATTCATGGGCCGGAAGCATGTGCACATAACTATTTTACGTATGATATCACTTTGAGTAATTGCTATTATATTGCCTAGAAACGTAACTACTTAATCATGTTAATGAACCCTGACCAAATGGGTATGTTCATTTGGCCATGTCATTATTGGTCCGCTTTCTCGCTATCTAGTTATTATTCATCCGAAAATACAAACGAAAGTTTCTGGATGAATAAATATAGAAGAAGTGTGCAATGGTGTGGATTCAGTTTGAAAATACAGACATAATATTACATCGCTGCAGTGTTACGAAGATTTCGAACAGCAAGACGCGGCATTGATGATTTTGTTTGATTGATGATTTTATTTTCTATTTGTCAAGTCAACACAGCACAACACTAAAGGATATTGCTTGATTGGACCTGTCAATGCAATCACTGATGCCCTGAGGCGTTCAGAATTATAGCATAAAATGATAATTTGTTCTGTAATTTAATGCTCTGGAGAATTCTGAATGTAATGGGCAATTCCATGATTAAGAGGACATCGCCCTAAACTTCATTTTTGCTCTTTCTCAAATTCAGGTCAATTTTAGGGGTTAAAATTCATACAGAAATCGTAAAGGCAAAGGGGTTTCATACTCACCCCCTAAAATAAATTGTTCCAAATGTCTCCTTATAGCAGAAACCGAACCATAAAAAAACTTACATATATGGGACTAGACACAGTTTTTTTAGACTTAGACAGAAAACTATCAGTTCTTTTGTAATTTTTTTCATTGGATAATCTGAAGGACATTGTGTGTCATCAAATTAAAAGAAAATATTATAAAATAAGTCACTGAAAATGTATAAAAATCTTAAATATGTAGTGCTGGACAAATTGTAACGTGACCAACCGTACCGTGACTAACCAAGATTTGGGGGTCTACTTTAAAAAACAGAGAGGAAAACTTTTAAATTTTTGTGGATAAATATTTGTCATCATATCAGAAGTAAAGCTGATATGGCTCTGAGTTTGAGGTACAACACAGTAAGGAAGGATTTTTGTCAAAAGCATTGCTCATTTTTTGTGTCCTGTTTTTGTAACGTAACTAACCATGGTCAAAAGTTCTCATTACAGCTCTGGCATTGTCCAGTTGCTTTTTATATTTTTATGTATTGTAGACCTTGGGTGGTAGAATATGTTGTTTCAAGATTAGGACTCGAAATGAAATGGATTTTTATTTTGCTGTATCAAAAGGTATGAACATTTGCTTAAATGTAACGTTACTAATCATGGAACTGCCCAAATGATTATGCTGAGAAATGGTGGAAGCGTCTCGTTGCAGTGTGCTTCTTAACGGGATATCGAATTATTGTATGATGATGAAAACTTAGATATTGACTACGATGGTTTGTTTTCCTGCCGAATCGATTACTGGATAAATGGATTGCTGATAACTACATACACCTGTCTGAGGGGGGGGGGGGGAGGGGAGGTATTCATGTTAATGAAAAGTCCTTCACTCCTCCATTTCTTCTTCCATTTTTTTTTCTTATACCGCCTTTTATCCTTCCTTATCTTTCTCTCTCTCACACACACACTGATACACACTTCCTTTCTCTCCTCCTCCTCTCTTTCTCTTCCAGTCATCTCTCTGCCTTTCTTTCTATCTATCTCTCCCTCTCTCCCTCTCTCTTCTATTTATTTTGTTCTCCATCTCTCTTCATCTACAACCACTTGTCTTTCATATGCTTCATCTAAGCCCGCAATCTTCTTGAGACGAAGATGAGATTCGATGATATCAATACCAATCAGCCTAGGAATAATCCGTATAGATTACTTTGCTTGGCTATATGTGTATTGCCTACAACTAATTTCCTCACGGACATCTTATAGTGCAAGATGTGTCTTATTGCTAGAGGTCATTAACCAATGTAGTTCCCCCACCCTCCTTGATATTACTGAACTCGAATCCAAGACCATGATATACATTTACTTATGCACATCACAAGTGATGAAGGGAAGCTTGAGTTCTGGCCAGGACGAGGTGAAAGATAAATTGGTGCCTTTCTCTGTCTTGTAGTAGCTCGGCTCGAACACTGATTAGTTTGTACGTAGTTCCATATATCCATTTCTGTGCAATGCAGGTGTTTGTCAACATGATTCAGTTAATTTCTTATCATTGCGATTATGCCAAAGCCTCAGAATATACACTTCTCTCTCACTGCTTAATCAAACTTTCGGTGTCATATTGTGATCTTTTATAGCAACATGACAAGACATGCCCGGTCCACATGGTCCATAATTTCCGATTGATTTTATTGTTAGCCGACACCCATCGCAGTGCAACTTTAAAAAGGTTAGTACATTTGCTGTCCGTTTGCGTTACACACACTGTTGACATGGTTGACATGTGGGATTGTACAGCACTGAGTAGGATGGTATAAGCTCTTCGACTTGCTTTCGAACCCAGAACCTCGCGGTTACCGACCACTCTTCTACCCTATTTTGCGTCTTCTTGGGCTTGCTTTTTGCACGACCTAGAATCAACGATTCTCTAGTTTTATTATTCATCAACTAATGATAATAAAAACAATTTTGAATGACGTACCTCTCGCAGCAGGCAGTCATATTCCCTCCTTGATCTAATTCCCTCCTTGATCTGAAATTAAGGAATAAACAGATCGGTTCATGGATGCTTCTTACCATTCAGTTATCTATATCTGAATTGAAGCCCTTATCTTCCCGACATTTTCTTTAATCGCACATCTGAAGGCGAGAGATTGACGCAGTATCTAAGGCAGAAGGAAGGAAAGATTATAAGTTGGGAAAGAGAGAGAGAGAAATTGAGGGACGACATTTCCATTAATGTACACGAGTTTCAGCGCTAAGTTGTTATGACTCATAGGATATTTTTCATGTCTACAGGCTTGTGCTATTTTATGTGAGTTTTCACTTCCACTTTTTGTAATTCAAGAACAGTGTTATAAAACGTGAAAAAGACGAGTATCATTAGAATATACTGGTTCCCGGGCTTAATGTTTTAGCAAAGGATGCAATGGAAATCTGTGACACATTATCTGGCCTAAAAGGTCACTAGAAGCGTTCTTCGGCACCACATCTCAGCTTTTAAATTGCGGTCGTATTGCATCTCAAGTTAAATGACAATGCCGAGCAGATATTAATCAAAGGGATTAGAATTCAATTTTCTTGAAAATGTCAATTATCTCGATATATGAGAGAGGAATAAGCGCGATTACAAGCGATCGCTTCTATTGATGTTGGCTCTATATATGAATTTGGGGAATAAGGTAGCGGGAAAAGGGAAGGATGCAGCGAGTTCTAAAAATGTCCTTTCGACACGAACTGGGCCTTTCAAAAACATTTCACCCTCCCCTCTCTCTATCTATCTTGTTTCTGTCTCGCTGGCTCTCTCTCTCTCTCTCTCTCTCTCTCTCTCTCTCTAAAATATCATTCTTATTTGTGAAATAATAATGGAAATTCACATGGGGAATGGTTACCGTTTTATGTTGAAAGTGGAAACTTTGCGAATTATGGTATCTTTCCTATATCATGTGTGTACAGATCCGATCGCCATCATGGATATTGATATGGAAAAATAGATTCTTTGATTCACCACATACCTTCCTTTTTACAGTATCTAGCCCGCTTGAATTGTTGGTAATTTCCTTAAATACATAACTAATTAATCAATTTGAATAGCAAAGCCCACTCAGTGCATGAAGATTCTTCTTTCCCCAGTACCATTAATCATGGTAATACGGTAGAGGGTGTCATGTTATTCTGCTTTTGTCATTATAATTCCTGAAATATCGCTGAAATAAAACCGATATATTTTGTTTACGATTATGATACACAAATTATCCCAAAATCAATATAGGAAGTTGATATTGTTGATGATAAGCTTGATTGTATCAGTTGTGATTATGGGTATACTGACAGTTGCTTTTTTTTTTTTTTTTGAACTGTGATTATACTTCAAAGCCTTTGCAACTTTCTACGCTAAAAAAAAAGAAAGAAAGAAAGAAAGAAAATAGTGGATAAAACTAGCATAAAATAAAAAGATTACATGATCCTTTGAGAATCAACAGGTTACAAGCAGCTGCTCCTGTAATCTATGATTTTTATCTATAATCATTTCTTTTGTGAAATCTATAGAAGTGGTTAAAATGGTTCTTTTGATTATATTCTTGCGGTCATCTTTCCCCTCCTTTTCGTCCAATCACTCCTAGTCCATTCTAAAAATGTTCTTAACAAGCTTACTGGAGGTAGAGAGATTCGACAGGATTAGAGATACATCCTTCTATTTCAAATGAAATATTTCCAAAGGCAAAATTCATTCTAAAATTCTAAAATAAAAGCCTTTTTCTCATGAATGCGTAATGCTTATCAATAACAGAACTTTGCAGTTGTCTCATCATCAAGGGAGTGAGTTGGCTCAGCGGGTAAATAAAGCGTCTGCCTGACGAACCAAAGATCGTGGGTTCGAGTCCAACCCAGACGGATGACTGAAGCCTACGTTGTGTGTTATCGTGCCCCTCCCTTGTTTCATAGACGCAGGCTATGCTACAGTGGAAAACACTCCGTCCCTCGGGTAGGACGTTAATGGAGGTCCCGTGTAAAGGAGAGTCACCACCTTTGCACGTTAAAGATCCCACTGCACTATTCGTATAAGAGTAGGGGGAAACCCCGGTGTATGTCATCCACCTGCACACCCCCAATCAGTGATATCGGGAGGAGAGACCTGAGGGTTACAGTGATTCAGTTCGCTTTTCGCCTCCCAGGCACAGGTGACGCCAAACCAAATAATAATAATAATAATAATGATAATAATAACAATAATAATCTACTCTGCCCCTCCATTTCAATGAATTTTTAATGATATGCTGAAGGTGGTTAGATTTATTTATTTCTTAGCGAGTCCATGTGTTATGTCTTGTGAAAAGACTCGCAACTGGCAGTCTTTATAATCGACTCATCCATCCTCATGAATCAATAATACTTTCCGCAAAATGTTTACTGCGAATAAAAGTTTGAAATGGCCGGAAAGAATTGCTTTGAGTAAAAATAAAACTGAACAAAACTTTATCCTTTTTATCTCTAGGTCATTTGCCTTTCTATCTTTATAGAATATTATTCTTTCCTTTCTCTGTAAGTTTGTATGCATCCCTTTCGTATCTTACAGTATACCGCATAGTAAAGAAATCATGCTTGGACCAAGGAGTAACTCCTGGCTTGGACCATATAGGAGTTTGATGTAATGTTTACATAATTCAACAGACGATGTGGTTTGTTAACCATTTTGTCTGGCGGCTATCTTGTTTGAAATGCTGACGACAACGTCGGCAATAAAAGGTCATTCGATCAGAAATCCAGTACGGCGTCCTCATCAGATTTCCTTTCCCCGTCAAATATGTTTATTCCCACGACTAATTTGATTATTTCAGGGATAACATTACTTTCTTGCGAAGGGGTCAAAGGATTGTATGTTGCATACGGTCATGAGATGCAGCAAGCGATGTAAGGTATAGAGGTCCCCTGCTGGTAAAGACATTGAACTTGAAGAGTGAAAAGTGACTCTGGGATTCGCTACAGATAGTGTACATGCAATTTATAAACTAGTGTCTATATATCCTGATATGTTGGCATTATTCAATACTTCATAAAATGAATTTACGTTTAGAACAAATGATTGCATTTTCTTTAGAAAGAGTTGAGTATATGAATATAAAAACGACCCAAGTCCATTGGAGGTCATTTCGAGTAAATTGAAAAAAACCCCTGAATATTATATATTATATAATATTTGTCCAATAACATTATATTTGACTATGATACATAAGACAGCCCCGTAAATAAAAATTGAAATGTACATTTTTAAATTTTAATTAAGCTTCAGGTTACTTGTGGGCGGGTCCTTTTGTTTGATGGACTTGGGTCGTTTTTAGAATCATATGGACTTGGGTCAGTCTTTGAATCATACAGAATAGGCTATATGTACTATGTAATAGGTCGTCTAAAAAGAATACATAAGAGAGTTGCGTCATATATTACATAGTACAATGTCCCTCATCTCCTAGCATGTTAGTTTATTGGATAGCATGTGTGCAGGTGTGGGTGTGTATGTGTGTGTGACTTGTGGATGCCAAGGGTGGTGGTACAGAGGCGTCGATCCATTTTTAGGAGGGGGGGGGGGGGGGACTAGACGACCAAGCGAAGATGAATCCTTTGCCATGCCCGTAAGCAATTTTTTTTATGGGAAGGGAGGGGACAACACGCAAAAAGAATTTCGGGGTGGGGGGGGGGGGCGGCAAATGCTCCCCTATCTACTTCTACTTTGCGTACAGCCATGCCTTCGTCTACATGTTTATAGACACGTGTATATAAGCGCGAAGCATTTCCAATTCTTGGGAAATTGCTTTTGCTGGCTACATTATGAACCACCAGGGTTTTTGAATTTGGCGAGGGAGTGAAGCGAGCGAGCCCAAAATAACAAATAGCATATTTCTTGATACGAGAGTAGTATTGTTATATTATCACAATGCAATATGGTTACATCAGATTTAGTTCAGAAATTATCGGGGGAGGGGAGGGCAACTGCCCTCCCCCGGAATCGACGCCTCTGGACTAGAGGACTTGGGACAGGTTATCCAAAAAGAAATGTGTTATACATGTATAGTACTGACATGTAGTTTTGCAAGGTTTTTTGAACATTTTTTTAAATGTTGGCATAACACATATACATGCCCCCCCCCCCCGCTTTTAACATGCGCACGCACACACACACACACCCACGCACCCTCCCTCACACACCCACCCACAAACACCCCACGTGCGCGAGTAAACATCTTTTTACTCTGGCATGTACTGCCCATATGCAAATACACACATAGCAGTGATGTTAGACAAGGAGTGATGAGAGGGGGCGCTATAATATGAATATAAGAATGACCCAAGTCCTGGACTTGGGTCATTCTTCCATTCATACTGGATTTCAGTCCTTTATTTCAGGCACTTCCGGGGTGAATTGGGGTTTATCATTTATACACAAGATGAGTCCATGTATAAGCAACACTTTCCCATGTTTAACTCAATTTGGCCAAAAATTGGACTTGGGTCGTTTTTATATTCATATACTCAGTTTGTACTTAAATTATTTCTTTTTACTGTCATCTTCTCCATGATACGTCTTACAAGATCAACTACGGGGCGAAAGAAAGAAAGAAAAACACACGCAAAGATTGCAAAACGTATCAAGGTGTCCAGAATGCTAATGGTCATCATGATAGTATACTAAATTTCTGCTCTGTTTTAACTCCAACGAAGGAACTGTAGTACTGAAGCGCCAATTGTTACCCAAATCTTATAATAGTGAAGAAACAAAATTCATTTCATGTCTCATGTCATTTTATACATTCAAGTTATCTGCATCCTATTAAAGAATTGTTGAAACAGTATATTCCATGCTCTCGATAGAGTGGTAGCCAAGATTACAGCTTATCACTGCAGATTGATTTCAAATTATAACAAACATTATTTTTTGTGTAAAGAATACGAGTCCTTCAAAGGAATTGTATAAGAGTTTCATTTAACCTATGTTAAATTATGATGTTTCCATTTATGATTCGCTCATAAATTCGCGTTTATTTATTTATTTATTTATTGGTATAGAATCAGATATTGACCAGCAACACAAGGCTGAAGGGGTCAATTTACAATCAAATATACATATATATTGGATTACAATCAAATATCTCAAAATAATTAACAAAGAAAATTATACATTGATATACATAATTGCATTACAGTAACTGAATATCTCACAAAGAACATTTTTCATTAATATTGATAATTGCATTACAATTGAATATCTCAAAATAAATATAACAAAAAACATTATAAACAAAATGCAGAACCCAAAACATGAAGATACATTTAAACAAAATGGAAATACAAGGACATTGTAGCTGAGGAGAGGGATGAGAGAGAGAAAGAGGAGAGAGAGAGAGAGAGAGAGAGAAAGGAGTAGGAGGTAGAATGAGACTGTGTATATTGAATTTACAAGTAAAGACACAATCCTATACTAACAGAAGAAAAACACTGGTGTGAAAAAGTCATGGATGTATATGGACGTTTATCCAAGTAGTTAGAATCTAGTTATGAAATCATTATACTTTTAATTATCTTTTTTTTTCACTCCATTGAAATTTGCCGTGCAAGTCGTTCCGTGTACAACCATTCACTGCACTCTTCAAGCACTGTGCTTTCAATCACGTTCTCAGTCTCAGCATAATTCAAATGTCATCTGGCTGTCGAATTTAATGAAAGTAGGGAAAACGAGATATAGAGAGAAGGGGGGCAGACAGAGAGAGGGAAAAAGAAGGAAGAGGGAAGGAAAGAAAGAAAAGAGAAAGATAGGAGGGAGAGAGAGAAAGAGAGAGAGAGAGAGAAAGAGAGAGAGAGAGAGAGAAAGAGAGAGAGAACGGCAACGCTTGAAATACGAAAAATCCGCTGTCCAAATTGTCTCGTGATTGTGTTAGCTGAAGCCTTATGAGTGATACACAAGATAAACACTAACGGTATCAATGTCCACGGTATTTTCTTCATTATTTATCTTTCTTAGCAATTTCTAGTAATGACATCGTTAATAGTTTAAGAAGAAATTATAAAATCTGAAGAGCTTACTTCCAAAAAGCGTCAAATCCCCTTTGAGTGATTTAGAGTAAATCAAGGATTTCCGACCGTTTTCCTAGGCCTTCATCTATAAACATCGAAACTGTTTCATTGTTTGAAGTATCAAGAGAGTATCAAACATCTAAAAAATGAAAATGAAAGAAATCCTGGGTGTGAAGTATTTTGTTTGTTTGTTGTTTTTTAAATTCTTTATAATTTTTATAAATATATGACCATGATGACTCCATGTTACAGAAAAAATATTCCAAAAGGCGCTAAATCCTAGTTTGTTTTTTAAAAAAACAAAACAAAACAAATCCGTACAAATAAAAGAAATGAAAAAAAAAATCGTGCAGGATTTCTTTCATTCGACTCTGTTCAGCGTTGTTAGATGACTAATGTTGGTTCCTTGCAACTGTCGTATAATGTTGATGTTTCCGAGGAGGAAAATATTTTAAATACAAATCCTTAATTTAAGATTTATCCAGAAATAAACATATTTTGGACTCATTTTTCTACTTTCCTAAAAATATTTGTTGATATTCAAACTAGTCATATTACATCGCATATGGAAGAAATATTCAGTTGTGCTAAAACCTTTGTTTGATGAAAAAAAATGGATAAAGCGTCTTTTGGAAATGAGCTCTTCATTTCCTTGAAATCTGTTTTGTCTCTGTCTTTGGCGTCGACTTGCCTTATCACTCAACGTTAAATCCGCCTGCCGAAAAGGGTATTGATGGAGTTTTGATAACGGGGAAGGGGGGGGGGGGGATATACCCACTTGTCGGGACTACAAACCACCAAATGTGAGGGGGGGGGATGTAGTTGGCTTTTGCCTCATCCACTACCACATGTATACTGACTTGACGTTCTAAAAAGATAATACTTAATACGTCTCTCATGAAGATATGGAAATCATTCCATCTCGTTCGTCACGAATGTCCTTATGACTGCAAAATGATTGTATCCTTTTCCTTTGCCTTGATCTAATTCAAACGAAATTACCGGTAGTTAATTATAGAATTTATTAATCCCTAATACCATTCTAATACCATTTTAATACCTAATACCATTCTTCAGATCCAGATTATTCTACTGTGATAGGAAACAAATCGGACTTTCAAAGAAATTACAAAAGCAGTAGATCTATTTAAATATCAGATGAATTTTACTTTGTTTGATATGATATTTTCGAATGACGATATTACATTCATTGAAATTTATAAAAAAATAAAATAAAAAAAAAGAGGAAAACTCCACAAATACCGCCGGAAACTTCCTGGAAAGAGCCTATTTTCAATTAATTACCTCGTATTTTCTTGATGTAGTGAGAAAAATTTTCCCAACGGTAGTTATTCAGCGTCGGTTCATTTATCGTTTCCCCAATGTTATTTCTTTTTGTTAAAAAAAAAAGTATTTGGCAGTATAGATGTAACATTTTTCCCCCTTCAAGTCTTTTAGACTTTTTAGTCCATATGCTGTTTACTAACACGTGCCAACCAATATATTTATAAATGATGTTTACCATTCGTTATAACTAATTCATCAAACATGACTTTGAGATTTAGTTGAGGGTCATGGTGAGGTTTGGTATAGTGATTTTTCTATCACCTCGACGGAGTTTCGAACCGGGACCTCCTGCTTCCATGATCACCTGCTCTAATCACTAAGTCGTGGTGCTTCAAACTTCCATCTTCCAAAATGATATGCAAGCTTGGTTTTCTAGGTCACAGGTCTGATCAACGTAGGGGGTCAGTAATTCTAAGTTCCCTCCCTGAAAAACCTCATCAGTCAGGGCAGGTGTTGGGAAGAAACGGAAATTAGCAATTCCATCAAGTTAACACAATTACAAAGAAAGCCCCTGAAGCATTAATACAAGTATAAACAGGTCAGTTTTTCTTCTGATGTGGTATGACTGAGATTCAAAGATTCTATGTCCTCTTCCAGGTGACACACAAAAACGTTTTTAGGACGTTAGCGAACCTTACAACGTTCCCATAACGTCCTTACGACGTCGTCAGGACGTTTCAATAACGTTTTTTTTAGACCTGACCAAACCACACGGTATCGCGAACGTTCGAAAAACATTGTAGCTTGTATCAACCAAATGAACAACAGCAACAATAACGACAAAAAAAAATTGTATTATGCGTGCCATAAGTTACATTTTATAGACTTGACACTGCTTGATACTAATGTTTTGAAGCGGTGTATAAAATTGCTCTTCCGACCGAGTTTACCATGATAAACAGCACTTGTTTAGAGTATGGTCAAAACGTCAATTGTAGCTGAATGTATTGTCAAAATACATTAGTAATGTTAGGAGGTGGGAATACGCACCTAGTTAACCATCGTCCGGAGAAAAAACCTCTTCACCTGTTCACATTTTCACTTTAACTGGGTCTATCTCTCTCTAATCATGTTTATTCATTTATTAACATAATTCTATATATCAAATGATTTACCTGGACGTCTCGAGAGGTCGACTTTTCAGAGTGCTTCTACCAAGGATCAATTACCCTAGGGAGCTGGTTGAAAGCCAGTTTTCCTAGCAAGACAGGATGAAATTTTTAAATATAAATATACAGTACAAGAAGTCAGAAAAGAAGAGAAAGTTAAACTTTTAGACGAGGAAACTACTCTATATTAACATAAATTTTCATTTCTGGTGAAGTCGATAAAGTAGTCACTTGTTCACTGCGCACAAAAAATAAGAATTAAAGTACAATAGGAGACAGAAAATAAAACCCTATATGTTTCATGTACTAGACATTCAGTTTACATCTGTCATGTCTGTATACAACTATTTGTGTTTTGAAGAACTTGGCTAAATGACGAAAGCATACATACATACTATTTATGAGTCGGGTTCTCTTAAGACCTTGTGCTAAGCCTTTGATTTTGTTAATTTTTTCACTTTCCGGTGACGCTCACAATCAAAGAAATTGACACGCCATTAATTATGATTGAAAACATGTTGATTGCAAGTATATTAGCGTATTAAAATTGTACCGATATCATCCATTTGGGGGAGGGCTTGAGCAATTTTGCGAGGGCTTGAACCCAAAGGCCCCCCCCCCCCTCCCCGTAGAAGCGTGCCTGGAAATAGAATAAAAATAAGACAAAGTTTTCTACATGTAAATGATATTTATCTCATTAGAGAACAAACTAAAGGAAGGAGTAGGAGGATCGAGACAAAGAACTTATTTTAATATGCCTAATGGAGTGCTTCGAGGTAGGCGTTATAGTGATATTTTGTGATTTCAATAGGCGTAGTAAAACTACCATAATCAATTTATGTTCATGCATGAGAGAGATATCACTAATTGCTTGTAAGATTGTATGCACGGTACGAGATAAAGTATTTCCTGCATTTTGTAATGTTTATTATCATGGTGATGAGAAGAAAAAGAAGAAAGTGAAGAAAATGCGCCTAAAATTGGCAATGATATTGTACTGAATAATATTGGATTGCACTGCATAATGTTGTACCGTTTAGCATCAAGAGGTGTCAATAGTACCCCCTTGGTTGCATTTTACAATGTTTTAGTGGGTTGCATGGCTTCACATTGTATTATACTTTTGCATTGCTGCATCTTCCTGTTGTGTATCTTACTCGAGCACGTCTTTATTTTCGCGGGAGGGGCATTTCCCTCTCAATCAGGTGTCTATGTTTGAATAATAGTTTCATTTTGTTTGAAATTTGTTTGAAAATAATTTTGGGATATTTTAGCCAACCTACAGTAATGGAAATCTCTACTAGAGCGTTGAGAAGAGGGGAAACCCGTTGTCATACGTAAGTCAGGGAGTAGGACAGGAGTCTTTGAAAATTTACAGCATCCAAAAAGCTTTTGATTCCTCTCTCCGAGGCTCTCTCGTTCCTTTCCTTTTCTTCCTCTCTGTCCTTCTTTTCCTCTCTATGTCTGATGTCAGAGTCTTTTCTGATCATTTTCCTCTTCCTCGATCTTCGTACATCTTTTCTAAGAGCATGCCGCTTTGAGGCCTTTTTCACCGATCTCTTGACACGCTAAGTATGATTCATATCTCACAGTTAGAGATGACACTCAAAGCAATTGGCTTCTAGTAGAAAGATAAGAGAAGGTCTGGCTATGTCACGATTCAAATGGCCTTCTTCCGACTTAGCAACATCTTGTACATTTTAAAGAAACCGTGTTCTGTATAAGGGTTTTCTCAGCCGTTATATTGCTTTTTTCGTATTCTATTACCCTAGTAATTTTGATTGATTTAAAATTGCAATACATTACGTTTATTCGAATAGAATTCTAACACATCTAATATCTTTTTTTTTCTTTATTTATTATTCGATCTTTATTTATTTATTTTTCTCTTTCTTTCTTTTTGCACCTCTCATCTTTTAAATACATTTTGATATTATTCATTTGTCTGCATTATCCCCTAACCTATACCTAATAAATCACATGTAACATTGTCGGTAAATGAAAATAAAAAGTAAGAAAAAATGAAACTGTGAAAAAAACCAAAGGCAAATTGAATGAAAATAATCAATGACCATGATGACGAAGTTTTAAAAAAGGGGATTTAATAATTTTTAAAGGAAAATCAGTGCAATTTGACTATAAAGAAAGGCGGCAAATCGCCCTCTCCCCCATATACTTCTCCCTTCCGTGCCGCTTTTGCAGCTGTCGGTTCAACAAATATTTTAGTATGACAACATTTAAATGCATCCTGACGGAACGTGACTGAAATACAATATCACACTCCTCAAATTTCAAAAGCAGAGAGCGATCCTCTACAAAATTCATGTCTCATCAAGTATGTTATTATCTATAACTTGGATACCACATGACTAGGTTGCTTATCAAGTCAAGGGAAGGTGGATATTCCAATTTATAATAAGATGTGTCTCTAGGGCATTTCCCCCTTTTCTTCTTCTTCTTTTTTTTTGATGCATAGTCCGGTGCTCGTGGTGCGTCATAATGAATGTGGCGCACACTAAATGTCTCTGTGCGCTTCTCAATTGCAAATCATTACCAGCGGCTTCTAGTTTGGAAAACGTTATCAGTTCAAAGTGTTTTCCAACATAGTCTTCCATTTCAAGTCTAACAAAATGCCCCTTTATTGCTTGAGAGGGGAAAATGTAGATCAAGAATTTGCGAGGGAACGTTAAAGTAGTTGAGGGGTTCGAACTCACGAACCTTCTCATCCTTTGCAGAATACATGTATAACCACTTGACTACCACACGCCTCCTGCCTCCCTCATGTCCCTCCTAGTTCCCCCTTTCTCTTTCTCTCTTTCTCTCTTTCTCTCTCTCTTCTCTCTTCCATCTATCTCTCTTCTCTTTATCTTTCTCTTTCCCTGTCTCTCTTTTCCATAATATGTCAGATGTTTGGGTATTTTTGGACCAATTTTCTTTCTTTATTCAAGCAAATTCTACCCTGCATGAACATGAATGATCAAATATCAATCTAAGGCCAAAATCATATTCAAAACAATTCCGTCATGTCACTATGGTTACCAACGGAATTACTGTTCTCGATTTTTAAATTCATACCATAATTTTTCAAATCGGCTTTAGTCCGATAAGGCCTTTTTATCCTCCTGCTTCACATTCAAGCTTCATCTGTTCATTTACATGCATGAAATTGATTTGTCCTTAGAAAATTCGTTTATTCCCACACGTGCCGTAATGTAAGCCGGACTTCTAGATTAACTTTAAGCCTGGTTTAAACCCAAAAAAGTAACGGAAATGTGAATGTACCATGATTGCTATCGTCATCGTGTCCGCCAGCGTTAATGCCTGTCAGAAAGCCATTACATTTTATTTGCTATTTCAGGGTAATTTGTCTCTCAGATAAACTAGATAAATGCGTGTGTCAGCTTCATTACTTTTCCTACGCCTTGGTAAACGAATTATATAGACAAACAATATACTCTCATTGATGATGTATGCTTTGATTAACAACAGAGATTGACAATCTTATTCAGGGTAGAGTTCGCAATTCTCTTCGCTGAGCCGAGTTTTATTTCATTACATCGATCCACGCCCAATCTTGCTGCGTCCAACATAAAGACTTCTAGCATGTCTAGAAAATCTGGCTGGCTTTGTGACATTGTCTAAACAAAACGTAGCGAGTATATTGCTTTCCAGTTTTCAAGCGAATATCAAGCGTTATATTTTTGTTTCTTCCTTTGCAGAATTCTAAACAACAAGACCAAAAATAAACTGAAGGGCTGAAATTAATCTTTAGAGATTTTGTTTGTTTTTGTTTTTGTTTTTGTTTTTGTTTTTGTTTTGTTTTTTTTACTCAGCTATCATGTCCAATATTCACAACCATGTATTATACCATGTATTAGACGCTTACTTTAAGGAGTCTTGTGGTGGCCTTGAAGTACGCTCGACAACAGGTCATGTGCGACGTGAATTTCGCAGCCAACTTTGCGTCACAGTCGCGAAATTCACAACCCGGGATGTGAAATTCATGACCCGGATGCGAAATTTATGACCCATGTCGCGAAATTCACAACCCGGCATGCAAAATTTATGACCCGTGACGCGAAATTCATGACCCGGGATGCGAAATTCATGACCCGGGACGCGAAATTCGCGACTGGGACGCAAACTTCACGTCAAGGGTCGCGATTTTCGCGACTGGGACGCAAAGTTGGCCGCGAAATTCACGTCGCACATGACCTGTTGTCGAGCGTACACACTAAGAAATTAGGGTGCAATTCTGCACCCTTAGGGGTGCAGACTGCTGGTACAATAACAGCACCCTATAGGGTGCAGATCTGCACCCTGAACTCGATCCTGCACCCTATAGGGTGCTGTTATTGTACCAGCGGTCTGCACCCCTAAGGGTGCAGAATGGCACCCTAAATTCTTAGTGTGTACTTCAGGGCCACTATAGATTCTATCATTTAGAAGGTATTTCTCTAACACTCAGAATGCTCTCATATCTGGGTCCCGTTGCATAAAACTTACCATTGATGGTAACTTCCATGGAAACCTTGGCTGTTGATCAATGTTACCATGGTAGTTACCATTGATGGTAAAGTTACCATTAATGGTAAGTTTTATGCAACGGGGCCCAGGTGCATATTGATAGAAGTGTGCGCTCGGTGAAGAGACCGTTTAAGTGTACGCATTTTGTCCGTTCCTAACATTACACATTTTATGGATTCAATTTTTGTAGGTGACCATTAGCTACCAAACTTTATCATTTTGAAAAAATCCTTCAGTGAGTGATTCCCTTAACAATGATACATAAAAATAACTCTTTCCAATAAATAACTTATTTTCTACAGGCCTTCAAACAATATGAAACGTCCGTCCGGACTCTTAACTTGCTCAGGTAAAATTGAGCCAATAGTTTCACATCTGGTGAAGCTAACAATATGAGCTATTCTTGACATGGACTGTCACATGGTGTTATCCTGGAACGCAAAGGTCCTAAATCCCATTAAAAGTCAATATACACATTAACCTGAGGTAAAGGTAAGCATAAGCATTTGTTCTCATATAAGTATGCAAACATGAGCGTTATAGTGAGGACAAGCATGCTAGCATACAATCTAGAACAATCCAGAACAGTCTCAAGTCGACTTTTATTAAAAAATAACAGTTAACCGTCTAATTTTAAAATCAAAGTACTTCAAGTTGACAAGTATTTCACCCGCTTCTCGGTCAAGTATGTTTTATAAGTAACCACAGTAACTTGACATGACAATTAGCATTACATGTCTGATAAAGATAGCAGGGCATGAAATAGCTTTCCACCACTCACGTTAAACACTTTGCCTGAAAGCGATTCCACTTGAGCTTTTTAATAGCTCCCATGATGATAGTAGGGATCCGCCATAGTGGCAATGCTCGTCGATTGGAAGGGTTTCATGGTCACCTTGCCTGAGGATTAAACACGTTAATTCCAGGTTTATAGGTCACTGGCCTTGCCAGGAAGGTTGTGCAGTCGGAGGGTTGTGCAGCTTTGCATACAATGACTTAGTCAAGCAACAACAGTTAGTTGGTCATACCAAGCAAGCAGATTTGTTTTTGTAAGAAAAAATCATGTTGGAAATATCCGAGGGATATCAAACTGTGCTTTGATTGTTCAAGCAGACCAGTGATTCTAATCTTATAATCCCTACATATTTGCAGGGAGGGAGGGAGAGAGGCTAAAAGTTGCCACTATGTGCATGTGGGTGTGAGTGTGTGTGTGTGGGGGGGTGTGAGGGTGAGAGAGAGAGAGAGAGGGAGAGAGAGAGAGAGAGATAGTGAGAGAGAGAGAGAGAGGGAGAGGAAAGAGAGGGGGAGAGAGGAGAAAGGGTTTTAGATTGGCATGATTGGATGAAGCAGTTAAGAGAGGCCGGAGAGGATTTTTAAAAATAAATAAGACAAATTTTTTCTAAATCCTTTGCCTTTTCTCCGTCTCTTTCTCTTTAACTTCCTTTCCCTCCCTCGAACATGGAATCTATACTTATCAACGTGTTTCTCTTCGTTCACGAATTAATTTTTCCACTGTCATGTATTTAATAACAAATTTCAAAGTATATAAGTTTTGCTACAAACGATATTGGGTCTGATTAAAAAGTTACGTCATCTTTCAGTTAAACATAAGAAGAGAAGAAAATATGAGGATGATATTGGGAAAATGGCTCCCTGTGTTAAAAGAGGAGAGTCACAAATTGTGCTGGCGCGTACATTCTCCAATCAATCAATCATTGATTTAAGCTCATGTTGCCGTCCGCAGGGGCGTAGACAGCGGGGGGGATGAGGGGTATGCATCCCCCCCACCTCACAAGGTGGGGGGGATGACATGTACAATCATACCCCCCAGGTTTTAGGGAAGGATGTTTTCTTACATAATCATTATAACAACAATAACAACAACAACAATAAACATAATAATAATAATAATACATTATAAATATTATCATTATTATTATTATTATTATTATTATTATTATTATTATTATTATTATTATTACTATTATTATTATTAGTAGTAGTAGTAGTAGTAGTAGTAGTAGTAGTAGTATTTATTATCATATTTATAACAATAATAATCATCATCATCATCATCATCATCGTTAATGTGACTGAAATGGCGATTGCTATCATAACTATATCGATCATTATTCTGATTTATGTAGTTATTTATATTACTTTTGGGTAATTTCGGCGCCGTCTCAGTTTTTCTGAAGTGGTGTAGTAAAATTTGAAAAAAAGATAAATAACGTGATGTAAATATGCAATAATATGTGTGACAGTCCATATTCTATATACGTTTGTCACGGTGCGTAGATCTTCAATTTACAGAGGCGGCGCTCCCGGGGGGTAGGGTGCACATTGCCCCCCCCCCTCCCACTTTTCGAAGCATCCAAAAAGTGCCCCTTTTTACCCAACAAAAATGCCGCCTTTCAAACCTGTTCAGTGCCTTTCTTTTATCTTAGAAGGGCCCATTTTCTTTGTTGATCAAGTGCCCTTTCGCTTTCTAATAAGTGCCCCTTTTCGTTTCAGATAAGTTACCCTTCTTAAAATCTACAGAAATGCGTTCTTTTATGCCTTTCCCTTTAATAGCGCTCTGTTCCCTTTCTGAGAAGTGCGCCTCTTACACTTCAAATGAATGTCCCTTTTAAAATGTGATTATTATCCTCTTTCACTACCTCTTTTCATATTTCACAGTGCAATTTCTCTTCTGCAGATTGCCCCTTTTCACCCCTGATAAGTGCCCCATTTGAAATCTGATACATGCCCTAATTTACTTCTGATAAGTGCCCATTTCCCTTTCTAGTATGCCCAATATCTGCATCTGTTCATGTAAGATAAGGGCAATTAGTGCCATTTTTGTTTTCTGATAGTGTCCCTTTTCCATTCGGGCAAGTTTCCACAACTTCCCACAACTGTAATTAGAAGGAACGGTGACCCATTATTGGGGGTATTTTTCTACTTTTTCTTTCTAAAGCTCGCTCGCTACGCTCACTCGTACTTATGAGATCTCACTCAAGGCAGTTCAAGTGTGTTGTAACCATAAAGTCTTATATGTTCTAAGTTCCTGATGGTATTGTGCTCAAAATCCCATTCAATTTGAATATTTTCTCTGATAAAAAATAATCGGTAGCTATGAGACCTCACTAATGCATTTAAACATTATAGCTTGGTCACTATAAGAAAAACTATATACAGAGTAAATGGAAGAAATTTACAATGATAATGGAACACGAATAAAATGAATTTCCGGGAGCCTTTATCACTATAGGCCACTCGAAATATACTGCAAATACCATGCCCTTCAGCAAAAATACCTAGCATTTTTTGCTCGCTCGCTTCGCTCGCTCACAATTGAGTAAGACAGAGCAGTATACAATAATAGTGCAAAGTAGTTATTATCATGACTTGTAAAAGTAAGTCAAAATGCACTTTAAAAGTGTGTTAAATAGAATGTAAGGGTATACTTTCCTTCTCGTGTTCAGCTTTTGTAAGGGCCCCCTTTTTTCCCCCAAAGTGCCCCTTTTCGCTAGTGCCCCCCCCACTTTGAAAGACGCTCCGCCGCCCTGTCTATTTATGTCTGTGCATTCGGGTGTGGGTGTGTATGTGTGCGTGCGTGTGTGTGAGTTGTGAGGGGTTGCGGGTGTGTGTGTGTGTATCTGTATACAAAATTATCCTCGATTTCTCGTGAACGGCAAATCATCCCCCCCAGGTGTGAGAACCTGTCTACGCCACTGGCCGTCCGAGTCGCCTTCTCAACATGTCATTCGAGAGGATTAAGACGATAGACAGGACAGAAGGAAATAATGTAATGACGTAATTGAAATTAGAGAGAGAAAGAGAGAAGGAAGAGAGAGGGGGGATGGAAGGGGCGATAGAGAAAATGGTCATTGTAGTATAGGAGAGAGAGAGAGAGAGAGAGAGAGAGATGAGAGGAATATAGATTAGAAGCAAGAATGATGCAATTGAATATAGAGAGAAAGAGAGAAAAAGGTAGAGAGAGGGAAGGAGGAGAGAATGGGAGGGGAGAGAGAATGGGAGATGGTGTTTAAAGGTGAGGTAACATCGTTTGCAATGATGTTACCAAGGGTATGTCTATCTGTAGATTGTATATCCATGATGTAATAGAAACTCGAGGTATAATATTATACACAAAGGGACGGAAAGGTAGGAAGTAGAATACTAGTATGGAGTGACAGATAAACGAGGAGATTTGCCAGGAGGGGGAGGAAAAGAATGAACTTATTGAGGGAGGAGGAGGATCTAAAGGGTGTTATAAATACGAGGCGACTGACAACAAAATATTTGGTAAAGGGGAAAAGGTACATACACGAGGGTTCCGAAGGGATAGTGTGACAAGTAGACAAATAACAAGGGTTTGACATCCTGGGGGAGAGGTAATATGTGGTTTATCGATGTCGAGGTGAGATTGTGTTACAAGCAAGTAAGCAAACAAACACAGGTGATTGCAATGAATTTCACATTTCGATGTCGGTACCGTCTCCCTTTTCGACAGCATGCACATTCTCATTCGTCATCTCTGTCACCGTTGCTCCGGCGTCTTGCCGTCATTTCAAGGCAGACTGAGGAAAGTCAAGCTGAGATCCTCGTCGAATTCGAGTTCTTTTGAGATCACTGGGAGTCGCTTGGCCGTGGTCGGTTGAATGAAGATAGAATAACGTTGTTATAATGATGATGCTGGGGAGGATGATAAAGAATTGGTCACATGTGAACATGGTGAAGGGGTAAACCCGGTACCTGTGCCAGCATAATACTATTAAAATTTTTAAGATTAGGATGATAGCAAACACTACACAGGTAGGAATACACGTAGATCCTTCCTTGCTTTCTTGTGTCACTCATCCTCATCAACCATTCATACACAAAAATTTACTGCCGCGGTTATTTGATATAACTCCTTGATATCTGAGGGAGCCTCAACGCTCAAAAGGGCATGCCTATTACAGATCAAGTAGAAACTTTTCCAACCTTTTCCGCAAACAAAGAGTGGCATGATATTTGTTTTAGGATAAATCTTGTACTAGAGGATACTGTTGGGTTCATATAGAAGTACGTGAGACATAAATCTATAGAAAGATAACTTTCAAGGCGACACGCGTGCTACTACTGACAAATATGCAACCATGAAATGTCAATATACATCAGTGATGTTCGTGATTGAAAGGAGCTTTTATTACATTTTATTTCATTTACTTTGGGCTGTCCCTACACTTTATCCTGCTCATTATTATGTCTATGAAACATGATGGGAAAGAACATTAGGTTTCATTTCATTTCAATTTATATTTCTTTAGCTTTCCGCGAGGGTTAGATTTACATAATTAAAGAGAAAGTTATGTTCCCGTAAAAGTCAAAATAGTTTGTGAACACGTTTCCTTTTATTTCTTCTAATTTGTGTATATGTATATGAATATCAGAGGTGAAATGTCGCATCAAGGGAAATTAAAGAAACGAGCTGTGCTTAATATCACGTTTAAAATAAAAGCTTGTTCATTAAAAGTCCAGTTCAACGCTAGGCGATTTTTTAATATCAGCTTTTAAGTTAAACGGGATAAATTTGAAAAAAGAAGAATATACATGTTGTCGCAATACTATAGCCTGTTTCTAACGTCCATTTCTGCAAATAGGTTTAAAACCACGAAAATCCACGTGATCTTTGCCATGATTATCTTCGTCTTTATTTATCTATTTGTTTACTTATTTGGAGAGGGAAATATTTAACTTTAAGTACTCGCTTTCTTTTCATTACATTGCTGCTAACAACCATGACAACTATTGCTCTTATACCAATTTGTCATGGTGCCATTACGTTGCATGTTCGATGCTTCCTCGAACAGTGTCTAAATGTTAAAATCCAGCTAGCAGGAGACCAGACTCCATAATGTGACTCATTCTACGTGCTTTTCAATCTTGTGTACTATTCTAATGGATCTTGTCTGAATAAAGACACGACCGGCTGTGAAATACACAGCTGCAGCTAATTGCCTTACATACCCATTTTACGACCCCCATCACAAATAGTAATGTTCTACTGCATTAAAACAAACCGAGGATGTGAAGAAAATAAGATATCGTTCACATTGCACTGACAATGGTCCACGGTTCCTGGTACATTGATTATACAAGAATCATAAAAATGCTAGTTTCCATACTGAAGTTTTGAAGCATCATAGAATATGCTATTGGCAATGGCCAGTGAGAAACATCTAAACATACATTTTTTTCTTCGAACATGTTGATTGACTTGTTGAACTAAGAAGCAAGTCGCGAATAATCTTGATAACTTCATTGCTTGGAATACTCCAAAAGTTTGAAAAAATAAGAATAGTTATGCAAGTTTACAGTCACAATAGATTTTCGAAAGATGATAGCGAGTGTTTGATTCTAATAGCATAATGAAAAACTTTGAACAATATACATTAGGCCTATATGAAATAATACAGCTTCTACAATATACATTATAATTTGTATGTATATATAAAACTATAGGTTACTCCACTACCACCTGTGTGAAAATTCCCAGATAAATCTTTGCCTTCAATATTCATTTGACAGACGAGATTTATCGAGAATGCAAGTATACAGGATTTTCTAAAAACCTGCTTGTAAGAAAGAAATAACCCTTATCTCAGCATGAATCCATGATCTGAGCAAAATCTCACCTTTACAGTAAACACATTATTCATCGCGTGAAAAAGCAAGGCAAAACTATCTCTTTCTTCCTGTGTAAAGGCAATTTTCATATGAAATTCCAAATACCTTGACGATGGATTTTAAATCTTCCGTAAATCTACCTGGCCGACAACCGCATGCATTAATAATTCTGTTCTTTTTAATATCAGAAATATGCATGCCTTCCATTATCGTTTGTCACGATGGTGAACGGATGAATAAAAGAAACTGCTTGTGATCAAAAGCCAGACGTATTGTTTCGAGTTAGCATCTCATTCGTTTTCAGTACACTTAAACGTAGGTAGACTACTAGTACGAGAAAAGTCAGTTCGAGCAAAAAGGTTTGGATTATTCAAGAAGGAAAATGAAAGTATTCAGATAACATTTCTTTCCAGCTGGTTCCCTTCAGAGTGTATACAAGTTAAACACGTGATAATTATGAACGTTTGGGACGAAATGTTTTTCAACTGAACCTTCTCCTGCAGTACTTGATTCAATTCAAGGATTGTGTAGAATTATTTATCTCCTAATATTATCTCCTGTCACTTACCCCCCCCCCCCCTCTCTCTCTCTTTCTTTCTTATATTTTGGATTGTGAGAAGGCTAGATATCGAAAATTCAAGAAAACAGGATTTTCTGCCATCCTGACAACTTCTGTTGATCATTTTATTTCATGTTATTCTACGGTTATTTTAAAAGATGGTGAGATCCAAACATGGCGTTCCATTAAATTTAGTTAACTACTTCTACCCACTAAGTCAGGGTTTAAACTTGAACTTTTGCGAATGTCAACAAAAAACTTTAAATCCACAAACACAGGCAATGGAGACGTGCCACTTGATAATAATCTTTCCTGAAACCTAGAACACCAGTCATAATTATAAGGGTGTAGGCGGATCCAGGGGCGAACGAAAATGACACCTCCCCGTCCTTTGAGTAAAGAAATATTGGTGAACTTACATCTCAGAGAGGGATAAAATAACCCTACCCATTCCTCTTCCCATACTGCGGAAAGAATTTTGAATAAAAAACTTGTGGTCCCCATACCCACCCTTCACTTCTGACTATCCTGGATTCGCCCCTATTAACAAGGTTAGGGTGTTATGACGTGAGGGATCAGCTGCTTCTAATTGTTTGGTGAGTGTCGATTGCATTAAGGAAGTGCCAATGATGAGGATGATACATTACGACAATATTAGGAGGAGATGATTATAGTACCCTATGACGTGTACAGGAAGGAAGAGATGGGTGAGGGAATGGTATCTCTTGTTTATAATGGGTTTATAACATCAAGCTATATACCTATTAGGCATCATAGAGAGCAACTCCCTAGGGTGGAGACTACAAAGAAATTCTTGATAGGAATGGGGGTGCAGGGAAGATGAGATCGGTGATGGGATGTATCTCCTGGTTTTAAAGGCTTTACGACATCAACCTTGGCGCTTATTAATCATTATGGGGCGCATCTTCCTAGAGTGGAGGCGTTCTTGATGGGTGCATAAAGATGTGGATGTGGGGTTGCTGACATAGAGATCAGCGTTACCTTTAGGGTGTAGTGCCTCTATTGCTCTGGTGCAAAAAGTTGTGAGGGATTCGGAGTTGCTACCTGTTTTGTGAGAGTTTCTTTGACAATGAGCGTTGTGCTCATTACATAATAGGGTAGGGTAGGTTATTTTATAACCTATGTTATAGAAGCTTTGCTTTTTGATAGGTTCCTCATATTTCACATGATTGTGTTTATAGTTATACCATTATTTTTGTCAATATTCTTTTCTTTGTTGAACAATTACATAAAAAACTGTTATTTGAATGTGTGGAATGTGAAACAATAAATTCAAATCAAATCAAAATAATGCACATCATTCCCTCGGATGGAGGTGCACTCTATATTGCTTTGATGCGTGCAGGAAGTTGTGAGGGGGGGGGGTAGCTACCTCTAACAGTAGTGTAGCTGATGGTGAATCGCCCGTGATAAGGGCGGTAGACATTTCAAATTGAAATCCCTACTCATTTGGAAATGAGTAGGCATTTAAAGGTGGTGTATTTCTTGACGTGATGATAAAACAAAAGAATCGTGGAGAACCTGACTAGGTAAAAGGGGTATGGAGTTGCTACTTTGGATGAGTTTCAAAAGAGTGAAAGAAGAAAAGAGTGGTTTGTTTAGCAGTGTCTGTGACCAGGCGACTGGATGAAACACTCTCCACGAAGTGGATAAGGTGCATACACTGTGTGCGGGTAAGCCTGAATCCGATGACTACGTAATAATGTTTATGCAAAGCGCTTAGAGACATCAATTATTAGACGCTGTATATTACCTTTAATTACCAGTATTATCATTCAGGGAAAGCCTGAATCCGATGACTACGTAATAATGTTTATGCAAAGCGCTTAGAGACATCAATATTATTAGACGCTGTATATTACCTTTAATTACTATTATTATCATTATTATCATTGTTTTGTTGTTGTTGTTGTTATTGTTGTAGTACATTATTGTAGTAAAAACTGTAATCGTGGTCTATGTTATCATGATGGTAAGATAAGTGGAAAGGTGGATTGCACACTTTATTCATTATGGGTGGAGAAAAGCTAAGTGTGGGGAGTTGCATCTACATGTGATGAGGATATGTTACCAACCATGAAGGAAGATACTATCATCAAGAGAATGGTTGCATTACCATAGTGATAAGTTGAGGAACTGCATTACGTAGAAAAATACTGGAATGGTGTGATATTTCTACCTCTAATTGCTAATGGGGTGTAACCGATATGAGGTGAGGTGAGAGTAATAAGGGAGGTATACAATGATCCTAAAAGATAATGCTACTACCCATTAAAATCCAATTGCCAATAGGGACCAATTGTTTTTAATGGGTAGATAGTAATAATTAGGGTGGTGTATGGCGAAGATAAGGGGGAAAGTATATATAGAGAGCGCATGATGGGTTCAAGATATCCGAGAGAAGAGTGCATGTGGGTTGTTCGTTTCCTCCACACTCTAAAATAAAACCTAGTCATATTAGACTGACCATCGTGCTAGTACTGTTCTAGTTCGTTTCCTCCACACTCTTAAAATAAAATCTAGTCATATTAGACTGACTATCATGCTAGTACTGTTCTAGTTCGTTTCCTCCACACTCTTAAAATAAAACCTGGTCATATTAGACTGACTATCATGCTAGTACTGTTTAGTTCGTTTCCTCCACACTCTTAAAATAAAATCTAGTCATATAGACTGACTATCATGCTAGTACTGTTCTAGTTCGTTTCCTCCACACTCTTAAAATAAACCTGGTCATATTAGACTGACTATCATGCTAGTACTGTTCTAGTTCGTTTCCTCCCCCACTCTTAAAATAAAATCTAGTCATATTAGACTGACTATCATGCTAGTACTGTTCTAGTTCGTTTCCTCCACCACTCTTAAATAAAACCTGGTCATATTAGACTGACTATCATGCTAGTACTGTTCTAGTTCGTTTCCTCCCCCACTCTTAAAATAAAATCTAGTCATATTAGACTGACTCTCATGCTAGTACTGTTCTAGAAAAGACTGACTATCATTCTAGTACTGTTCTAGTAAAGACTGGCTATCATGCTAGTACTGTTCTAGTAAAGACTGACTATCATGCTAGTACTGTTCTAGTAAAGACTGACTATCATGCTAGTACTGTTCTAGAAAAGACTGACTATCATGCTAGTACTGTTCTAGTAAAGACTGGCTATCATGCTAGTACTGTTCTAGTAAAGACTGACTATCATGCTAGTACTGTTCTAGTAAAGACTGACTATCATGCTAGTACTGTTCTAGTAAAGACTGACTATCATGCTAGTACTGTTCTAGTAAAGACTGACTATCATGCTAGTACTGTTCTAGTAAAGACTGACTATCACGCTAGTACTGTTCTAGTAAAGACTGGACTATCATGCTAGTACCTGTTCTAGTAAAGACTGACTATCATGCTAGTACTGTTCTAGTAAAGACTGACTATCATGCTAGTACTGTTCTAGTAAAGACTGACTATCATGCTAGTACTGTTCTAGTAAAGACTGACTATCATGCTAGTACTGTTCTAGTAAAGACTGACTATCATGCTAGTACTGTTCTATTAAAGACTGACTATCATGCTAGTACTGTTCTAGTAAAGACTGACAAAGTACTAGTGAAAAAAAAACGGAATTCTAGTAAAATATTTGACAAGAACATAAGATCACACTGCATGGGTCCATCACTAATTTGAATAAAAATTTTATTAGAATTCTGGTCAATTTTCATGAGAAGTGTGTTAATTTTGACTAGGGCAGCGCTGTGCCCTTGGGATTCCGCAATCTATAGTTCAAATGGACTAGCTCATTTTAGAGTGCAGTTGCTATGCCCATGATAAAAATTGAAACATCTTGATAAGGCCGAAAACTATTTTTTTTTTTGTGGGGGGGGGGGTTCAATATATCTTCATTACCTTTCATAACTATTCATCACTATCGAAATAATCTAGAGCTAGCAGCAGAAGTAAATGCTCGCTTATAAATATGTGTAAATATCAGAATATCTCTCACTTTTTCAACTTTCTTTGGGTTTCTTTCAAGCTGTGACTTGAGAACATGAATGTGACTAAAATGTTTGGCACTTTGGAAACAGAAAACTCTCATAAAACTGTTAAGCAATCAACAGTCACGTGATAAAGGCAAAAAGTAATTATTTCCTGACTGTTTAAGGTATTTATGATTTTTTTTTCATGCAATCTAGCATATACGCACAGTTAAATCCCTTTTCGTTAATTTGCTTCCGGTATTATTTTCCCCTGGCGCCGTTTTTCGAAAAATAATCACTTCCTCCAAGCAATCCAAAAAATCTTATTTTTATTTTTATCATACGATACGAGATTGATTACAATTAATCACTGAAAAGCCTGCAGTTACAAGGTAAAGTATTCCGCTTAATTTCAAATTTTAAGCCTCGAGGTTTCCTAAGTATAATTGCATAATTACATCCGATTTTTAACGGCGTGTGTTTTATCTGTAAGCCAGAATGACGATCGTTTCGATTCAGAAATACAGGTTGAAAGTCAAAACAAAAAATTACAAGTTGAAAATAAAAACCAAAAAATTACAAGTTGAAAAAAGGGACTAGAGGCAATTCTAGATTGCAGCAAAAAAAGTTACAGAATTCCCTTCGCTTTTAATTACTTTGTGATTTGTGATTTTAGATGGGAATCTTCAATTCAAGATTAAAGAACGGCTGGATATTCGATATCGCATAGATCTACGTAGGGGAAATAAGCATTCATCATTTCCCCCATATCCTTTAGAGGTCTTTTCTTTGAATTTCTGCTTTTTCTTTTGTACTAATATGTAATCTTGCTCATGTTGCCATTATCAAGATGAAAGATGTTTTTCGGTATTAAGGAAAAGAAGAGACTAAACTAAATGCTTCACCATCACATCCAGTCTCCCTCCTCCACATCATCACACATATCGGAAAACATTGGTCATATTGGTCATCCAACCTGACGAACACGCTAAAAATACATGATGATCATGTACCTGATCATACGCCCACAACATGATAAAATCTAACATAGGCCCAAGAATAATGCTGAACAGATTCCCCAGCAGGGTGAAGTTTTTTTTTTTATAACTTATTACGCATATAAGGCTTAAGAAGTAGCAATAGCTCCCCTTTCGTTCAATCTTTCTTGTTATTGATCGTGTTATTTTCTCGTTATTGCTTTTCGACTGATGAGATGATAATGGTCACCTATTTCAGTGTTGATTATAATTGATTGTGTATAAAATTATATCCATACAAAATAATCAACAAATCAGATAGCACATTCTACATTCTAACAATCTAATTGTAATGTTTTCTTTTTCAAAAGGACAATTTTCGTGCTCCTTTACTGTTCTTGTAAGATGTATATAAAAAATCATGACCATACTATCAAAAACACCATGTTTCCTCTACAGATATATTTTTCAAGGCGTAAAGAGTATTTATCGTTTCTTTCTTATCATTTAAGGCTTACATATTACCTCACTGAAGCCACTAAATATCACTTAACCAAAACTCTCTCATCGTCAATTACACCGAAAATAATGTTAAATGACACTTGTCAATTATTTCTAATTCGATGTAATAGAATCACAAGTCAGAGATATAGAACTATGGTACACTGACCTATTACTAAAGTAAATTATTATTCTAATAAAGTATACTCCTCGGCGTAACATCTTCAGGATGTGTAGAACATCATTAACTCAATTAATCTAAACGTTCGATAACCCTCATCGGATGTTGTTTTGCTCCTAGGCTTTCTTTCTTTCTCTCTCTCGCTGTCTGCCTGTCTCTTTTTCTTGCTTGCTCTCTCTCTCTCTCTCTCTCTCATCCTGTCTTTCTCTCTCCATCTATCCCTCCCTCTCTCTCTTTTCACTCGCCACTTCTTTCCTCGTTTAAGACTTTAAGTGGTTTCTATTCTTTTTTCTACATCTATTCATCTGTTAACCTCTTCCCAAGATGTTCATACAAAAGTGCTTGTTTTCTGTTCATTCTTATTGCTTCTTTTTTTTGAAATACAAATTTTTCTTCTTCCTCTATTTTAAACATTGCGCTCTTCCTCCTTTCACTTTCAAGGTTGGTTGTCGCTATTTTTTTTCTCCAAAACCTTCGGCGCTGTTCATTGCCTATAATGCTTATGCTATCTCTTGTCTCTTGCTGGATTATTTTATTGTAACAATATTAAAAATCTCTACTTTTTCTTGGTCTTCCCACAATCATTAAACAAAATTTTAAATTGTTCATTTCCTGAAACCTGTAGCCTGTAACTACTTTCCTTCTACTTCATCCTCTTACACTCTTAATCTTCCTTCACCCAGAATCAGTATTAGCTGGCGACATTTTCATCATCTCACTCTTGTTATGCATAACCCAGTCATTTCTTTACCTTCTTTATTGCCGCCGTGAAACGTCGTCTCTCCTTATCACATGGGAATCAGGCATCTCCACTTCCCACTGATGAGGTAAATTCAACTTATATAGGGCAGAAGTCATGGCGTTTCTCCAGATATCTGATTCACTTTAAGAGAAGACAAACGATTTCTTGGAAAATATAGTCATTTTGGAAATAAATCATAATATTTCCACGACGATATACCAATCATAACTGACCAGCTGCATCATGCAATAGTTGAATGAATTATTTTGATCAAGAGAATGAGATAATTTCCTGCGATTCTGCGTAAAATCGAGTACTCAAAACAAACCCAATCAGTTGGTCACTTCGACTCATATCTGACCAATGAGTTCATTTTGATTGATTGATTGATTGATTTATTTGTTTACCTCTCATGGGACGAATAGGCCCTGGTCAGCTGAGAAGCTGTTTTTCACAGGGGTCTGAGTTTATAGCACTGCCCTGACCTGCCATTTCTCAAAATGTCTTATTTTGCTTTTCACCCAGCAATTAAAAAAAAAAAAAAATCCTCAAAATTGTTTGGCAGATGCATTTATTCATACCTCTAAATAATAATGTGGGGATTGTTTTTTTTTAATCATAATTAATGAATTTCATTTTGACTGCATCAAAAGCTCAAGATTATCTCAATACCAATCATCTCACCTTTAATCCACAACCGTCATCATGATTACATCCCTGGCTCCGCCAAGAATCAGTTCTCATTTTGTTCAGTCCTTGAGAATCAGGTTCGTGTACCGGTGCAATTTGTTAAGGGGCAGCAGGTAAGAAAAGCAGTCTCCGTATATTAAATGCCCCAAAGCACAAATCAGTGCTTGCAAACCTGGCTCTTTATGGAAAGAAAAGAAAACGAAACATGGGTAAGTGGGGCAGATATTACAGAGACGAAATGAGGAAAGGAAAGACGAGCCCAGATAAAAAGGACGATCGAGAGATTAGGTCGTTAGAAAGCGGGAGAAAGCTGGGAATGAAAGAATGGTTGATAAATGGTTAGAGAGTTGGAGACAAATGGGAATTTAACAAGAGAGAGAATGAGAAAAAATGGGTTGTACTGCGGTAACAAGAGAAAACATGGAGAGAGAAAAATTGGGTTTCACTGATAAAAAACAACAAGAGAAAGGCTGGGGTTGAATTCATATTTCATTCACCTGCTGATACGAAAGCTGAAACTCAAGAAATATAACCCCCAAATACTCTGGTCATCGAACTCACGGAAATTGAGAAAGTAATAGTACATCATGCAAGACAAGAAAATGACTTCTTCCTTTTATTCTTTTTTCCTTCTTCTTCTTTCTCTTCCTACAATAATTACTGAAAGTTCTAAATGTTTAAAATGATGCATGCCCTTCCACGTATTATACTTAAAACTGGATATGGCACACAAAGACTTGACATGCTAAGTTCGTCAATGACTAGCACTTTTCATTTGTATCATTAATGTATATGTATAATTCAAATTAATTTTATCTCATAAAAGTTTTTACAATTTCCTCTTACCCCTCCCTCTCTTCTCCTTCCTCGATCTTCTTTTCTTCTTTCTTTCTGTATGAAGCCATCTGTTTTTTTATCTTATTCTCCTCCCATATTGCAATTTCTACAGTTACTAGTAATTGTCTCGTCCAAAGATAATAAATACTATTTAAAAAGAATTAATGGGATTTTTTTTTTCTGCGCTGCATGACGTTAGTTTACGTTGGACTGTTGGAATATCAATCTAATCCAATCCAATCCGGGTATTCATAGAGCGCCAATATCTAGTTGCATAATCAGTATCATTGGGTACATTTCCTACACAGAACAAAACAAAGGAGAACTAAACAAAGAAAAACAAAGACAAAAAAGAAACAGAGACAAAAACAAAAACAAGATGAAGTCAGAAGTCGAAGCTGCTCGATTCCTGCAGGATTCACTGGTTTGATAAATCGGTTCTTTTAGAAAATAACTCCGTATCATATAAAACTGAGCAGTTTACGCAACCCCAGCCCCCCAAAAAATACAGACACAAAAAGTGAAATAGCTCTAAGTAGTTTTGTTACATACCGTCCCTATTTTATATTCCCCCCCCCCATCCCGTTTTGGATACATTAGCACTGACCATTGATCATGCCTGTGTCCAGCCGTCCTGTATCATCTCTTCGAACCGAGTAATTTTCTTTCCACATCATTGAGATTGTTATTACTAGAGTCAGCACTCCTTTTGGGAAAAGATGAGAGTTCCAAAGATATGTTTTTATCTGATATGTGATTTATTGCACGACAGGCAATTATGAGCGAAATAGACAGAGAAAAAGTCGATGAATGCCTGATATGTGTTTCTAATTCATTATTGGAGCACTTACGAGTAGACATTTGTTTTGCTGCTAATCAAAAAATTATAAATCAAACTTGAAGTCCGTTATATTTATGAAGTATTCATGGAGTATAATTGGAACGACTGATGTAAGCTTTCGACACATTTCAGAGACAGTGACGTAATGAGCCAAATATCGGGGGGGGGGGGAGGGAGGCTAGCTGTGCTATACTCCCCCCTTAGAAAATGGTTTCAGCTGCTGCTGAAAATAACCAAAAAGGTCCTCAAGGAAAATGAAAAAACAGAATGAAAAACATTCGATGCAATGACAAAGTTGAAGTTATAACAATGATTAAAAATAAAAACCTTGGTCGTAAAAATTGGGGGGGGGGGCAGAAGCTCCTTCACCCCAACAAGTTTTCCAGTGCTCAGAGATAAACATTGTCAGTTCTTGGATTTTTTTTTTTTTGTTCACCCAACTCACTTTTTTGTCATTATTCAATATTTTGAAATCTCTTTTACAAAATGTCTCTCTCAATGCATTCAAGACATGTATTTTTCTTTCTGATTCCGTGCGCAAGAAGAAAAATCTGTGACCCCCCCCCCCTCCCCCTCTCTCTCTTTCTCCTCCTCTCTTTACCTCCTTTATCTTCCTCCACCTCTTTTTCTCTCATGTATCTCTGTCTCCCTGATCCAGCTTCCTTCCAACTCTCTCCATCTTTCCCTCTCTCTCTCTCTGTATCATCCCTTTATCCATTTTACCTTCTTCTCCTCTCATTTTTTCTACGTCGTCCTACTGCCTTCTTATATCAACAACTTAAAATCTATATTTCTCATGTTACGCATGTTTTGTTCGTTGTATTTATGTAAACTGATAAATAGCTGGTTCATGTTGACTGATAGAGAAAATTGTGCCAGTGCCCTTTTTCTCTCTCACACATGACGCTGATTGCATACTCCCAAGAGTTTGATTTAGATTGAGTTTCTCTACAGAGGAAATTTTATGATATATCATGTTTACTCGATTTTTGCTAGTTAGTGCGATGCCTTACCATTCTGCCATCGTTATGTCGACGTGCTGTGATATTTATTTCAAATTCTGTTATTTATCTGTCTAACTGGTTGTATGAGAAACGTTACGGCGTCAAGCAAACGTTTCGTTCTACCGTCACTCTTACAAAGAAGACAAAAACTTTTGTCACCATCGCCATGGTGACAAATGAAAAAGTTTGTATTTCATAATGATTATTATGAACCTCATTTTCTGATGAAATGCGTCTTAAATACAAATCTGCTTCACCAGTTGACATACATTCGTCATTGCCGTCGACCAGGGTAAAATATATCTTTAATTTCATTCTCAGATGAGGGATAAACTAAACCTGTCTACCAGAATACTAAATCTAAACCCTGGTTTAAGATGACGAATTAGACTACTGATGATTTCACTTTTAACTCGGTGTTATTTATACCTGGCTGTCAGAATACCAATCTAAACCCTGGTTAAGATGATGAATTAGACCGCAGCTGATAATTTCACTTTTAACTCGGGTTTATATTAAACCTGGCTGTCAGAAGAGGCGGATACTATGTCCTTATAGACGCGATGAAGGATGGCGCAAAAAGTGCAGCTGAATGAAAGCACTAGGTCTGTATGTAGCGGAAATCGTGCTTAATAAACCTTTGATGAATTAAATACATGGTATAGAAAAGATGAGGTGAAATGCACCAGAATGAATTCGACTTCAAAATAAGCACTGTATTTTGTTAAGAAAGACGGAGGGGCTTGAAGAGGGATGCATACGTACTGTATCAGTGTATTAAGAGAGCGGGGTGAATTTGTTCATCGTTAAAGTTATGCGAGACAGAAGAGTACATGATTAGATGATACCATTATGATTTTTTTTTATATGAGCATTATAAGAAGTTGAGAACTATGAAATGATTATTTGTAAAATTTTAATTATTACTTTGTTTGCGCATTTGTGTCACACACTTCACACACTTTTCTCTCTTTACGAGTAATAATCATATGAATTGTGGCTTTTATATGATTTGACCATATCAACATTCTGTTCATAAATATAGAACGCTACACATTGTAAACCCAATAGCATAGCAACATGTATTTGAAGGATGTAACTGAAGTATTATGTCATCATGAAAGGCACCTATCGTTGAAAATGATCAAAGAACTGTTACAAAAAAGTGGCATTCAGGCGCACACTCACGCGCGCATGTGTGTGTAAGTGGATTACTTTTTTTTCATTTATGTATTTATTTTTTTACCAAAGACGGTATTTACGAAAGTTTTTTTACAGACGTGCATGCTGTTTCTTTATATGGATTTGTTTCCATTTTCTTTTCTTCTTTGCCCATTAAGATATATTATTTGATTTATAAAATTATGTTATGAAAACGAAATAAGGATTTTATTATATTGATTTCTTTATATTGATTTATAATTTTGTATAAATGTATATTTGAACCAAATCTCTAATACTAGTAATAAAATTCATGGAAAAACGAAAGTATCATTCATATCAATCTGTCATGATTATTTACGTCTGGGACAGGCCTCCGAAAGACTCAGACTCGAACCTGGGTCCGATCAGAGTCTATCATTGCTTATCAGCCTAACTTTCAGGAAAGTTTCGATTAAATTGGTTTACCTCTCCATGATAAGCATGGAATTAAGACATACATGAATGAGACGACAGAATGATAAAAATATCAGAGGTAATAGAATCGACGTCCAGCTAACATACATTTTAATGGAACCTTAATTCGGTGATTATTATCATTTCGACTTCAACAAGTCTAGAAATTTTGTGCGTGTCAAATATAAATGATGAGAAGGATGTTTAAAAAAAAAAAACAACCATCGAGAAAACGATGCAGCAAAAGAGCGATTACTTTAATCCAAATAGTTTGGAATATTACTTTGTACGGTCTGCTTTAAATGAAATGAAGTGATGACATAACCATGGTTATCCATCATCCATGAAGGAAAAAGAAGCAGATGTATAGCGTGAATACTTTCTTCCGTTAGCTCGTAATTGTTTATCGCAGTTTGCTCAATTTCTTCAAATTATTCACTTTTTCTACCTCGTTATTATTATCGGGAGATATTCTGAAATTCGTCAGTATTTGTCTCTTTTATCCTCTCTTCCATTTATTTCTTTCCGTTATCCCTTTTCGTCATTTTCTTCTTGTTGGCATGTTACTTTAAAGCTTTCTTTGGTACGGCTGTGCTTGATTATTTTCATGTGACTTTTCTCTTTCTCCTTTCTAATGCCAATCAGATGTCAGTGGAGTACAGACTACACTGTCTACACCTGTGATCATGGTCATTGTTAGTTCGATATTCAGTAAACTAACAAGACATCAGCAGATGGCGCCATTCAACTAAAGAGGTGGGATGGGATCAGATTACAGCATCTCTCTCTCTCTCTCTCTCTCTCTCTCTCTCTCTCTCTCTCTCTCTCTACCTCCTTTCTCTTCCTCCACCTCTTTTTCTCTCATGTATCTTCATTTCCCTGACCCAGCTTCCTTCCAACTCTCTCTTACTCTCCCTTCTCTCTGTATCATCCCTGTACCCATTTTACCTTCTTCTCTCATTTTTTCTACGTCGTCCTACTGCCTTCTTATATCAACAACTTAAAATCTATATTTCTCATGTTACGCATGTTGTATTTGTTTTATTTATGTAAACAAACTGATAAATAGCTGGTTCATGTTGACTGATGGAATAGAGAAAGTGCCCTTTTTTTCTCTCTCTCACATGACGCTGATTGCATACTCCCAAGAGTTTGATTTAGATCGAGTTTCTCTAAAGAGAAAAAACTTATGATATATCATGTTTACTCGATTTTTACTAGTCAGTGCGATGCCTTACCATTCTGGCATCGTTATGTCGACGTGCTGCTGATGTCAGCGGAATACAGACTAGACTAAATTATCTACACCAAGGTCTACACCTGTGATTGTAAGTTCGATATTCAGTAAAAGCCATCAGCAGATGGCGCCATTCTATTAAAGTGGTGGAATATGATCATATTAAGCATTACATATTTTCGAACAAGATACCCAATGTCGTTTTACTCTTGTTTCAATTCTCTCCCCCCCCCCCCCCTCTCTCTCTCTAACACTAACACAAACATTTACACTTGCACACATTTACAATAAATCATAACGATCGACCATGATTTTACTTCTACGTCATTATTTTTTACACGAGTTAATTTCTTTAAAGACAGGTTTAATTGTTACAAGACATAAAAAGTGGCTGTCGTAAATTATTGTGGTCAGTTAAAAGAACATCAACGCGGATTTAATGCATTATTTGAATACATATATGTTGGTTCTTTATATTGAATACTGATTTATAATATATATATTTTTTATACATGGAAGATTTTACTGAGTACAGTTTTGAAAATCATTGCTTGTCGAATTATTTTTTTTTCGTTTTGGATACGGTTTTGGTTTAACGTTGCCTTTCCTTTGTAATCTTAATGGTTATCTGGTTATCGTTAATGGCGAACGGCATTTCCTATCTAAAATTATTATGATTAATTGTCGTTTTCATGGGTAATATGAACAAAGTGCCTTTCTCTGGCCACTAAAACTATATAAATACCAAAACCGGCACCATAATATTTCAGATAAAGAATGCTATTTACAGTTTCACACACTTTTCCAAGAATATCTTAAAATGTAAATGGTTGTTTCACACCAGTCAATGATGTAATGCCAACTGTTACGGTAGACAATGAAGTGACAAAGCTTACACGAGTTCGCAAGGTCCATATTAAAGGATGCCTGTCGTTTGGTGCGCTAAATTGTAGGCATTGTCATCATTTTTTTTACACATCACACCTGAAACATTGCAGAGTTTTTGTTATCAGGCATCACATCTTCCACAGGGCATTTGGTCATGGGGCCCTTCGATTCATTGTTGTTCTAATGATAAATCCTTTATTTTTCAGCTGTAAATCTTTTCACTTGATAATTTGAGTTGTTACGATGTATTGCACCTGCCACCTCCACTTCCTGCTTTAGCACCGACATGTATAGCTATCATTGGATCTTCTCCTGCATAAATGTCAATAGTTGCCATCCCTGCACCGTCAACAATGACTGAAGCACCGGTACAGCCCGATGCTGTCGGATCACCACTGATGACATCACAATAAACTCCTGCAGGGAGACCCGTATGCAGGGTTCTGGAGAGCGCATGTGGTTCATTGTTTAGGACGAAGAAAGCCTTTCCTCCCCGAGAGAACGCTATCTGATTGTGGCCATTGTCCCACCAGTTCTGTACAGGAAGTCCTTTTGCTGTGTTCCGGAAGCATGCCATGTTACGGATTTGTCGCCATCGGTGTTCGCATATCCATCCTCCACTGCACGTGGTGTCTGCGTTGATTTGTGGCCCCATCGTATTACCGTATTCATCAGACGGTGGCCCTTGATCTGTATCAACAAAGTGGTAACTGCTCATGACGCGCGTCACTCCATAGTCCCATGCCAGCATGAAAGCATTAGCCTTCTTATACTCGTAGGGCATCTTGTGTGTCAGGACGTTCCCTCCACCGCCATGGCTACGCTGGTTGTCATGATTATCGATGAAAACGAGGGCCTTGTCTCGTGGCATCAACCCCCACTGTTCACCAAACCCTGAGAACCAGACAGCAGCCTTCGAAGCTGTCCCGATCGCGAAGACCTCGTCGCCATACTTGAATTCGGTGACGGATCCGATGTCGTAGTACTCTGTAGCCGTGACAGCTTCATGGCCGGTTCTATCAATTACTTCTTGATAGATGTAAGGCTTGGAATTCCAGATTGTCCTCCTTAACCTGTTACGGATAAATAAAGAGTTTCCCATAATCAGGATAAAAGTCAGATATTCAACGCAAGGTAAGTGGTAAGAACTTTTCGCTTGTGTATAATTCAGAATACAATCACGTCAACAGATCAAATGATGATATTTCATGTCCTTACAGCTGGTGACAGAGGCAAAGCGCTCATGGTTTGATCATTACGTCTTCCTCATTTAACAGACAAGAGTGCTTTTAAACATTGTATTTTTTGTTAAATGGTCTATAAAGTAAGCTATTCTATAAAGCTTTACTATTCTATTCTTGACAAATGGATATCTGCCCTCACCTGCTGACAATATCCTCAAGATCGCAAGGCCACATGTGTTTTGCTGCGTCTATTCTGAAACCTGCCACGCCCATCTCCAGCAGACCATTCAGGTAATTCACGATGACGTCACGTGTGTGGTAGTCATTGTCGGGTCCGAAGTAGAGGTCGTTCAGGCCTTCCAGGTCGCAGTTGCGGACATTCTCCACGTGGTAGTAATCTGAGACCCATCCATGATCAGCAGGACATCGACCTAGAGGAACGTTGAAGTCGGCTGTGCTGAAGGGGACATTCGGGAAGTTATACCTGTCATCTGTAAATCAGAAAAAAGTAAAATGAATTATTGTATTAAGATCATGCATTAAACAAAAAAAGCTGTTTAAGAGGTAGAGAGAGAGAGAGAGAGAGAGGGGGGGGGGGGAGGCGGGGGAGAAAAATGATGGAACTGTCATCAGGCTCGGTTTCGTTTCAAAAGAAGTTTTTTATCAATGCTAAATGAAATTGAAATGATGCCAAATAACTTGATGATAATTATGAAGTCCACTGTTCTGATTATGACGAGAATTTATTTACTCTTGAATTCATTCAGTTATCTTTCTTTAAACAACATTGACAAAATGTCAATACAACTTTTTTCAGGGAAATTGACATGATCAAAATTTTCTCCAAGTATGTACATACCGTCAGTATGTTTAGCCATGTGATTGATCACCGCATCCACATAGATCCGCACACCAACCGCGTTACACCTCTCCACCATATCACGAAACTCCCGTTCGGTACCGCTGCGGCTGTTTAGACTGTAACCCATCGGTTGGTACCGCTGCCACCAGGGCCCAGCAAACTCTTCGGTCTCAATGTACTTGTGTTCATTCGGTGGTGACACTTGGATACCAGCGTAGCCATAAGGACCAAGGAACCTACGAGAAAGATATCGTTGACAATAGGATGAGAAACCAATTTGAAGATAATATCAGTCAAAATTAAGTGCTGGTTGTTATCTGTAGGTTTCCAACAACCAGCCTGAAGTTTAATAATACATTATGGGGAACACTATATTTGGTTACAGTTCGTTATTCCGAAAGTTCGTTATTCCCAAGGTTCGTTATTCCAAGGTTCGTTATTCCAAGGTTCGTTATTCCAAGGTTCGTTATTCCGAAGGTTCGTTTATTCAGAAGGTTCGTTATTTAGAAGGTTTGTTATTCCGAAGGTTCGTTAGTTCGAAAATGAAAAACGGTTCGTTAGTTATTTTCGGACTAACACTGATTAACGAACCTTATTTCATTTTCGGACTAACAAACCTTCGGAATAACGAACATCACCCCTATATTTTACCAAGAAAATGAGACCAACTCTAACACGAGAGATAAGGAAATCCAAACACGTAATAATTTCTATGACAAAGTAGTGGAGATGCCCCCCCCCCCCGGCTCACGACGGCAATTATTAATCTTGGTAGATACCTTTCACATTCGTCGGCAATATCGCGCCACGTCCATTCGAACAGGTGTACAATGACTGTTCTATCTTTCTCAAAGTTCTGCTCATCCATCAGTTGACTGCCACCGTTCAGCATGTCCAGTATAACATCGAGGGCACGTACACTGTGATCATGAATAACTGCGAGGAATATGATATAGGGAATGGGATAATACATTACTATTTCATAATTTGGCAGCCAGATGCATTAGCATGATTAGGGTGATATGATACTCCCTTCAACCCCACCGCTATTTCGAAGATAACCTCGCAGCTAATTAGGAATAATTGCTGATACACTGCATGCTTGTCGGCAAACGACAAAAATGGATGACCCTTTCATGTTCACCATTATGTAAATAGTGCATGGTCTATCATGCACTATACTGAATTATGTGCACGACAAATACTAAATTATCCTGAGTTCAGTTTTGTTTTTGGAAACAGAGTACTTCATTATGGATCCTCCAAACTGTCCAGTAGACCTTTTAAAATAATTATATATGATCTATCCTCTATATTTCGTCTAAATTCATCAAAGATTTTTTTTTCTGAAATAATTGCTAATAGTTTACCCTGCAAGACAGGGAATAAACACTGTTTATACCCCGTGTTATCTAATTCTTTTTATAGAAAGTTAAAATTACCGTGGTATATGTCAGCAGCTATTCTCGGAATAGCTTCAAACAAGCTTCTCTCATTGGTTGGCATAGCTGTCGCTGCTCCTTTTTCCTTTTCATCCGAGACTCGCGTTTCGTGCAGGTCACCTGAAATGACGGCAGCAGCGAAAAGTAACAGCAACAGCCAGGAATGTTTTCCGATTGTGGAGGAGAATCCCTCGATGTCGTCTGCTTGACATCCACGTCTTGCCATACTCGCTTATATCAACTGGTGTATGAAATCGTTGACGAACGGCAAAGAAAATGACAGTGATATCTTGATTCTCCGCCTCTGAATTTTCTGTTCAGAAATACAACAGGATATCGTTACTGGATTTGATCAAGCGTTCTTCTTAATAATGATAATAATGCAGAATATTTATTAAGCGCATAATAACTTGAAAAGATCTCTCTATGCGCTTTACAATTATGACAAACATAAATACATACAACATAATAAGTATTAAAGTAATAGAGGATATAACAAAAATAATTATGGGGAAAATGAAATAATTCATCAACAGTTGACTAACATGTGTTATGAAATTAAGAAAAAGACACCCATATGTAGAACTAAAGTCCCAACCAGCACATAGACAATGCAGCTCTAGGAAACCCTTGAAAACAAATAAATTTTCAGGGCTCTTCCAAAGCTGTCAGTGTTCCCATTAACTCGCAGCTGGTCAGGAAGCTGATTCCACAGGACAGGCGCTGCAGTTGAAAAAGCACAAGAGCCATATGTTTGGGTAGATATGGCAGGGACAGTCAGGAAATTATTTGTGTGGAGGAACGGAGATTTCTAACTGGTAGGTAAGAAAAAGATTCCATGACATTTACTCCGGCGACAATTGCTCCCATGGAAAATCTGCATGTTAAACCAAACTTAAAATCTAACCCCTAACCTATCCTAACATCATTCTGAACCAAAACCCCTATCGCAACCCCAAACCTTAATCCTATATCTTCGGACAAATTAAGACAGGAGCACCGTGTCACCAAGAAGAAAATGAATAATATCAAAAAGATAGGTCAGAATTTATGAATCTTGTGACCCAACATAAGCACTTTATAGACGATTTTTTTTTCTTTTCTTACAAGTAGCCAATGAAGGCGAATCAATGTGGGTTTTACTGGATCTCTCCCCCTTGTTCGTTCAAGTCTCGCAGCACTATTTTGCACAAAAATTGCGATTTTCTTATATCTTTCTCGGGTAAACCAAACAAAAGAGTACGGCAGCAATCAATTGTGGAGGAAACGAATGCAGGAATTAATTTCTCAGTGGTTTTATTATCAAGGAAATTTCTCATTTGCCCAATTTTTCTAAATGCAGACATTGCTGAACGGCATGTCATCTTAAAATGATCTTGAAGTTGCAATTGATGATCCATGTATACACCGAGGTTTCTCGCTGTTGTTCAAGGACATTAACTACTACAGATGCAGGGTACAACGATGAGCTATACTTCGAAGGTAAATGAATATGCTCAGTCTTATCAGCGTCGATCTTTAACTTGTTAATATCCTTAGTGACTCCATGTAACAGAATCAGACAATTTTTTTTTCAGCATTTCATCAATTAAAATTAAAAAAAACACACCAAAAGATTCATACCCCTGAGGAAAGTGTTTATAAGAGAAATTTCACAACTTTCCTCGGTTGAGTTATTAAGTCTTTCTCTTTTTTCTCTTTTTCTTTTTTTAGCCTTAATTATTGATTACTGCTAAATTATCTGCAAGATATCATGTATAAACTCTGAAATTAACGCGGAGTTGTTCACTAGAAAACAAATTATACCTGTAAACTTGGCTTGCTGTCTCTGTGAAATAGATGTAAGTTTTAAACTTTTATATCAGGGAAAGATGAAGGTAGATGCAAAGGGAATATATATAGTCACCAACACTCATCGGTGATAATGGCGAATATAACGGTGGTTGCGTAAGTTGCATGAAAAGTGAAAGTTAAATCAAGATTAAAACTTAAGAGTGGCGATGTTAATAAGTGCACTTTTGAACTGTTGAATGGAATTGCACGAGGTGGGATTATGTAGGCCTATAGTAATGTGTACCTGTATTGACGATTTCATACAGATAAGCAGATTAATCATCTTCACGTTCAGGTGTCAAGATATTAAACGTAAGAACCAGCATCAGGTATGACTATTTCGAGACAATCACACATAGACATAAAGTAAGAAAGCACTATCATTATTTTGATACACTCACCTCATTAAAGAAAACTGTCGTATATTGATCCTCGTATTCTACATTGACCCAAGGTGAGAATTCACGAAAGATTCTCTGAGGAAATATTCAATAAGCCATGGATGGATTTGGAGAAGAAAGAAATATCCCAGCAGATCTCCAAACATTCATTCACATTTATGCTACTTCTTAATTGATAATAACCCTTTTATACCGATCTCTACCATGTTGATCAGACCTAGAATTCTTGCAACATAAAGAAGAAGAATTCACCCAAAGTTCGACCAATCAAAAACTGGATCATCGCACGTGGTGGTTTTATCATTCAGATGTTAACAAAACAAGATGTCACGTTCCCCGCAGTGCGAAATTTAAACAATTGACTATTTACTGTTAAGCTTCGATTGCATTTTATGAGTAGTGGTGTACGCAGGGTCGTAGCTGCTAGAGGAAAACGCGCCCCATAATCAAAAGACGAAAAGGCGAAAGAGAGAAAGAAAGGGGGAAATAATTGCATAATGACAAGAAGATGGTACGGCTACCTTCAGACTCTTCTCTACATATGGCCTTGTTCATTTCAAACTCTAACCATGACCAGGGTTACTTATGGTGATTCCTATTCAGCGCCCCACCCCCTCCCCATGACTAGACCACACCTTCGACAGCATCCTGCTGAGCCTACTGAGCAGGAGCTCGTAGCCTCAGCCCCAAAATTTCTATAATAATGATGATGATGATGATGATGATGATGATAATAATAATGATAATTGGGTTTAATTTACCCAGGGTAGCCACATCATTATTTTAAGGCTCTTTCCGTGCATGGGTCCTGCAGTAATCACCCATTCACTACAACTGGGTTGAGAGGGACATGTTATTTGGGCCTTGTCCAAGGATGTAAAAAAAGAGCGAGGATCGAACCTGTAACCTCTCGTTGTGAGTTAAGAGCCTTCACACCAACATACCACGCTATTCCTTCAATAACTACTTTAAATGGAATTAAAGGTAGCCCCTACCATCTGTCTTGTTTTCGAAAATATGAATATGGTTAATTAAATGGGAATAAATAAAATTGAAAATGCTCGTTGCAAAACACATGGAAAATGCAGTTAACTACAAATGTAATTACACATAATTAATAACCATCGAGTTACCATAGGATAAAAGAGATTACATAAAATACCTAATAAAAAAAATCTTTTTTTTTTTCGAAGTGTTTGGAAAAAAAATTGGGCCAAAAATATCATTTCTCGTTTTCGGTTTTCGTGAAAGCATTAGGGGAAAACACCCAAATTACCAACAATAACACTTCGAAAAAATGGATTTATTTTTATTAGGTGTTGTTATGGTAATCTCTTTTATCCTATAGTAATGGTTATTAGTTATATGTAGTTACATTTGTAGTTCATCCATTGCTATCGGGTACGGTAGATTTGCTTGAGCCTTTAAGATGATAAAATCACGAAATAGATCCTATTGTCACCTAACTGTCAATAACAGTCCTATTCGTTATCTTCCTTCTATCCAAACAAAGGCAAAGGGGTGTCATTCTACAGCTTTACATCATGTACATGTTTTTCCACGGTCCAAGTTTTTTCCAAACGAACTTTCAAACAAATATCATTTCGTAGATAAGAATGACCTATTTTGATCAAGAGTTGATATGACTTGAGAATAAGTTTGATGTTGTCAAACAATGGTCTATTTTTAAAAAACCGCGTGTCTTTGGACGTGCCGGTAAACAGTGGTAAAGAAACTATGACAGATGTCACATGGTTTGTCGACTGAAGTCCATTAAATACGACACCGGTGAGCACAGAGTGGGACGAGAATTAAAAGTTTCTTCTGCTGTTAACAGTAAAATTTATGCGATGTCAGACTATGAACATAAAATCTCGTGCAGATGAACCTTTCAGTGCATTTGGAAACATTGTTTTTCGAAACACACAGGACTTTACATGCTTTACTCAGTGGGAAAACATAGTATTCACTGTAAAATTTTCCTTTTCTCTTCCAGAACTGTAATGGTTACCTTTGGTTTCAAGAAATGATTACCCTTTTAGAATTACAAGCACCGTTTAGGCGTTAAAGTAATATGCTCGTCACTTTACAATTCAGCTTTATCTGTCCACTTTGTTTGCATTCAAATGTGACAAAATGTGTTCAATGAATAAATATTTCCTTCTGACTCAGAAGAATGGTCACACAAGAAAATCATCTGTCTCTATGAAAAAGTGTGTTAAAGGTTCTGGCAATTTGCTTTACCCAATAGTGAAAGAAAACAATCCGAATACGAACATTCCTTGAGGTCGTGATATTATGCAACATATAGACGGCAGAAATATTTCTGCCGTCTATATGTTTATCGTTCATAACTTATGTCCTTTTTGTTGATGTATTTATTGTCATTTCATATGTGCACTGTACTTTACTGTCGTTATTATTATTATTGATTCCAGATCCTGATGAAGGGCAGGTGCCCGAAAGCTTGATCTTAATTGGTTGTATATAATGTCTTGCAACGGCCCTCTTCGTAAACCCCCCTTTTCGGATCACACATATGATATGACGAAGAACCGCAAACGTACATCACCGAGACTGATCGCAATGATATATATATATATATATATATATATATATATATAGAGAGAGAGAGAGAGAGAGAGAGAGAGAGAGAGAAGGTCAAATGGGAAAGGGTTTTAATTTTCAGCATAATCTCGACATAAAAAGGATAACAGATAGGACTTTATGTTTACAACACACTTGATATGCCACGGCTGAGCTTGATAAGTAAGTGCGAGCGAGGGTAGCGAGAGAGCTTTGAAAAATGGAAAATATCCACATTCTTTTAATTTAGGGACACCGTTCGTTCTGGGAGTTGTGCCCCCAGCTCTTGCCTCCTGCTTCACTAGCTGACATTGTAATTTATCAATAATAAGGGAACCTGTTATCATCTGAAGCTTCTCTGATTCTTTGGAGTGAAGTATATAATGGCTATTTTGGAGCCTTTAAGTCACTTACCAGATGTGGAAAGGGATAATAAAAAGAGGGGGGGGGGGAGGTCAGCACAAGAAAGAAAAGAGCGCAAATCATATGTTTATAAATGTGTCAGATTTGAAGGGGACCCGTAGGAAAAACGCAATAATTAAAACGAAAAGGAGCATTGGAAAGAGACACTTATCATAATCAAAGTGGACGTTCATTAAAGGTGAAAAGAGACACAACCAAGGGGGCACTAATCATAACAAAGAGATGGCACTTATTAGTTATTAGAAAGCAAAAGGGCACTTATCAAATGGGTGTGTATCAAATTAAAAAACAAACCCCGGCACATGCCAGAATGGACAAGCGACACTTATCAGAAAACAAAAGGGAGGCTAGTACGGCTAGGGCACAGTGGCGTAGACAGGTTCTTACACCGTGGGGGATGATATGCCGTTCACGAGAAATCGAGGATCAATTTCGTATACAGATACATACACACGCATACACGCGCACACACCCTCACACACACAAACACACATCCGCACGCACACACCCGAATGCACAGCACCGGCGTAAATCCACTTTGAGGAGTGGGGGGGGGGGGGGGGAAACAACTTTTTTGCCGATTTTTTTTTTCTGTCGAACTCACACTTAAGTATAAACACACGCCCTCACCCACCTGCACAGACTCCCTTACATAGATTTTGATTATCTTGCGAGCGAGCGAAGCGAGCGAGCAAAAAATTATAATTTTTCTGATTTTCAATCGCATTTTCAAATAGAATTTCTATAATATGATGAGCGAGCAAAGCAAGCGGGCCAAAAATAACCACTTTTCTGGTTTTCACTCGCATTTTCAAACAAAAATTCTGATATATGATGAGCGAGTGAAGCGAGCGAGCCAAAAGTAAGCGCTTTTCTGGTTTTCAAATCACATTTTCAAATAGAATTTCTAAAATATGATGGTTGTTTATGACAGATTATTAAAAATTTTATTAACTGATTTAATTCAAATATTTCTTTCTTTAAAAGTGTGTGTACGTGTGTGTGTGTGTGTGTGGGGGGGGGTATTTGTACACGCCATCCCCCTCTCAAAAAGTGGGGGATGATTGTACATGTCACCCCCCCCACCTTGTGAGGTGGGGGATGTATACTCCTCATCCCCCCCCCCCCCCGCCGCTGTCTACGCCCCTGCTAAGGCACTTATAGCACGTTAACAGAAGGGAAAATGCGACATACTAGCATGACTAGAAAGGAAAAGGTGCATTTATCTGAAGGAAATAGGGCACGTTTCATATTTCAGGCACTTGCCTGAGTGGAAAAGGGGAACTTAATAGAGGTGAAAGGGTGCACCCACCACAAGGGGAATAGGAACCGAAAATGGACAGTCAAAAGGGGCACTTATTACATTTAAATCATTGACATTCATTAGAAATGATATGATGGTGCACATCTCAGAAGGAAATGGAGCGCAAGGAAAGGGGAAAAGGATCACTTATCTGGTGTGAAAGGCCACAGTAAGGAATCAAGAAAAGCGACTTATCCTAAGCAAAAGTACTAGATGGTGAAAGGGCACTTAAAAGGGAAAATGGGCCCTTGTAAAAAGAGAACAAAGGAACGCTGAACAGGTTTGAAAAAGGACATTTTCATGTTTAAAAGGGGCACTTTTTTGGGTGCTTAGAAAAGTAGAAGGGGGGCACTGTGTGCCCGGCTCCGCCGCCCCATAGCACACGAATTGTCTTTAGCCTAATGTAGGGTCCGCGCATGTGACACGTACGGTCTTTTACATGTCATGAAAGAGTGATATCGTTTTAAAAAGGTCCAAAATCGAAATAATGCTAGAAAAGGAGAGAGAACAAACAAAATTTCAAGCGGTCTTATATCGGCAACTCATCCAGGGAACGTGAAAAGAAGCGGAGATGTATGGTCAAATAATAGAGCAAGGACCTTTCCATTATCATTTCCTTTTCATCATTCAAACTCAATTCTCTGTTATCTGTCCAGAATCCCATTCCCTAGGAGCTTCGTGCTCGTGTTATTCACCTGTGCGAGATGTAAGGCTCGTTGCAGACCAAGCGACAGTAATAACATCACACGAGTACAGGAGCACTTGGGGAAAGACAAAAATTATCATGTATGGAAACACTTGCAGTTTTCAAAACAATGTCTATCAGAATGTAATAGACAGTGTTTTCTAATTCTTGATACTGCTCTTACAGGTTTTCAACTCAAAATAAAAGAAGGCCTATACATGTATATCAACTGGACCAAACCTCAACTCAGCGTACATGCGTACAATTATCAGATATTATGTCCATTACGACCAATTCGCTTCCATGCCCCCAATTCGTTTTCCTACCCCAACTATCTTGTTTCTAAAATGTTTAATATGAGAGTGAGCGAAGCGAGCGAGGAAAAACTTACACGCTTTGATACACCTCAGAGATATCAAATAGTACATTCGATCACGGCACTCTTTGGCCCGTCGCTTGCCATCCAAAACCATTCTGTTTCTATGAGCGAGAGAAACGAGCTACCGACAAAAACACTTTATTTTCTTTAGATGTAGATTTGCCACCAAAATAGATGATTTTGATGATGTTCAACTTCCCGCAGAAATCGTGTATACTTTGAAACCTAGCTGCAAAAATACTGTGATATTTGGATATGTTGCTGAGGGAATCGCGGCGCGCTGGAAAACACTCGGGTCGTAGCATGCTGGCTATGGGGCGCCAAGTGTTAACTAAGTTATTTAGTCCAAGACTACACAGTTTCGGTGTCAAAAGTGCACTAAAAACACTATTTCTTTATAGAATTCACGAACAGTGAAACATTTCGTCACAAAATGAAATGCAACAGACGATTTTGCATCAAAAAATTCCTACTAGCATGAATAAACAGAGATGATTTATATAGCTCTCAAGCCACTAGTATTCAATTCGCCAGGGCCGTAGACTTTGTTTCGTTACAAACATTGCACTTTGTGCATAGCAGACGGCGTACGGATCAGTTTGCCAGAGTATGCTTGCTGGCGTGGCTAGATCTATATGTTACCGGTTTACTGCAGGGGCTGATCCAGGAGGCAGTGAAGGAGGGGCACACTAAATTTTGACAAGCAAAGATAAATAAATAAATAAATAGATAAATAACAAAAGATACTCACTTCGAAAGGGGGCACACTTGAAAAAAGAGAGGGCACAAGGCATACTTTTAGCTCGAAGGGGGCACGTGCCCCCTGCGCCCTCTCCCCCTCCCCTGGATCCGCGCTTGGTTTACTGTGCACTGACAAGCTTTGGACCGAATAACCTAGTTAACACTTGGCGCACCATACCCAGCGAGCCACGACCCGAGTGTTTTCCAGCGCGCCGCGACCCGTGTGTTTAGTAAAAGCCGCCCGAAACCATCTTCTTTCTAGATTTTATGAGCGGGCATAGCGAGCGAGTGAGGAAAAAAAGGTTGAATTTCTGAAGACATGTTCTAGAGTATAGTTACTCCGAAGTCATGATTTTATTAACTTACATTTCATCGGCACTTTCCGTTCGTATAGCGGGTATGTTAGGAATAGCCTATTGGCCGTTATCCCCTGAAAGTTAATCTATTATGTTTAGACGTTTTGATGATAATCCTTAAATGTCGGGATTTTATTTCAATAAATTTGCGGCTCGATTCCTTGAAAGGCTTCAGCTCCGAGTCCCCCCCCCCCCATCCCTTCTAAAATGTACCCTTAATGCGGGAAAGACAGAATAATGCCGGGGGGGGGGGTCGAAAATGGAAGAGAATGTTGATATTTCAGGTTTTAAACATGCTGAGCTATTCAATGAGTTGGAGTAGGACATGTCTTTTCTCCTCTTTAACTCAGTCGCTGGGCTTCCTCGCAGAAGAGCTCCTATTATATTGTCCTCATCTAACCCCTCTCCCAAAAAGGAAATCCTTACGGGCATGCATTTTCCCATGAAGTATTGTGAAAAGGGTCTAAGCAATCACAAATGTTTTGTATATACAAAACCATTTAACTATTGGAGGTCAGTGTTATGAAAGAGAACAATCCATTTCACCCGTCTTGTGAAAGAAACATTGCATACATGACTATTGCGCAAGTAGCAACAGTTTATGGCAAAACAAAACAAAACAAATAAGCAAAGTAAAAGAAAATAAAACAAAAACAAAACAAAAAAAGCGATTTTGGGTCATGATAAAGACCCACTTCCAAACAACGTGTATTCGGTATTTGTATTGTGTAAATATGTATATATACGGATGTGTGTAAATATTGATGATGGATGAAGTAGGTAATAACACACTGATAAAAGCAGCCACGCGTTTGCCACGGCCGGAACTCGTGATTGTCTATGATTGGTTGCAAGAATGCATCCAATCAGTGGTCAGTATGGAATTCTGGACTGAATACAATAGAAATAAACATTACATAAACTTGATTGTGTGCTTGAAATAGTTCTTTTTAAAGAATTAATGTTTGAGAAGCTATGTTTAGTATTCGGAATAGTTTCTTTCCTCAATATTTATAGCTTTATTAGGGTAAAAAAAAAAAAATGCCATTGTCATTTCTGTGTTTGTTCGCCGCTTCTTTTTCTTTTTCATTAGGATTTTTCCTTTTTTTTTCTTTTTTTTTTAACTCTGTCATCTTGAAAACTTGGAGTTCGGAATAAAATGCTATTCAGTGGCTAGGTATGGGGTACTAACACTTTTAGAAAAATGTGCCATTCAGAACCCTATAGAAGAGGGGTTCTATGGGCTCCAAAGGTTTTTTTTTATGTTTTCAAGAACCCCAAAAGGTTCCACGTAAAAGCAATAATGGTCCTAAAGACCCTTTTAGAACCATTCAGAGAACCTTTAATGGTTCTTTGAAGAACCTTTGAAGGTTCCAAATGTGGGACAAGAAAAGGTTCTCATCAGCTAAAGCCAGGGTAATAATATTCTTGCAGGGCCCTCAGGGAAAACAGTACATAGTACTGAAGAGGCTACCCTGAGTAAACAAGACATATTATTATTATTATTATTATTATTATTATTATTATTATTATTATTATTATTATTATTATTATTATTATTATTATTATTATTATCATTATTATCATAGCATCATTTTTTCTAAGAGCGTATCCCCTTGGTCCATATCTAATATAACAAAACAAGTAAAACCACACAAAAGGGTGATGCAAATGAAAAGGGTAGAGGGGAAGACTGATAAATGAAGATGATAATGCGAGTCATCAAACCTCAGAATTTCAGATCATGGTGTAATTCTGCTGACTTTAATTTCATTAACCGAAAAAGGCCGATGACTAACATTGGAAATTCATCATGACATACATTTCATTTTTATTTAATCATCAAAACATATATGGGGGCGGGTAGATTCGAACTGATGGCTGCTTGTACTTGTTGCATCAACTTAATCTGTTAATTGTAAGCAGTCTAACAAAAGTAAAGGGTTATTTTCAGCACTTCAATACTAACATAGATATTGTGCCTGACACAAAACACAGATTTATTTTGAAACACTAAAAATAGTATGATGATAACTAGACGGATTTACTTCAGCCCAAGATCGGATCTTAATAGACATCTTTTCTTATGGAAATGTAATTTGATGTATAGATTTTGTTTACAATTTCCATTATTCAGAGGAAAATATTATGCCTAATAGCATTCAGGACGGTCAGGCCTATTTTCATTACGGAAAAGTTTGAACTGAAGATGGAAACAACAACTATGGAATGATATGGATACGGTATAGAATACATGACTTAGAAAAGGGGCAGGATCACAATACTGTACCCCTTCCTCTAAAAAAATATTTTATTCTGAGATTCTAAGTCATAATGATTATCATCCTGTCCTGCTGACAGTTTAGGATTTGTTAGCGGTTTGGAGGCCCTTTACCATGGTTACTCCTAGTTTTTGTAAGACTGTCCCCTCAAAAGAACTAGTTGAGCTTTTAATGATAAATTAATCAGTTTTTAGGTCAGAATCTATAAACACGCGTGTACCAAATCATAAACACTTGGCTGATGACTAATTTCGGTACAAGGGTTTAGAATTGATCCACACCGGGAAAAACAAGCACGAAAGGTGAGGGGGGAAAAAGAACTTGGTAGTAATAAAATTATCAACATTATCTCGACAATGGGTGTTGACATTAGAATATCAAAGTTTGACTGATTGTTTGTAAACACTGAAATCCAAACGCAACTATTATCACGTCTTATGATACGAAGTTGCGTTCCAGTTTTGTAATTGTGGGTCGATTAGATTATAAGGAACACACGAGAACGCGTATCTTTAATCTAAAGGAAAATAAAAACGCCGCATCAGGAAAAATAAAAGTTATTTCTTTGTTTATTTTGTGTATTTCTATTTCCCTTGCAGGAACAGAAAACGGACACTATAAGAAAATGACAATCGTCGAATTAAAGGAAAGAATAAAGAAAACGTCAACTAACATGACTAATGCCTGTGGATTACCACAAGAAAACAAGTTTCTGTAAAAGGCTCTCCCCATTTAATTGTTAAAGTTTGAAAATACTTCAGTATATTATTGCAGTGAATTAACGTACATCTCGTGATTTTAAAAAAAAGTCCAAGGGCTACAACAAAATGATTCGATGGGGGCGATTTGTTTATGCTTCTGTTTGAAATGAATAAAAAAATGATAATAAAAACAAAACAGGGCTTACAATGCATGCCTACATAAATTATTCCATGACAAGCTTTTCTAAATTGAAAAAGAAAAATTTTGAGTGGAATATGACGATTGTCAAGAAAATGCACGATGTAGATCCATAACAAAACAATCCACTGTTTTAAGACATTTCATTCCATTCTTGTCAATTAGTTATTCACTAATGGTTATATTTGATATTGTTTCTATATCAGTACATAATTCTACATACTGATGCTGATCCAGTTATGGTTTGAAAAGAAAAACTCAAGAATATTGATCAAGATTTTTTTTTACAATGCTGGAGTAACAGATCATGTTTTATTTTTAAATGAACAGCAATGTAATGATTATAACCAGACACTTTTCTTATACATTTGATTTGTTTTCATGCAATCCTAAAAAGTTTTTTTAAAGAATGATATTAGATATTCCGCTCGATTTGCTTAATTTAATTATAATCTTAATCAGTAAAAACCGAGGTGAATTGCACATAATTGAGAAATATAAGATCGCATTGCGAGCAAAAGGATTTTACATCTAAACTTTCGAAAATTACCATATTCCATTTGATAAAAGAATGAAGATCAGACACCAAAAGTTACAAAATATCATTGTACTTTTGAAAGCCTCACCCCTTGTAGACGAAAGTGGCGAGATTGTTCCCCCACCCCCATCCCTTACCTCCAAGGATTAGTGTTTAACATAAAGGGGGTTACACATTGCATGAAGACATACTGCCATAGCAGCAACTGCTCTGGTCCCACTTTACTTCTTCTTGGACACACCAACAGTCCTTCCCCTCTAGCCAGTAGTCTTCATGGGTTGTCCCCTCACAGGCATACCCCAGTAATGCGTGAGACGACGGTGAGCCCTGATCCTCTTGAGGCGCTCCAGATCCTCATGGAGCTGTTGCCCAGGTTGGTGGCCATCATCTGACCGTACTTGCCGTTCTTGATGTCCTTCTGTCTGTTGAGAAACAACAAGTCAGGGATCTTGTACTGGCGTGGGTTCTGCAAGATGGTCATCAGCTTCTCGATTTCTCCTGCCCTCTTTGTTAAGTCAATGTCAGCCTTGCGACAACAAATATTGGCATACCGTCTTCCCACGCCCTTGATGGCTGTGAGAGCATACACAATCTTCCTTCGACCATCAATGTTGGTGTTCAGCACACGCGAGATGTGCTGGAACTTCTCTGGGAGCACAAGAGCAGGCACCATGGATTCGGTGCAGAGCGAAAAGGGAGAAAGAGGTTGTGACAGGATTAATTATGGAGATGTGAAAAGTCACCCCGATACAATGGAATTCTCTTTAGGACCTAAAAAGTCCACATTTTCACATTTTGTACTAAAAGGAGAAAAATAAGTGAAAGGGCTAAAGGCATTTATCTAGGGGAAAAGGGTACTTATCAGAACCTAAATGGGCAATTATAAGATACTGTCTTTAAAAAGTGAGGCCCTGCGCCCTACCCTCTTCTCTCTCTCTCTCTCTCTCTCTCTCTCTTTCTCTCTCTCTCCCTCCTGAGCTCGCCGATCCTGATCGTTCCGATTACTTGATGCTGTAAACATTTTTCATTTTCCATTTCAAATGACCCTTATTTCTGCTTTGAATTTACCAGTTTCTTCTATCAAACGTGGAATTTGATCTTAATCTTGGAATCATAGCTTCATATCATACAAATCTGTCCATTTTATCATGCAAATATTTACATTTTTGTTAAATATTTTTAGGTACACTATTTTCATTATTGTTAAATATTTATACTATTTTATTATTGTTTCATATCTATTATGTACTATTTTCTCTACAGTTAAATATTTATATTCATTATAAGGTGCAAGCAAATGCAAATAAAAAAAAATATAACACCCTTTATATCGGGTGTTAATGTGATGCTTTAAGAGCGACGAATCATCGAAGTACAGTACGTGATACCTTGTGCACAAACGATATGGTACCATAATAAAGGATTTTCCAACTTTCGTCTTTATCATATTATGAGAGAATACGAACATTACCTCGTGATAAAGGCGTGTCTCGTGCATGTATCGTAAGGGACCACAACGGAAAAAAAACTTCCGATTTTTTCCCGCTGAATATTGTGAAATACTAAAATGTTACATCATTATATTGCTATATCTTAGGCATGTTAATCCGATTTTCAAATAAGGTCAGTGCTTGTATAAAATATGCGTGTATATACTGCGTATACTGTCGATGAGGCGAGTTGGCTTAGTCGGTAACATGGGTAAAGCGTCTGCATATCGAACCGAAGATCGTGGGTTCGAGTCCATCCGGGGCGGATGACTGAAACCTGCATCGTGTGTTAACGTGTCCCTCCCCTGTTTCATAGCCGCAGGCTATGTTGCAGTGGAAAACACTCCGTCCCTCGGATAGGAAGTTAAATGGAGGCCCTGTGTAGAGGAGAACCACCACCTTTGCACGTTAAGAACACACTACACTATTCGAAGAAGAGTAGGGGGAAACCCCGGTGTAGTCATAAACCTGCACATCCCAAAAATTTGTACCTGGAGGAGAGACCCGAGGGTCACAGTGATTAAGTTCGCTTTTCCCCCTCCCAGGCCCAGGTGACACCAAATGATTAATGATATTTATAACAGTCATATGCATGCAAGAGTCTAAGACCGACTTGATTATTGTTCATATTTTTACAATAGTCTTGAATTACATTTTTACTATGAATGATTACATGATATAAATTTTACGGTGGCCCATATATCTTCAGAGTAGTTCTGTGATTCTTTGTAAATTATTATCATTATCTCATTATTGTTATTATTATTATTATCATCATCATCATCGTCATCATCATAATTATCATCATCATCATAATTAAAATAATTATTATTTATTTATTCATTTATTCATTTACATTTTTGCAGGGTTAGGTCTTGCATGACTTGTTGTTTTGATTCAGCACGGCAAAAAGGGAAATTATAAATGGGCCCCCGACTGACCCTCCGAAAAAAGGGCTTACTCTGTTGGATTATCAAAAAGATTGGTCATAACTGATCTGCATTATGAAATTTCAAAATTTCAAGGAGGTGGCTCGTTTTAAGAAACCACCCCCTCCCGTGATGACCATGTAGGCCCTAGTCAGACATGTCAAAAAATGTGGCCAAATATCCCTTAGCTTCTTGCTGAAAGACAGTGGCGTAATGAGCCATTTTTTTTTTGGGGGGGGGGGGCAGCTGCGCTTTCTAAATTTTAAAAAAGGTCCGCGAGGAAAATGAAAATTATTATAATAAAAAAGGATCAAGTCTGCTAGATATTTGAAAAAATCACAATGGATGCAAAACATTACTGAAGAGATAAAACTGTAATTAAAACAAACAACAACAAAAAAAAACTTTGGTCATGATATTTTTTCAGGCGGGGGGTGGGCAGGAGCAGCCCCTCAAAACCCCCATCAGTACGCCAGTGTGTTGAAAGATAAAGTCAGTGTATGTGCAAGCACCATGGACAAGATGGAGAAATGAATAAGTTTATGCACTTGGTATGTGTGGTCTTAAAATCAAATGGCTGTATAATATATTGAATGAAGAGCTTATTTCCAAAAGGCGCTAAATCCATTTTTCACCGAAACCAAGTTATTGGTAATCGGATTGGATGCTTTTTCCATATGCGCTTCAATATGACACATCTGAATAATTGGGAACAAATTAAGAAATTGGAAGAAAAAAATGGGCAAAAGTTACGTTTATTTCCAAAAGGCGCTAAATCCAAATTCTTTTATTTCCAAAAGGCGCTAAATCCACTTTGCAAAAATCGAAGATTTTCATTTAAACCATTTTCCTTCTTCGAAACATCAAAACCTTTGACCATTGCAAGTATTAACAGTTGTCATCTAATAAATGAGAATGAAAAAAATCTTGCATTAGTAGTAGTTTTTAAAGAATAAATATATGTTTTTATCTTAAGGATTTAGCGCCTTTTGGAAATAAAATTTTGGAATTTTTTGAAATTTTGGAAACTGTGTATAAAATACAAAATAATTCTAAAGAAAAAAATACTGCTCATGTAGGATTTCTTTCATTCTATATTTTTAGATGTATAATGCTAGTACATCCAAATGTGAAAAAAATCCTTCGAAGAAGGAATATGGACTAAATGAAAATCCTTAATTTACTCGAAATCACTCAAAGTGGATTTAGCGCCATTTGGAAATAAACTCTTCATATATGCTTGTACGCCAATCACTTATAACATCATTAACTCTGTTGCTCAACAGTATGATATATAAGAATATTCAGATATAGAAAAAATACAACCAACGAATGAATTCAAGGGCTTATTATAGGCTGCTAAAAACAGATGTTAACACTTTGTTTGGATTGTTCAATGTGAAAGTACCGGGCTACATTCAGTGGTACTTTGAATTTTTGCAGTTCCTCTTAAACATATAACAAACTTTACAGTTCGGATAAAGGCATTCAAATTCTACTAATCCATTCCTATTTACTCGGTGGGATATTAATCACATACACATTGTCACTTCTTTGCAAGGTGATGTTCTTTCTGGTACGTTTCACAGAAAAGTACTTCCGGGTGATAAATGTGCATGGTAAATCGGTTCACAACTAACTCTCTCATCATCTCAAACATTATCGCAAGTAGTTTCATTTACTGGAGCATCAATGAGCTTAAAATATTTACATAATTATTTACAGTATGAAAGTGCACTATGGCGAGATTTTCCCTCGATTCATCTGTTCATAGCAAAATCGAGTAAATATGAATGTAAAATTTACCTCAAATCCATGCTATGATGGCATAGTTTAATATTGCATAAACAAATAGGGTAAGAAAGTCCTGACCCTGTCAACTTTCACACAGACAGGCTGGATACATTTGTTCATTAAAATCAATATTTTTTTTTGCATGAATGATAATCTTTCCTCTAGCTACATATAAAAACAGTTGATAAAATATTTTTTTCAATGCAAAAGTGAAAGAGAATCAGTTAACAAAAGAGGGCTTCTCAAAAGTATATTATATCCATTCCATTTTTGTTTGGGTCACTGAACTTATGCTTGTTTACTAACGTATTTCAATTCAGACACGTTTCTCTGTAGAACTCGTTACCAAGGCTACTAAAAAGATACTCGGTTTACCGGTTTTGCATATTGGCATCACATTATTGAATTTACTTTGCAAAAATTTTTGTTTTATAACTATAATTAAGCATGAAATTAGTGAACAGGTCGATGTACATGATAATGTCGACTGTATTCACCTGTCACTGCCTGCAAAAGTGCGTTCAAGGTGTTTCTTATCTATAGCAAATATCAACAAGGAAGGTACATAGATGATCAATACGTGTTGTTACATAATCCTAAACATGCTCTTGGCTGGTGGTATAGGTATACATTACATAATATGAATATGATCAATACTTGTTGTTACATAATCCTAAACATTCTCTTGGCTAGTGGTATAGGGACATGCTCATGCATGGACGAAACAAGGTTACCTCCTAGAACAAACCAATCATAAAGCTGCATGGCATGAATGACTTATCTTACCCTGGTCACACAAAGCATGCAGACCGACGACACCACATACAGGCCTATACTTTACAATGGTCAACAATCAATCGGTTTGGATTCGACGTGGAGTCGGTTTAGCTGTGTGACCGAGGTATAAACCGTTACTGATGCTAAGTCGATATTCCGTTTTCAAAAATTATAGGTTCACATACAAACTGCAAAGGCACTTGGGCCTTTTTAAAGAGTTTAATCACTTTGAAGACGTTAAAAGATGAGGGGAAAATACTTTTCCATGCAAACTTTTCAACTTTTATTTCCTGGTAAAGTGTTTCTTTACCTCTGGATCTGTCACTGGTGATTGCAATTAGCTATTTTAGAGTCATAAGATGTATTTTCTCTTTGGCTGATATGACCCCGACGTCAGCCCAATCTGGTTCGTTAGTGACATCCAGTTCACCCAGGAATTCAATACTGCACCTTGCACCTGTCAGAATAATAACAATAATAAAAAATTACTATTATCTATCATAGATTTTCATTATATCCTATTCCTTTTAAACATATTTGCTTTCAATTCATTTTGAGGAGACGTTTCATATAATACGCTATTCATGATAAGTGTGCATTATTTAAAAGTTAAAATCTAAATAGGGGTGTCATTCAGTTATCCCCGCCCTCTCCTCCTTGCAGGAATCCTTTGTGTCTGGTACACCTTCTTATCGCCTTGCATAACAATATTAACATACTCATGGTTGTCTACATTAATCTATACCTGTCATGCATCATCTTCTTCCATATCCCTTCTTCTCTCTCTCTCTCTCTTTCTTTCTGCAGAAAGATCAGTGTACTGCAATGTCTGTTTGAACATTCAACGCAATACTGGTAATAACACTGACGGTGTGTCTAGATCTAATAACCATATTACTATGTGAAAAAGGGCAGAACTGTTTTTCTGATCTTCATAAAGATGAACCGCACTTCATGAATACGTATGCAATGCTTACCATAAAGAAGCTCATAATCCTTTTCCACTACATCTGGACATGGGTAATCTTCATATATTGAGCCTGCTTCCATTTCAGCAGCTGAAGGGGGGGGGGGGGGGATAAAAAAAACCTGATATCACTTTCAGTTTCAATTTCAGTACCTGTACCATTTTAGCTTTAATACCATTACCATCACCATTATCACCACCACTACCAGTACTTACTTACCTAGCTATTAACACCACTACCACCACTACTACTGTTACTTAAAACTCCTACTATCATTACTACTATCACTATGATCACTTCCTTTACCACTACCACTGCCACTATCACTTTCGCTATCATTATCACTGTCATATTATTATTAAATTTTCGTTATTCGTACCAATAGTATACCACTACTATGACGACCACTAGGGTCTTAATCGTTGCTGGGTAGTATCAAAAACAAATGTTCTTTTCACGAGGTTATCAAATCAATCAGCAATCCATATTACCTTGCTCTTCGTTTTCCCATTGAAATTCATAAGATTGGTTCATGATTCGTCCACCAGGCTTCAAAACTGACATCATTATTTCACCATATCTGTAAGGAATAAAGGTGAAACAAAAATAAACATTTTTTTTAAAGCCAGGAGAAATAGAGGAGTCGCAGGAATAATGACGATGATTAGAGATAGAGGGCTTTTCGTAAGGCTTGAAATGCATATAACTTGATTTATCTCTTTAATTCTCTGTGTTAGATGATTGCACCACCTTCAGCTTTAAAATTTTGTGACGATGTATAGAACATCATTTTTTTCTAAAAACATTTCCAAATTCTTTGATAAAACTAACACTCATATAAAACATGTACAGTATAAACTTCCTTCATAATTCCTATATTTCATTTAGTATATGAATTGAATATGAAATAATTACGCTAATTTCAGTGATGGATGAGTACTATTAAAAGAATAAGCGATATCCATACTGTAATTTGAAAGGCAAATGAATAATTGTTTACATTAATGAGATAATTAATGATAACTGTCTACAATCCCTGCTGGAAAGAACACAGTATCCCACATTGTGTTCACAGAGTGTTCGCATTAGCACAATGTGAACACACTGTGAACACAATGTGAAATCATCTTCACACTGTTAAATTTGAGCGTTAACACTGTGAATCTCATATTCATAGAGTCCATTATGTAAACACACTGTGAACACTCACATTGTGGAGGTGTCCACAGTGAAATTATCTTCAAACTGTTAAATCACATCTTCACATAGTCCACTTTGTGAACACACTGTGAACACACTGTGTGACACTGTGATCTTTCCAGCAGGGATAGCTATTCATATATCATTTGCACCACACACTACTTCTGAACAAAAAATTGAGAAAAAAGGGGAAATCAGCAATCACTCACTTTTGTCTCTCTGGTGTACTAATGACAATCAAAGCTCCGCAGTCCCAAATTGCATCTACCTTTTCCATCAACGAGCTATATAATATTTGATAAAAAGAGAAGTAATTTAGATTAATGTGTTTATGAAAAAAAAATAAAAAAAAAAACAGGATATACTTTCATACAGCCAATATGATCACACTTGCATATATTAGCAAAAACAAGTAATTTCAGGAGCCTCGCTCGATTTTATATGCGGGGAGGCCGGATACCTGGAGGGAAGTGATGGGGCTGGGTTGTGAAGATTTTTGCAGAAATCTTTGAGGAGAGCTGGAATGGGTGGTGCACCCGGGTTACATAAGAAACTTCCCCGTCTGATCGGGCATTCTTTAACGGCTAGCAAGGGGGGGGGGGGGGGGGCTCGTGGCAGTGCAGAGAGGACATTCGTTTACGGGATGGGGCTTCTAGCCGTGGTTTTAACCCTTCTCTGGCTACACACTTGGATTTCACATATTTTAATTTGAAGGTTTATGTATGGGGTGCAGATTTCCTCATTCTTCACAAAGATTCCAGCACTAGCTCTCTATTTGGTTTAGTCATCCAAATCTGTGCGTACACTGGCGTGAATTCATGTAGTGCCATGGATAAATGATACATGTAGAAATGAGACTAAACATGCTAAACAATGTTAAATAAAAGCCACAAAAAAGCATAATTCGATTGGTCTGAAAAATTCTCATTTATCAGTCGTGAATAATAGTAATACCCATTTGAACATGTTGATAAGCAGTTATTAGCTGACAAGGGTTATCCA
>CM057154.1:34654480-34936717 GCA_029962745.1 Echinometra lucunter
TAGCGCCATCTCAGTCCTGAGCTACTGATTCTGTCTCGTTTTTTCACCTAGCATGTACCATTCTGATCAACGCGAGCTTTATTTTTTAGACACATCTGTCAAAATGTATATGTATTCAGACGCCGCGTTATTGTATAGAGGCCAACGCGTCTACTCCAAAAAGGGGAGGGGGGGGGGCTGAAAACTAGTCTTTAATTCTTTGCTTCGTGAATTACATAAGCTCTCCATGCTGTTATAAATTGACCATAGTTCAGGCATGATCCTGTGCCATTTATTGAAAATAAAGTTTTATGAAATTTTCTTTTAACTGTCCATTCTTCTGTTCGTGCAAAGATCAGACTTTAAAAACAAAGTTTTAGATATAAAATATCAAGAATAGATCAGACATCTTTTCACACGTTATATCAATGGCGGCCGCAATTTTTCGAGTCCATTTTTAACACAGCATTTACCCTTGCCATAACGTACTACGGAAGTAGGCGAGAGTAATTTGTCTTGTAATCTAATGTTTACTTCAGAGCCACCTTAGGACACAATCTGTGACAGATGTTGTGCATCCATCTACTGCGAATTCTTTCGTTTTACTCCGAACCATCGTGCGACCACTTTCACCGGAAACTGCACTATGAAAATAAATAAATCGGCCCAGCTGCTGACAAGCAAAAAAAGGGGAGGAAGGAAAATGAAAAATAACAGAATAAAAAGGGATCAGTCGGCTAGATATTCAAGAATATCCGATGCATTGACAACGTTGAAGAGATACAAACAATAATTCAGAAAAAATAAAGTCTTGGTCGCGAATATGGGAGGGGGTGGGAACAGCCCTCCCTAAATATTTTGTTAGAATTATTTATTTCAAATAAAAGTGTTTTGAAAGTATTTGTTCAGTAATAGTACCGTGGCTTGTGGCAGGTCTTTCCCAACAGATGGCGCAATAGCTTAATGCCGTGAATGCGAGAAGATTAGAGGACAGTGGGCCAGCTGTTTTGGGGGCAGCGCCAAAGTAGAAGGAGGGGCATAGTGATATATCCTTTGTTCCAAAATTAATCTTTGATACCAAAGGCCTCGGAATCTTTGTATATATGACACCATTATCAGTCTTGTGAACACTCAAAATGGTTGCCTGAAGGACCACGAATAAAAACTATCCTATTCTGTAAACTTTCCTAATACATACCGTACAGATTTTATTTGGCTCACCACAAAATAATAATAGTCTGTCCTATGAGCCACCAAAAAGTTGTCTGGAGGCAAACAAAGACCCAACTTTTGGTCTTGGGAAGATAGATGTACCGTAATACTCACCTCAAATACCTTGCGATTTGGAATTTTAGGTAAAGGATCGGTGACGGTGTATGTCACACTCACCTCAAACACCTTGCCATTTGGAATGTTAGGTAGATCAGTGACGGTGTATGCCATATCATACTTCTTGAAGAACAAACGGAAAGATTTTTCGACTATATCGAGACCAATAATACGATGACCTTGATCGACTAACCTTCAAGATTACAAGAAAAAATAAGGAAAAGGGTTTGCAGATGGACTTATGAAATCTTCAAATACATGAATACGCTTAATACGTACGTTAAAAAATGTTTGTCAGTGCACATTTCCGATGGATGCAATCTGTAATTTTTTCAAAGTGCCATTTCATAAAGGAATATCCATAAGACAATTACTTCGGAGTAAGATTCTGACATTCAGGTGGCCCACACCTCTAATTCTCGACAGAAATAATCATACAGTCCAAAAATTCGCTAATGTCGCTAATCTGTTTAAACGAAAATCACTGATGCTTGTAATACGAGGATTCAATAGAATACTTGCAAAAATTATCACAACCTCTTCTGACGAATGGCAAGTTCTCTACTTCATTCCTCCAGAAACTTCAATCATTTTTTACTGATCGTTTTCAATCCTTTTCTTTAACATATTTTCAAATAAATCAATAAATCAATAATTTGAGTGAACGATGAAAATACATGTTATTTAATGGTGAGAAATAGACAAGGACAAATAATCACTTACCATTTCATATCGTTGCTCATTCCACACAGAGGCAGAAATAGCGTACATCCTGATGATCCGTTTGTTAATTTGTCCATATACTTGATAAGATTCCTGTTTTGTATTGAGAGACAAATAATAACAAAAATTATCTAAAATAATGCTTTTAATGAATTTAACTTGCCTCGATGAAAGATTTTGTAAATCAAAGCTGAAAGACCAATATATTTTGTCATTTTATCGCGAAGTTTTTCTTCTGTTTTATACCTAGACAAAACATCATCATGTCAAACACATGACGATGATTTTATCAATTTCTTTTGCTCTTTGGAAAATCGCGTAGGCATGTAATGCATAGGACCCTTGCCTTATTACATGTATTATAAAGAATAAATCAGATAATGTTGCTCTTAGTTACCAAATAAAACAATAAAACTGAATAACTGGTGCATTTTCAATATGATCAGAAAGAGAAAAATAGCCTATATGAAGACATTCTATTATCTTGATTATCATATCCCATTTTATTCTACAAATCACGATGCAATCCCAATTCACAATGTAACAAAAAGAAATTGTGTAACAGTAATCAACATAGTAGGAAAAACAAAAATATAAGTGCTCATGTAATCCCGAGTTTGCGCCCTCAAGCTGCTTGGAATGAAAAGTGTGATCCTCGTGGAAAGGGTTGACGGTTCACCATGTGGTAAGTCCTAAAGGACTATAAATAAAGTGGATAGAGATGGAGGTGAAATAAAGAGGCGAGAAAGCAGGAAAGTTGGAGGGTAGAGTATCTTTCTAGAAACTGGGTGAAGTCCTGAGAAGGACTGTAAACCAGAGGAGCTGAGAGGATTGAGTTGGCGAAGAGATGAGGAGGCTTGAGTCGGCGAGAGGTGAGAAGACTTGAGGCGGGCGGAGAAGGAGATAAGACTCGACGTTCCGGGCAGCTTGACTGTCCGTCTTCAGGAGAAGACTCAATCCTCTCACATCCTCTGGTTTAGAGTCCTTCTCAGGACTTCACCCAGTTTCTAGAAAGATACTCTACCCTCCAACTTTCCTGCTTTCTCGCCTCTCTGTTTCACCTCCATCTCTATCCACTTTGTCTATAGTCCTTTAGGACTTACCACATGGTGAACCGTAAACCATTTCTACGAATATCCGTACCACCATGCAAACCTTCAAACATCATCTGAAAAGGGTGATATTTGGGAAAAGGCATCCATTACCAATGCTAAGCTCTAGCATCCTAAAATATTCGAACTGATTGCTTCTTTCGCCTAGAAATGTCGAAAGGGGGAGGGGGAAGAAGATACACACTTAGAATTAAAGGATCAATTTTGCACCCTAAATGCAACACTGGCAGCACTTTTTGGGGGTGCAATCTTGCACCCTTCATGAAAAAAGGTGCAAAGATGCACCCTTTTGTACTTGCATGCACCCGAAAATGCCCGTCTGCACCCTTAAAAATGCAAAAGTTTAAGGGTGCAGAATTTTTTTGCATTCAAAAGGGTGTACCTTCCTTAAAGGGTATACTCTGCACCCTAAGGGTGCAAAATTGAACCTTTTTTTTTTCTTAGTGTGTACCGGAATATGACTTACTCTGTGACAGGTCTATCAGCATGTGACATAGGTTTCTCTTCAGTTCCAAGCCAAGTCTTCTCCCATTCCTCTTCGGAAGGACATGGACCAGTCCGGGTTGATGGACCCGAATCATCCTTAGGTGCAGACATTGCTACTCTGAATGTTTCGTGGGATTTAAAAAAGGGTAAGATTTTAGTCTGCTTCAGCATGCTAATCAAATATACCATGTACCGAGAGGTTCCGGTTGAAATTAGGGATTCCCTTGGACGTACTCGGATTATGGGGCTAGGTCATTTCCTCTCTTGGCATTTTATTGGAAGTGTCACGGTGATGAAATTTACAAAGATTTCATTCTGCTTTATACCCGTAGGCATATCGGTACAATTTCGGGACTCGAAGGAGCTGACGTCCATTGACCAAATGCGACTCTCCTGTTTCTCAATTTTACAAGTAGGGTGAATCCAAAGGATAACACTTTCTTATGGTAAAAGAAAAAAGGAGTGCTAAATGTTACCCCAAAGCAATAGATAAGATTTTACAAATCTATATTTGGGTACCCCGCTGCACTGTTATAAGGTAATGATTGCTTTGAAGATTAGAAGGGTTTTTGGGGGTTTTTTAAGTACTCGGGGCTGCACCCCCCCCCCCTTCGTAAAGTCTATGTTTATACAAAAAAACAAAAAAAAAATCTGAAGCTTTTCTTGTTGCCATAATCAGATCTTATTCTGGTGTCTGACTGATGTCCCGAGGAAAACATTATCAGCTTCGGTTTGGTATGTCTGTATTTCAAATCTATCACAAGAAACCATGGTAACTGATTAAACTTCCTTAATAAATGAATGTATATTTATCACTACTTCAATTAAGCACAACCAATAGCCAGGTTGCTTGAAACGGTAAAGGAACTTAGCGTATAAAATACACATTATAAATGTGCCTCTTCAATATAGATATTTTTGCGTATGGTACGAATAAAGCTTTATACTTACCTACCTGGTCAATGCTCTGAAAAATAATTTGTTATGAAAAATCTGCAAATACAAAAAAGCATTAGCTCAGAAAAAACTGAAACTGAAAACCAGGAATCAATGTCACCGAAACCAACAGAGCAAGATACTTGTTCAATTTTACGTGTTTTAGGCGTTCATTTTCATAAAGTACATCAAGATAACTTTCTGTTTGATCATTCATATTTGCAAAGTTCAATACTGCAAACGTTGGCTATTATATACCGTACCATCTAGCAAATATAGTCCGTCGCACCTTCGCTCCCTACTCTTTACAAGAGATTTGAACGCAGTATATTCAGAATCATAATGCTTAAAAAAAAATGGCTTCTACCACAGCCTGCATGAGGGATATGTCACTGACTATGCATATTACACATGCAGCATGGAGATACTATCTGTAGTAGCCTGTATCCATGCATATAGTTTACAAGCCATGTTAACAGTGGCCTTTGCCAAGTTAATAATTCATATCCATTGAACCGCTTGCACGGCATATACGTTGAAACAGGTTCAACAATACCGGACTATAATCATTTGTACAGGGCATATACGCGACACAATGGGCAATGGTACAATTGTGCACTTTTTCAGATCTAACAGCCAGTGCATAGGGCCAAGCATAAACAAATGCAAGTCCTCTGTATTGTTTTTGATGTCATTTCATTCGAATGGGAAAAAAATCTATGCTGCTTACCTCTTCTCACTGTTGTTAATGAAGCCAGGTCAAAATTAAAACGATTTCTCTGAGTTCTGATCGATGTAGGGCAGACAACATACGACAGGCACAGACTGATAAGATAGTGGCAAATATTTTTTTTTCTATCCAAGTCGAGTTTCTTGCATTGACGAGCGATATGAAAGGGAGACGATGATGGGAATAATTCATATCGTGCTGTATTTTTGATATTGTTTGATCGTTATTGATATATAGTTTGTGGATACGCCTCAAAGTACAGGAACGAGGTAGATGTATTATTCTCACTCTGTGAATCACTGAAACGTGCAAATAAGTTCAAAGAGAATGAGAGAGGGAGAGGGAAAGAGGGGAAGAGCGAGAGAGAAAGAGGAAAGGAGAGAGATTAGGGATATGTTAGAGGAGAGAGGGGATCGGGGAAAGGGAGAGAGAGAGAGAGAAAGAGAGAGAGAGAGAGGGAGGGAGGGAGAGATAAAGGAGAATAGAAAACAAACAGAGGGATGAGCAGAATGATAGGATGAGAGATGGAGAGAGAGAGAGAGAGAGAGAGAGAGAGAAAGAGAGAGAGAGAGAGAAACCCTGGAAGTACGATGCCGAAAATGGGCATGCTGCTGGTATATCGTAGGGGCAGCACGGGACAAGAAATATATTTCCTTCAGTAAAGTTTTAACAAGATGATCAGCTCTATTTTGTATTTTTTGTAAACGTTCAGTATTACCTTACCTGCTGAATCGATCACTATCTCAGCATAATCAAAAAGCGCAAGAATTATTGAACAATACGCTGATTTTAAGTTTGCGTTCAGTTACCTAATGCTGAAAGCGAGCTTTAATTTACTTATTTTCTTACACATTTCATTATTATTATTGACACAACTGAATGACAATTTACGAAATATGTCCAATGTCGGCATACAGCCTTGATTCTCTCCATTTTGTTTTGTTTTGTTTGGTTCATTTTATAGCTACTTTGTACAATTATTAATTGTTCTCCATAGGTTCATGTTCTGTATATATTATGTTTGTGTATTCATGTTTTATGTACCATTATTTTGTTTATATACCATGCCATTGGCACAATTGCAGTTTATAATTACAATGTGCCATGGACCTGGGTATTTCTTCTTTGTTTGTTTTCTTTACTTCTTTATGAATATATGAATAAAGATGATACATATATCCACTCCAGTTTTGATCGAGATGCTTCATAAGTTTAAATGCATGTTGGCTCAATTGATAGAGGGTCCGCCTCAGGAACGGGAGGTCGTGGGTTCGATCCCCGGCCGAGTCATACCAAAGACTTAAAAAATGGGACCTTGTGCCTTCTAGCCAGGCGCTCGGCATATAAGAATGGAGAAGGGTAATAATAACATATTATGTTATGCAGGGCCCGCTGGAAGAGCAGCTGATAAAAGCTGAAGAGGCAGACGTTATTATTATCATCATAATGTATTACATTGTTTATTGAGTTTGCCGGATGTATTTAGGCCTACATTTGAATATTTACATTATTTTTAGATAACTTAGCGCTAGTTCCGAAAAGCATACAAATATTTTTTCAACATCATAGGCTAAGTTTATCATGTTTATTATAGCATAATGATGTATGTAAAGATTTGTGCACTTTTCAATATCTTTAACACCTTTATCCCCGGTTTCTCTCTGTTTTTCTCCATCATCCATTCTGCACATCCCTATCAGCAAGTAAGAACTATATTGAATGTCTGCATAATAACCATATCGTTAAGATATATAGTAAACCTGGTAAAGGATAATAATGTATTTTGAAATGATGTAGAAATTCTGCTTGTGAAATCAATTTACATTGTGACAATTTTAGATAAACTGAAAGGGCCTGCAGCCTTAAACCAAGTCGTAACGGCACAAAAAAAGTTGAGTTCAGCTGCGGTGTTTGCTGTTTCATTAACACTCATCTGTTTACTGCGAAACGCTTGCACATAGAGTTCGTTCTAAAAGATATTGGCTGTATTAAAGCGTTTCATTATGTATAACTCAATAACAGTCATCAAAGAAAAATATAGTTTGCTTCCTTTCTCCAGCTAGATAGATACTGTTCAAATTGTTCTAATTCATATTTATTCATTTCCAATAGAAAGGGGGTAAATGCAGTGACATTGCGTAGGTAAAATTACAGAAAATTATGAAATAAGATACTTAAATTTTCATTTTCTTTTTTTTTTCTTCTAATGAGTAAACACATTAATTAATTATTAAACGATAGACAAATAAACTAGGGGCGTCAATCCGGTTTATATTTTCTTAGGGGCACTATCGATATTCTTGGTTTATTTTGGGGGCATTTTTTTTTTTTTTTTTGGGGGGGGGGGAGGGACATACAAACACAAAGAGGTCCTCAGCTTAGATTTTTTTGGGGGAAGGGAACATACCTCATTGTGGCTCCCATCTCCCTTTTTTTTTTGGGGGGGGGGAGAAGAAATGTCCAATATTTTAATTAACTCCTTACATTTCCTAAAGTACATCGCTTGGGATCCGCCATCAAAACGAGGATTGGGGCATTTTAAAAAGGTACCATGGTAAACAAACACAGCAATTTGAAAAAGATGTGACGTCCACGCACTATTTCAGATGGCAAATTTGCATTGATATCGGCAAATTTGTCAGTTTGAGATAAATTTTTGTCTGAAGCGCGTCATAATCATTTCTTTTGTTCATTTCTTTTCCTTTTGATGTTGTTTAAATTTTCTTCTTCCTGGCAAATTTTGACATCTTAGGACCCATTTTATCAAATGTCATCATTTCCTAGGATCAAGAGGAACAACCCCCTTTTAGACCCACATATGCTGTTTGTATACAATATATAACCAAATACTTATTAATTTATATTTTAAAAACACAGAAATTGGCTTCCACTGGAACAAGCAAAGCGCATATGAAAATCAACAAAAAAACACATGTGAAGACAATTTGTTTTGTTTGGTTTTCAAGAAACACACGTGCACGCGTTGGTATCAAGATGTCGATAGCACGTTTAATTTAATTTATTTGATTTACGATAAAGGGGCATAAGTGCCGTGCCAGGGGTCGAACCCACGACTCTCGTGTCTCCAGTCAAGCGCCTTAAACCACTCGACTACGGCACATCTACTGAGGTTTACAATAAACAAACATGAAAATATTCGAATGCGTATAAGGAAAAGGAAGAGGAAAGAATAGAGAATTGGAGAACGAGGAAAGATAAAGCAATCACAAGAAACTACCAAACATTCAAATATAGTATCTCAAAGATAGAATAATGCATACAAAATCACATTTTTTTAATTTTTTTTTTTAGCACATTAGACGCTTCCTGGCGTCTTCGCGAGGAAAAAGATAAGAGTTAAGTTATCATATTATTGTATGAAATAGTTATAGTGCACGCATCCTCAGTCAGATACAGGTTTGAGTTTGAATTTGGATTTATTGATCTATTTCCACACCTGTTTTGGTACATACAAAGGAACAAATAATATAACAAAGTATACGAGCTGGTAACAATATTTAAAAAAATAATAAGTCGTTTGTTACATTATTCACAATTGGACAGATATGACAGTTCGAACATTACTAACAGCAAAAAAACAACAACAACAACAAACAAACAAACAAACAAACAAACAAAACAAACAAACAAAACAACAACTATATAACATGTGAAAATAAGGTTACTCTCGAGATCTGACTGAGGATGCAGGCACTTTACAATGAAAATGATGGATAAATAAAGATGAGAAAAGAAAATAATGATTAAACGATGCGCGCATTCACCAATATAACGTTATTTACATAATAATGCTCAAAGTACTACTACTATACTGAATAGAATAAGCCGCAAAGATTCATAAAACAGAGAAAAAGTGAAACCAAATCATTATGATAACTAGTGGTTGAAAATAATCATGATTAAAAAGAAGGGAATACATGAAACTGAATTTTGGCAATAGTTTGAAACTTTAGGAATGGGGGTCCTAAAACACGCCCACTCTTCTTCTTCGTCTTTGACCATGTTCACAATACAGGCTCCGAAATATCGTGATGTAATAACATGTGGGGGGGGGGGGGCGTAGGCACAGCACATATCCACTTTCTTCCTTCTTAGGCTGGCATCAAGAACAAAATTTTATAGTTTACACACACACTAATCAAAAGACCTTTTATTTCACTTTTTCGTAATCTAACTTCACAAATTTATCATTCATTGCATCCTCCAGCATCGCCTCAGAAAACTGGGGAAAATAACGAGCAAAGGCATCTTTAATTTCATCACATGATCTAAAGTAGGACTTCAAAACACGACCATGCTTATCCTCAACCAGCAAAGTGGTATCCTTAATGCAAACGAAGCGACCGTTTGGAAATGCTACACATCTGAGGCTGCATTGAAAATAATGTGGCTCACTAACACCGTCAGAAGTATAGATAGGTGTCATGCTGGGGATAAAGTATGATATTTCGACATCTTTCTTAACATAGATGGTTATATACCGATACCAGCCATCGGTGATACGATCAGCTTTCATTCTCTGTTTAGCTGGATGACCTTCGACCTGGTGCAAGCAGTATATGACGTCATCTTGGCGGGAAAACTTGTAGCGCAAGAAGGAGTCATGGTACACGGGTGACTCTTGTTTGAAGTCGAAGGGAACCACGTGAAATGATGGATTCCCTGTCGCCACGTCAACGTAATGTTTGCTGCCTTCCCCTGTCATATTGTGAACGATGACGCCAGCGTGATCGTTCGGGTATTCGATATCACAAGGGACGAGGGAGACATCGAAACCCAAAGCCTTGAGAATTAGAAAACAGAAGACATTATGCTGATAACACAGCCCACCGATCTTAGATGACAAGTCTTGTTTGATTTCGGTTATCGTGGGAACATGCCTTAAGTGGTGGGGCGAGGCGATATTTTTGACGGTCTGGAAGGGGATTTGATGTAACCATTCTCGAACAAGGTCTTCTAGAAATTTCTCTGGATTCGATCTTAGCTTGGTAGATGGTGAAGGTATACCCAGGATGTCTTGCACAAAATGTAAGGCTTCGTCGGATGTCACCATTGTGACGTCATCTGTGGATCCTGACATTCTCTGAGGAAGCAGTTTGATTTAGGGAGGGCAGTTAAACCTGAAATTAATAAAAACAATCGCTAAAGTAGTTCATTTGATGAATCCATGATACATGCTCCGGGGACGATTGCTCCATGGAAGACAAATGCTTCAAAGAAAAATACCCCGCTCAAAAAAAAGTTTCCGTGTAAGACAAATGCTCCTATGACAATTGCTCTATAGTTTTGCATTTTACAATGTACCAACAATCAACGATAAGCATTTTTTTAATTAAAGCATGTCTAGCATGTCTGGTCTAATTATGCAAATTTCAGCTTGCCCAAATCATATTTTCTCTTTGTCCAGGTGTACCGAAAGGGTTTAGCAGGCACACTTCCTTCTATTTTTCATTCATATTCAATATTTCAAAGATGCGATGTTATCAAAAAGGAAACTAACCAAATACGCATTATCTGAAGCATGATTTTTTTCACCCTTTAGCATGCCTAAGGTGGCATGATAGGTTGGAGATCTAGCATTGCAATGGAAGGATTATGAATGGGATTTCCAAGAGTGTTCTAGCACTTTTTTCGGGGGGGGGGGGGGTTGAGTGACACCTTACCCCCCCCCCCCCGATAAAAATCCTTTTACCACTGTAAAGATATACCCTAAAAGGTATAGTGCTTTAACAGGGTGTCTATAATAATATGCAAAGTATAATAATTTCACAACCTGTCTTCACTTGGTCGCTACTACACTCTTACATATATAATGACCCTGCCTACTTATATCTTGGGCATGCAATCGTCTTTCAAAACATGACACGCTTGGATTACCCAGCTTAAAAAAAGAAAATATATAATGTAATTGTAAACATTTTTTAATTCAAAGGGGTGGGGGTCTTCTCGATTCCCCTTGGAACCCCTGTCGTCTCAAAATGATTTTCAAATAATTTACGGATAAAGAATCATACAAATGCAAAACATATTTTGGGTAGTGGCAATGTTCTTTATACACTCTAAAAATATTGGGTAAAAATGTGCCATGAGGGTAATAATGTATCCAACCAACTTTGGACATTTCTTTGGACATTTCTTTTTATCCAGGTTTGATGGAAATTTTGCCCATTCTAAAGTAATTACTGCTATAACTGGACAATATGCTTCCTGCATTGGGTAAAAATATTGCCCCAAATTGGTTGGACATAAAATTATCCTAATTAAAATTTTACCCAATATTGTTACAGGTTACTACACAGAAAGATTTTCTATCGCTCGATCACTAGACTCACTCTCAAAATATTAAGCAATTTGTAATTTGAAAGCAAGTAAAAATATATCCCCAAATATCTGGCATCCAAACCATGTTTGGTAAGAATACGGTGACTTCGCTATGTGTATAAACGTACTCACCTGGTACTCTAAGACAGAATTCTGTTAATACTTGTAGGACATAATTTTATAGTTAGGGGGGCTTCAATCCCTCGCATCATGCGCATTATAATATGTTAAAGTTCTATTTCGACATTTCTGATCTAAATAAGATTGATTATAGGCCACCGTTCATGACGAATGATGTCCTTTGAGCAATCTTATTTAAATCAGGAAAGGTGAAATAGCATTTGATTTGATTTATTATTCTGTTAAAAATTATTGTACTTTAATTATGATTTCAAAATGGCGATACCACTTCCGTCGGTGAGACATAATATAGACTTAGGACTTTGAACTATACTACTTGCGGCAGCGCTTCCCCGACTGGTAGATCTACTGTGGCTGTATCGCTGTTATGAACCTCTTTTCACAGTATTTTGTACGCTCTACGGAAAGCAAATCTAAGTGGTTTTAAATGAGATGTCTAGATACAGATTAAATTAGATTTCTTAGCGACAAATTCGATTAAAATGTTTGAATAATAGATTTAGAAATCAATTTTATTTGTTAGGCCAGATTTTTCTCTCTAATTTTGCAATTCCCCTGATCATGATCTCTTATTTTTAATCTAAGAAATTTAGACTGTATACTCCCTAAGGCTGGGTGCCAAAATTATGAAAACGTCGTCTCGCTTGACCTGTCGACTGCCTTAAACTGGTCTGTGTGCGAGTTAATATAGGCTAATACACAACGCTCTGGCTCTGATAAGATAATACCATAATGCACCATGTATTCATGTAATTTTTCGGAGAATACTTACTTTGCCAAAAAAATGTGATAGCGCAGTACATTATCAAAGATTATGGAGAGGGGAAGATCGGACACTGGACAGGGTTCGACCGCTGATCTGTACACAGATCAGTGGGTTCGACCACTGATCTGTACACAGATCAGTGGGTTCGACAACGCCCTTGCGGAAGGGCGCCCCACAGCGTTGAGCGGGTAAACTGACGCGTGAAGTGTGTACAAACCATAGAGATCCTATATCTCTATGGTACAAATGCCCTGGGGATAAAATACAAGTAAAAAAGGAGTCTCTAGATGTTTTTTTTTTCTTTTTGAAATCGAAAATGCTTAAACTTTTGGAGAAGCAACAAACAACAACAACAACAACAAATCCAAAACAAAACACAATTTTAAATAGGGTATATTCGATAGGGAACGGGCAGATACATGTACCACAATTTTCCAACATTGTTATACCTGAATTTTTATTTTTTGAAATGGGCTAATTTTATGTTTGTTGTTTATTTTTTAATATATCAAATGATTTACATATATAGTTAATCATATACACACACGCACACACAGATAGTATAACGGGGGCAGGGGGTTACAATGTCCCCCTTTTTGATTTAGGCCTACCAGAAAAGCAGGGCGGCGCCAAGGGGCGGGCAAGATGATCCACATGTGAGTTTCTTTTACGCTGTAAATGAAAAAAATAAGGGTATTATGTAAGTTAGTTACATGACCAAGCCCTCTCTTTCCTCTTTGTTTTGTTTTGTTTTTCTTTTTTGATCACTTGAAAAATCATTGGAGGGTCTACCCCTCCTGTAGCGCCGTCCCTGATGAAAAGTGCCCTTATTTTCCTTCTGAAAAATGCCACTTTTTCTCTGATGAATGTCCATTAATTTTTTACTGCTGAAGGAAAAGAGTCTCGCGTACTCTCGTTTACTTACTTGTCTAATCTCGTCGTCTACGCGACACACTGGATATACAGTTTTCAACATGGCGGGTCGCAGTGGCCATGTGGATGTTGTGAATGAACGGCGACTGAAGCCTTTATACGGTACGTGTGTGAAGAAGTTGCCCCATATTCTTCAGCTTTGGAGATGAAGGATATATTATACATGTCTGAAATAATGATATCTACTTCTTTTATGTTTAAAATTTCATGTTTTCAGAAAAGTTTGAACTCTAATTTCTAAACTCATCTGCATTTCCTACCACTTGCAAGTTGCAGTGACAGACTTGAACGACTAACGTCAATCTAAGTTAGATCAGTAACTAACTTTTTGCTATGTTATACAAGTTGGCTTAAGCTTTAACGTTAATGGTTGAATTATTTAGTTAAAAAGTAAGAAAATTATGCCAAAAATACCTAATTTCATATTTGTAACCGAGTTGGGCAAAGTAGAAATGGACTCTGTCTAGATCTATAAAGTTGCCCCACATATTGAACTTCATGTTGGCTTATGTGTTTGTACCTGAAACGGGCTGAATCACCTGTAACGTTAGGTCAAAACGGCATTTTGAAAAGCAAAACTAATTGCCGACGCGAACGTGAAATACATTGACTTAGATCATGTAGATCTAGATCTTCTATAAAAGAGAAGAAAAGTTTTGATTTTACTTAGCAATGTTCCCGAGGCTCTCAATTTTCCCCTTTCTGCTTCATTTCTGATGAATGAACTGAAAGTGGTGAATTTTAAGAAGAAAACTGATGCTTATCAGACTCGTAGGTCGACAGCATGTAGTCGAGTAACCAATAGAAAAGCATGCTATGTAACAAGTTAGTTTCGGTACAGACTTGTCACGTTTGCGGGACGAGGTCAGTTCATTGACCGAGTACACAGGATGAGTGGGCTGAATGTATGATGGGGGGTGGGGGGGCAGGGGGAGGCGGCCGGGACCAAGCTTCATGCACATTTTAGTTTTCTTAAGCGATACTTCATCCAATATTTCTCAAATTCTACCAAAAAATGATTGAGATTGAGCCACAGAGTAAAAAGAAAGCAAAGGACTGCAAATGGGTGCCAGTGACTAGTCTGCAAGATATGCAAGACATCGGCCTAACTTAGGCCTAACAGACTTAATGATAAAGAATTCTGGAGATATCACGATCACAAAATTTGATGTCTTATCTCCCCTCTCTGCAACTGAAAAAAAAACTAATGAAAACGAGTCAAAAATTTGTGCAGTGCAAGTTTACAAATCTTCCAAAAGAGAGATCCATCAAAGGTAAGATGATTGATTGCATTACAGCGAAGCAAAATACTATTGATTCATTTGGTACCAGTTTTCACTTACAATACAAGTTTGATGACATCTTTTCTTAAAATGAAGATTTCTAGACCCGGTCAGTAGGTTCCTACTTTTCCAGTAAGGACACAAAATATAGCAAAATCTACCAATCTTATGTCAATATTTTTGTAGTTCTTCCCCCAGTTTAAAAAAAAATTCTTTCCTGTGGTAATTTTTGGGTTTTTTTTTTTTCATTTGTGCAATCTGATTTTAGAAATCTTTTCTAGTTTTTTAGATATGCCCTGCTTGCAAAATATGGACTTTCGCAAAGTTTGGACAGACCGCCATGTGGATCTCATGCAAATGCACCAATAATTCATTTAAGACCCACACCTGCTATGCTAGTGATCAATAAAAAAAGCGTATTGACCACTAGCTCATGATGGTGCTAAAACAAAGGGTATTTAATTTACTGTCCAAAATGACATACCATATTACACACTATACAGACACAATTTTTGGGTGTGTCTAAGCTAAGTAAAGGCCGTATCTCACTGGCAGAGATGTCGCCGCGACTGATCATTTACAGTGACTCAGGAGACCAAAAAATGCCTTGCTCTCTCACCAAGGCATGACTTCTAGGAGACGCCTCGGAGATGTCTCCAGGGAAGGTGACAACCGATTTGCCCAAAGTTACCATGACGTCTCTGAGACGTCTTTTCAGTTGCGGCGAAATCTCCGAGACGTCTTCTCAGCCACAGCAAAGTCTCTGAGACGTTTTCTCAGTTGCGGTGATGTCTCCATGTTGTCTCTGCAACGTCACTGATAAAATTAGTCTCTGCAACTACATAAGGGATGAGGGAGGAACATCCAGAACTATTACCATGGCTGTAGCCTGTAGCTAAGGGACTCTGAAGGATTACTGTTATGCTTTATTTCTTTCCTCTTAGATAATCTTGATAATGGCAACTACAAAACGGCTTTACAGGCAGCAGACAAACTGCTCAAGAAGCACAAAGATCTGCATTGTGCCAAGGTAAGACAGTGTAAAGGACTGACGATGTACATGTATGTCTTTTTTTAGCCAACATTTCCGATTTGTTCTCATCTCCATGAGCATATAGTGTCATGCCACAAATTAGTGGATTTAAACAGTATCAGCACTACTTTTTTACAATTAACTGTAGTGTATTATTCCCTGGAGCATGTTTTGAGGAAAGTCCATGTTCTCACTAATTCAAGATGAACAGTAGTTCCAGTATCACAAGAAAATTGGGAGTGGAGAAACTTACTGGATATGTTCTTGTACTAAAAGATATTCTAATGCTTCTTTTTGCAGGTGTTGAAAGCCCTTGCCCTCCTTCGCATGGGTCGTAGGAAAGAAAGTCTAGCTATCACAGAAGATGTCATTGAAGTTAAACCAACTGACGAGGCAACGTTATCGGCCCTCTCCATCTGCTTCAGAGAAATGCAGAAACGTGAGTCTGTGATACCAATTTGAATAACAGTACATTTGTAGGAAAATATAAACAGTAAAATGCATAAGGCTGTAGAATGTCTTAGACATGCATTGTAATTAAGCCTAATATACCTACTCAGCTCTATTAAAGAGTTTTATTTTCTTCAAGCAACATTTTCTTTAGAGATTACTTACAGGTTAATGTTTTATCTCGTATTGGTCTGAGCTATTATTATTTTGTATCAAAGAGTCAACCATTAATGTTCAAGAGCCATCCACAAGTACATCTCTACCATATTACACTCAGCACATATCTTATATTAAACTGTTGAACACTAGGCCTAAGATAACTTGGGCTACATGTAGGTCTATGTAAAATATGTTATACTAAAATCAAATTGCGATTGCAATGTCTGATATGATCTGTAACTCACATGGTTTGTTTCCCAGCTGAACTGATAGTGGAGATTTATAGCAGTGCTCTGAAGAGCCAACCACAGAATGAAGAGTTTCACACACATCTGTTCATGGCTTTAGTCAGGATAGGCAACTGCAAGAGACAACAACAGGTCTGACACAAGTTTCTTGAATTATTTGCAATTGTATGCTTCATGAAAATAATAATCATCAGAATCATTGAACATATTGAAATATTAGCCACGCAAGTCTTACAGTGGGTTGAGAAATTCAGCACTGCTTCACATGGCATTGGGTTAGGTGCACAAACAAATCTAATTTAGCTGTTACGTTATCTCACATTAACTTGGAAAAAATAAGGACCTTCTGCATAAACAGAAAATTGAATTTTGCCCTTGTTTAACTCACAATTTGTAACAGAAATGTGCTTCTTTCAAAGTTTTTGTGGTCCCATGGAGCATTATTTGTTGTGTCTTGTATACAAATCATGATGAAATGGAACATTATTTTCACTGCAACTACAATGTATCTTCTACATCCTTACTTTCTGGGCATATTTGAGTAGTCCAGACTCTGGTTCTGGGTTTGTTACATCAAGACTTCAATCTTACTTTGTTTTAAGATAAATGAAACCATAAAATATTCTTTTTTCATTTTTTGAATGAAGATTGATATCAAATAAGAACTTTGCAACATTTCATTTAAAGAATAATTCTGTTTATTTTGTTTATGCAGGTTGCAATGGCATTGTATAAGGCTTTTCCTAAGAATCCTTACTACTTTTGGGGTGTCATGAGTGTTGTAATGCAGGTGAGTGCCATATGTCATGAAAGAATTAAAAGGAAAAGACTTCTTCAAACCTTGAATGATAATTTTGAGACAGGACATTCAATTATGAGATGAATTACCTGTGTTTTATATTAGTAGGGACACAAACAATTTCCTTTCAAGAACTAAAAACAGATCAAAGATGTTCCCCCACAAGCTCAACTCTTTCAGTTTACGTAACACTGTGAGAAGACATCCTTTGCCATTATGCCTTTGTAAAAGCAAACTCATAACCATTACAATGCATCACAGCTGCTGAGTTTTAACATGCTGTGTAACACCTATATTAAAAGGAACCTTGCAATCATGCAGTGACCAACATCATGGCCCTTACATGTGTGCTGTATACTGTGAAACAGTGTGATGATTTTGAATTATGATATTTTTCAGACACCATAGATTATATTTGAAAATATTGTCTCCTTTGCAATTTTGAAAGTCACAGAATAATCAGCTAGTTGATTGCGGTCGCTCAACAGGAAGAAGAAGAAGATCCCTCCCAGGGTTTATGGTGTGGATGGCAAGCTAGCATCCATAATGCACTTATGCCATTAAAAGAAGTGTTATTTTTGTTAAGCTATTGAATGATCACTGGTAGGTAGTTTGATCCCTCTCATGTCCATGTAGTCACTCCGTGATACTTCAGGTAATTTTACCTGAAATGTTCCTGGCTGGTTTTAGAGAGTGGTACGTGAATGATGAGTCATGTATAACAAAACAAAGCCCTTCATCTAAACCATCTATTGTCTTGCAGGGTCTGACTAGTGTAGACACCAAGCTGGCATCCACCATGTACTTTCCTCTATCAGAGAAGATGATTGAGAGGATGGTGAAGGAGAATAAACTTGATGCTGAAGCTGAGGTCATTCTCTACCTCATGGTGCTAGATTACCTCAGGAAACATGACAAGGCCATTGAGATACTTGATGGACCATTAGGAAGTAAGCAGAAGTCCTGTAAACTCTTTGGCTTTAGCACTTTAATTATCTGTGCTCATGCTTGTGAGGTATTACCTGACCAGTTCAGTAGTATAATGTAACAGATCTGAAGTTTTTTTTTTTTCTGGAATCACTAGGCCTTAATAGCAAAATTTGTATTATTTCTTAAATATTTCCTTTTTTTTTTTTTGAAAATTGAATTTTTAACCCAACTCAGTTTTTCGCTTATCTATTACTATATATGTTATCCTAAGCGATGTCGTGTACATTTGAACATAAGGTTTTTTAAAATTAAAATGAAGAATTTGCATTTATGCTATGATTTTTTCTATCACTTTCTTTTTATCGATCTGAAAACAAGTCATAAATTTTCTTTCTGATATGAAGATGATTGATAAATCTTTCTTACAGAGCTAATGAACAGTGAAATTGATGGGGTACTTATAAGGAAGGCAGAGCTCTACATTAAGATGGAGAAATGGGCCGAGGCCAATAGTGCCTACAGATCACTGCTACTCAAACAGTAAGTCTCTCTTTTAAGCCCTGTTCAGTCATAGTGTAAGACCCTCCACCACAGAACAACCAATAATGTCGCAATGGGAGTTTTAGAGTAAACAGCTAAAATAGGATGCTTGGGGTTCAAAGGTTGATCTTAGGTTTTTTATATGTTTTAATAGTTCATCTGTTGATCTGCCATGTGACAAACTTTGGAAGCCATCTGAAATGTAGAATTTTCTTTTTCTTTGATTCATAATTACCTTTTTAGGGGAATTTCAAAATAAAAGTATGCCAGCTTGAAAGGTAAAACCTTCACATTAACATGTCTTCATAACTCAAAAGTCATTCACTCTGAGGCTTTTAAAATCTAAACATGGAGAGAAGTATATATCATCTGAAACTGTACCAACTTAGAACCTAATCTGATAATCCCTTTATAGTCAATACTTGGGAGTTTTGGGAGTTTTCATTCAACCTTTCAGTGATACAGACAATAGGACACCAGTATGGCACTCCTGAATGGTCACTCATCTTTACATCCTTTTTTCTCTATTATTCTGGTGATTAGCCTGTCTGACAAGCTCTCACTCTCAATATAATTTCTAAGGGTTTGCATGATCTTGACAAAGCAAGCTATATATCATTCAAAAGCTTAGAGTTCAAACTTTCAAATTATGTTGAAGTGTAAAAACGCCATATTTCTGATTAATTGTTGTTTCGTGATGGAGGGTCATATATGGTGAACCAAGAAAACTACAGCAGCAAACAATCCCCTTTTAAAAGTAATGAAATAGCAAGTGAGTGTAAAAGCAACATAAGCTGTGAGCAGCAATTGCCCTATGCTTACTTTTTGAGATGTGTGTTGTATAAATTTTGTGATACCCACTATGTTTTGGCTTAAATCATTTTACTTTCTTGAAGCATTGGTTTAGTGCATTGTGCCTGACCAAGGTATGGGATTTGTTGGGAAATGTTGGCACTTCTGTATAAATCAGCTATACATGTTCGCCTTGGTGAGAAGTCTAAAGAGCCCTTACTTTTATCTTTTATACTTTTTACTTATTATGGTTTTGTTAATTATAATAATAATAATAGTGGAAACTTATAGAGCGCACACACTGTCGAAGGACGCTCATGGCGCTAGTCCAGCAACAGTTCACTTAAAGGCATTGGCTAACTTTGTGAGCAGCTGATTTAAAAAATTCTCAAACTAAGATGAAACATGTGTATGAGTACTTGTATTTATACTCAAAAACCCTGAAACCAACCATAATTTGGAAGGAAAAGCTGTAAATTAGACGCAAACCGCAATTTTATTAGCTTTCGTCTCGAGAGACACTGAACTAAGAGGACCGTTTGGACGAATTAAAAAATACCGTTACTTGCCTTCCGCCGCGTGATACGTCAATACACACAGTGCGGTCCGTTGAGTCATGTGCGCATGCGCACTCCTTTTACGTTGGGTCTATGCAACCGACCCTCGTATATTTTCAAACATTGGTTCACATTTCTAATATTTAAAAATACTTCCCGTGGATATTATGCTCTGAAACTTTCACACTGGTATTTTTACACTATAACCCTAATGTTTATCCCATGTTTAAGTAACAAAATGAGATTTTTTTAAAATCATAACAATGTTAGCCAATGCCTTTAATGGAGGTATACTACAATGATTTTATATCCATACAAAAAAAAATAATATCAAATTTACCACATTTGCACTACCCATCGGAAATTCTCAGCCCCACCCGGTGAGGTCTGGTCCCTCTTGCTGCTCCGTTCACTGACAATTGAAGTGACAAGCCCAGTCAGCACATCACTCACAGGAGATCTGGCATTTAAGGCCACCAGGCCCCAGACGGGCAGGTAGCCAACAAGTTATTCAGTCATAACTTTTTCATGATTATGCTAAATGACAGTATTGGTAATTAGATGAGGGTGATTTCTCTCTCTCTCTCCCTCTCTTGTCTAGGCCAGACAATTGGTTTTTCTATGAACAGTACTTCTCTTCAGCCTTCAAGCTCATAGATACAAAATGGACTCCTCCTGAAGATGAAGAGTAAGTCAAATATTTGTTTTCATTTGCTTTGACTGAAAATGTAAAATGTGACATTATTAGTGTTTGTATTAGTGAATTAACTTTGCAAAATACAAATGTTGAGTTTTGGGTTTAGGATAAAAGGAGGTTAGGATTGACACAGCTGTATTGCATGTAATTCACATGACTACAATCTCAACTAGGAAGGATGTCAAGGTTTACACATCTGTATTGCATGTAATTCACATGACTACAATCTCAACTAGGAAGGGTGTCAAGGTTGACTGCAATAGTAAGTTGAATAGGGATGGATTTCCCTACATTTCTAAGTCTTGAATTCCTGATGGATTATGTGTTCTACATAGACCTCATGTTTAGAGTGTAAGAGTCATGAAGATCCCATGGCGTTTACTAATTTACCATGGCCTTGCACCCAAACCTGTGAAAGATGATCATGTAGTGGACAAGCTTAGGGAGTGGAGATGTTCTGGTAGTGTTGTGTTCAGGTCTGATATCCAATGTTGGTGATAATGATAGCTTTGTAATAACAATAATTAAAATATATTACATTTATATAGTGCATTATATGAATACTTTGATGCACTTTACGATGAAACTATTATTACACCTGATTACTGGATTTCAAGCCCACACACAAGTGTGAACCATCTCCACTCCTTAGGGAGCATTCCTACCATTTTGCACTGTTCACATCTGTACAAACTGGGTAATCTTAAAGGTAGTCGCATTGACTTTCGGCAGTCCTCACAGATGCCCATTTGCTCCTGGGTGGATAGTGGCAATGTAGATTAATATCTTGCCAAAAGGCATTAGAGCCACACTGAAACTCATACTACGTGAACTATGTGATACACAGGCTATTTATCCACTATACCACAACGTTTCTACACTGAATATTTCTGTTACCTGCTTTGTAGATAAAGCTGTATTATTTTCATTATCTGTTTATTTCAATATTGCATGTTTTACATTTGTAGAGAGAAGTCCAAACTTGGTCAAGTTGACCACACCCTGGAGCTAATGATCAGCTTTGTCCAGGAGCAGATTGAAACAGAGGATACTAAGACCAAGAATTCTGGAGATGCAGGTGGCGGCAGGTTACTACGAGGTCCCTATCTTGCAAGACTAGAATTGATTCAACTGCTTACAAAGAGAGGGGAAGGGGAAGAGGCAAGGGAGAGGATAGGTAAGCAAACAGATTGATTCTAATGCAAGACTTTTTAAAGATATGACATTGACTTTGGACATTCTTTAATTTTCATCCATAAAGATGAATGGTGTCATTAAAAAAATGAGTCATAAACTATGTTATCTTATCAAAGGAAAACATACATGTAAATTACCCGTTTTGTTAATCAAAGGGATGCTTTCAGTTGTATGGCATTCTTTCAAGTTCAATAGCTCCTATTTTGAATAATATCACAATTTTGTCTTTTATTGTGCAATGTACCATTAAATATTGAATCCTGCAATTTACAGGTGAAGCTGAGGATTATATCAGACACTACCACTCCATCTTTGGTGCCAAATTCTGTTGCTATAGCGACCTAAGTAGATACACTGATCTGCTAGGTGATGAGGATGGAGCTATCTTTACACAGAGTCTGGTAGAAGATCGATTGCCTGTGGATGAGGAGGAGAGTCTTTCAATAGCTACATCTGTGAGTGTTTGGCCTTAGTCTGTGTTAGGATTTGGTTGTAATTATAGATAGTGGTATTATTAGGGTTCTCTGCCCTCTTCTTAGGTAGGGGTGCGGAGGTTATGTTTTTGTATTGAGCCTGTCTTAAACTTGTTCAATTTGGGAGGTCTGTACCTAAGTTTCTTTTTGGGGGGGGGGAAGAGGGGGAAGGGGGGCATGAATTTTTGAGTGCCTCTTAGTGTTGAGCTCTGGATATCATAACATATGGGAAGGGGATGGTGTCTTCTGTTCCCTCTGACTCTCCCTTTCCTTCCCCCCCCCCTCCCCCATTTGCCATTGAGAGGGCAATCAAGGATGATATTTATTTCATTAATTTGGTATTTGGTTGAATTTCGGGCTTCATGTTAAATCTTAATCAGGTATGTGAATCTGCTTATAGGATTGATCATGGTTTCATGTTTGTCTTCCTATTATGTTCATTTTGAATCACAGAGTTGGTGTAAATGTTGGTTTTGTCTTGTTTTTTTACTGAATCTTGATTTCAGTGTAGTAAATCAGGGTATTGAGGAGAAATCATGGCAATATTTTAAGTGATCAACTTTAACTTGAATTTTCTTTACCTGTTCAGATCAAAGGTCTTCAAAGACATCTTAGTACGATTCAGCTGAGCAGACGATTGGGGATTCAGTCTAGTCTGTCTTCATCTGAGAAACAAGATGTTGCCATGGAGATGGCCGCTACTCACAGGCAGAGCCTTCGATTCGCAGCAGGGAATATCTCTGCTGATCACCAATATGCTGATGACTACCTCTTACTAGCTGTGCATATACTGTTAGATGTATGGGAAGAGACTGGTGAGCTATCTCATCTCTTATGTTATTACATTGGAGAATAAGTTGCAGCAGTTCACAAATAAATGAGGAATTGCAAGAACTGTTTTAGTAACTGCCATGTATTGTTATCCATATAATATCATTTATGTTGGTGACATATGGTGACTATCATATCTTGTAATGTGCTATGTCTTTGAGATGAGGAAGAAAATTTCGGGATAGGAGGTACTGCTAATCCATTCTCCCTCCTGTAGGGAAAAGTTAAGTGTACTTATGAATTTTGAGATGTATGTCTCAAAATACTTATTCACCTAGCCCATGGAATACTAAACCTGGGATAACTCAGCTAGTGCTGTAACATCACGGTTATTTTCAATTCCGTTTAACAGGGAGTCAAAACCGAACGGTTTTCGGATAAATGAAAACATCACACCTTTGCCAAAGTTGCCGCCTATTGAAAGTAGTGCTGTCAGCCGGTCCGGGATCGGGATCAAATCCTGGCGGGCTCAGGCCCGAGACGGTTCCGGTATCAATCGATTGAGACCGTATCCCAGTAACTTATTTATTTAGGTTGTAAACTTTAGTAATTGTACTTACAAAATACCGTGCGAGAGAGCTAATGCATAGATCTATTTGGCTTTCACTGCGATTGTATTGCGCAATAATTGGCTGCGCCGTATTCGTGTTCGCTTTCTACACATAGCTGAAGACACCAGCGAACGTACATGGTGTAACGGTCAACGAACCTTTTTCTAGTTCTGTGGTAACGGTACTACGAAATTGTTGCTTATTTCAGTTATCAGTGAAAAGTTGCATAGACGAAATTCCATAGACTAGTACAGCATTTTCTCTCGCGGAACCATTCTTTTATACATGCTGAAGGTATTGATCATTTTTTAATTCTCAATTTGAAGAGTGTGTACTTTTGCTGCACATCGAAAGTACATGTACTGATAGGACTTATCAAGGACTAATGAGGCGATCTCTATGGGCGATTCCCGATCTTCAAATTGGCTTCGAAAGCTCTGCTCATGGTGCTTTTGTGGAACGTACATATTTTTGTGTTGGCGGGCGATCGCGAGCCAGTAAACAAATCAAGTGCGCGTTAAATACATCCGAGTGTATCGCTTGTGAAATACAGTACGGAGGTGCTGCATCACCCGCCCGCGCCACAACATACGAGTGACGCGAGGAACCAATTTTCCAGTGAGCTTATAAATGGTTAGCCGACTTAGTTTAAGAACTTTGCGTGAAGAAAGATCACTAGTAAAGACAGAACATCAGAAGTCTTGGAGTTGATTTATGATGACAATTAAGTCAGAAAAAACTTGAAATATTACAAGTAGCTACACAAACAATGTGTAATCCCTGGCTGACAGTAAATCTTCGTTTATCCGAAACGGTCAAATTGAAAACGGTTAGTGGCATGGGCGGTTGTTTACCGGATGGAAAAACGTTTGACTACAGCACTAAACTCAGCTATGGTCAATGGAAAATGTTTGTTATACTGAAATCAAATCATGCTGAACAGGTTAATGTAGGATGACATTATTCATTAACCCATTTACTCTGAGGAAAATTGAAATTCTGTTATATACATAGTGGAAAATATGAACAGTTATATATATAAAATGAATCATTTTTTAATCGTGTGATATTTTTTTCAGAGGATGACAAGCATCTATGGAAGATGATCATGATGCTGGAAATGGGAATCAAAAATAGCAAGCATAATAGCCAGATGAAACTACTTCTCATGAGACTCTACTGTGTAGCAAGTGAGTGAAAGCATTGAATGATGTTGTGGTGGTGATGATACTGACCATTAGAAGGGAACTTGGATGCTGATATCCTGTGACATGATGATGATGTTGTTGAGGAGGAGGAGGATGATATTGTTAATAGTGTAATGATAAGGTAAGCTTTTAAAGTGCATAATACGAGTCTCTGTGCACTTTATAATCACAGGAATTTTCAGAAAAGAAAACTGAAATAAATAAATAAAATAAAGAAAAACTTCTCAGTAGGTAAACAAAAACAGGAATCAGAAATGAACATGCTACAAATTTTTTTGATACATTTCAATCATTTATGAAGACAGCGTACTAAAATACTAAATGGTGATGATGATAATGGCTGTGATGTTAATATTGAAGGAGATGATGATGATGATGATGGTGATGGTAATAAGGATGATGGTGATAATGATGAGGGTGATGATGATGATGATGATGATGATGGTAATAAAGATGAGGGTGATGATGATGATGATGGTGATGGTAATAAGGATGATGGTGATGATGATGAGGGTGATGATGATGATGATGATGATGGTAATAAGGATGAGGGTGATGATGATGATGGTGATGATGATGAGGGTGATGATGATGATGGTGATGATGATGGTAATGAGGATGATGATGGTTATGCTGCTGTTGCTGCTGCTGATGATGACAGTGGTGATTACAGTGGTGATGATGATGGTTATGCTGGTGATGATGACAATGGTGATGATGATGTGACAATGAGGGTGATGATAATGAAGTTATGATAAGGAGGAAGATGAAGAGGAGGAGCATGATAATATGACAGTAATGACAATGATGATGAAGATGATGAAGAAGATAAAAATGATCCAGGACTGCTTTTAGACCTGCCCTGTCATACCGATTCCAATATTGTTTTCTTCTCAGGTGTGTTTGGTCCCATCCCAGAGCTTTTCTTCAGCTTAGATATCAAGCACATACAACAGGACACTTTAGGGTAAGCCTATCATACCATTATGGGCTATACATACATGGTTATTGTTTGACTGTGATAATATTTGATAATGTGCCGTCTTTAGTATTGTCAAAGAAAGGATCTTAGTTTACATACATGTAAATGAATGGTGACATGAATCCTTTGGAGAAATGAACTTTTCTCTAGATAAATTGTATTATCTACTATAAGATAATTTCTCTTTTACATCTAGTTGGCTAATTGTGTTAAAAATTTCCTCTTATTGCTCCTTCGTTAAACCTTTTCTTGCTAGCTTGCATAAAGTAGTTGTGATTTCTAATTTGTTACAAATGTTTGTATAGATTAAATGTATCTTTGTGATATATTGTATATGGCCATGACTGTAGTTGGGCAATGGTTTTCGGATAAAAGAAAACATCACACCTTTGCCAAAGTTGCTGCCTATTGAAAGTAGTGCTGTCAGCCGGTCCGGGATCGGGATCAATTCCCGGCGGTCTCAGGCCCCGAGACGGTTCCGGTATCAATCGATTGAGACCGTATCTGGGCAGATAGAAATAAATAAACAACTTATTTTTTAGGTTGTAAACTTTAGTAATTGTACTTACAAAATACCGTGTGAGAGAGCTAATGCATAGATCTATTTGACCTTCACTGCGATTGTATTGCGCAATGATTTGCTGCGCCATATTCGTGTTCACTTTCTACACATAGCTGAAGACACCAGAGAACGTAATGGTACTACGAAATTGTTGCTTATTTCAGTTATCAGTGAAAAGTTGAAAAAGACGAAATCCCATAGACTAGTACAGCATTTTCTCTTGTGGAACCATTCTTTTTTTTACATTTTGAAGGTATCAATCATTTTTTAATTCTCAATTTGAAGAGTGTGTACTTTTGCTGCACATCGAAAGTACATGTACCGATAGGACTTATCAACGATTAATGAGGTGATCTCTATGGGCGATTCCCGATCTTCAAATTGGCTTCGAAAGCTCTGCTCTGTGGTGTTTTTGCGGAACGTACATATTTTTGTGTTGGCAGGCGATCGCGAGCCAGTACGTGGAAGGTGCGCGCAGCGGAGGCGACACGACTTGTTTGCTCTTTTCCCACGTTTCGAATGAATGTTAACAATTTGCCGTAGCGGCACACTTTGATTTGAAAACAAACAAATCAAGTGCTTGTTAAATACATTCGAGTGTATCGCTTGCGAAATACAGTACGGAGGTGCTGCATCACCCATCCGCGCCACGACATACGAGTGACATGAGGGACCGATTTTCCGGTGAGCTTATCAATGGTTAGCTGACGTAGTTTTAGAACTTTGCGTGAAGAAAGATCACTAGAAAATACAGAACATCGGAAGTCTTGGAGTTGATTTATGATGATAATTAAGTCAGAAAAACTTGGAATATTACATGTGGCTACACAAACAATGTGTAATCCCTGGCTGACAGTAAATCTCTGTTTATCCGAAACCGTCAAATTGAAAACGGTTAGTGGCATGGGCGGTTGTTTACCGGATGGAAAAACATTTGACTACAGCACTATTCAGGACTTTCAACGTGATTGTTTTTACTATAAATCTGAAGTTAGCTGATTGTGCTTCCCATGTGGAATTGCCCAGTTAGCTGTGATTTTCTTTTCAACCTGTATTAACTCTGGGCATATTACTATTGTGTGATGACATCAAATCAATTCAAGATTTTGTTCTAATATGTTTCATTTTCAGATACAATGCAGCCAAGTTTGTGAAAGCCTTAGGCCACTTCAAATCGGCCAACTCACTCTACAATTCAACTCTTAGGTTCTTCACCTCAAATCACAAAGATGTAAGATTTTCGCAAACATTTTTCCTATGTCAGAATTCTGTCTAGAATGAATATAGGAAACATGGGTAGGGATTTTTTTTTAAACTGTGTGTACCTTTGTTGGTTGAATGATGTTGGTAATGGCACTTAGAAACTTCAGAGCCTCATACTTTATTATTTAGATTCCAGTTAAATTTCAAGTGCTATGACTTTCACCATGTTGAAGTTAAGTTCTCGTAATATTGATTCTGGTCTTAGTCAATGTGTGGTATAAATCATATGTCTTTTTTATCCTGTTTTGACTTGAGTAGAGGTAGTTCATTCCTTTGATTGATTTTTCCCAGAAAAGTTTTTCCAGCAAAATTCCAGTTATTAAATTGGGAACTTACATGGCATTGATTATTTGTTTAGTCTATAAGAGAGGTTGTACTATATTCATTTGGAATGGCAAATATTAGTTAACACCAGGTTTTAGCACTATTTATTCAATTTTTGTTTTCTTCCTATCAGACAACAGAACACATCATAGCAGCATACAAGTTTGGGTCCTTTCACAAGATACCTGAGTTTCTCTCCTTCAGAAAACGAGTAAAGCACTCGCTTCACTTTGCTCAGACGACGGTGGAGAAGATGCTGCTAGACCTCATGCTAGATTCAGAGAGGTAAGTATGACATGATGTATTCCTATGACTTTGCCCTTGGCTTTTTGGAGCAAAGAAGTTCATAGATCAGCACTATGGCATTTTAGTGAGGGCTCTGGACTCTCCTACTAGGTACCCATTTACTACACCTCAATCAAGTGTAGCCACTGGAGATGAATGTCTTGCTAAAAGACATTGGTGCCAAAAGACAAGGTCTAAGGCTGGGGCTTGGGATGTGTTTGTAGGTCGGCACTGGCACATTTTGATGAGGGCTCTTGACTCTCATACAAGAGATCCTGGGTTCAATCTTTGATCAGTTCATGAGTATTAGAAATTGGTCATAGATGTGCTTTACTATAAACAACATTGTACATACATGTTAATGATTTTCATGTTGCAAATCATGGTGTCGATATTGATACGGGTTTTGTGTCTTTGAAAGAACTTGTGTCTGCAGTGTCTCATTTTGTTTCTGTTTTCTTGATTGCAGTAATAACAAAACATTTGAAGACATTGTGCAAGATATGGAGATCATCCCTGCAAATGGTAAGTTTTAAAAGAAAATTGAACTTTCAATGGAAAAGGGTGTTCATATTTTAAGTGGGTTTGTTATGTCTTGGTTCTGTACGTAGTTCTCCCTTAACTTGGTTTTTTTTTCTCTTTGCATTTTTGCTAATTGAAGATGGTAGAAAATTGTAGACTCACTATCATGATGGGGGTTGGTTGTCACATGGAGAGTTGACAAATTCCATCATTATCCGATGATAATGTTGTCCATGTGGGGGAGCTGTTTGGTTTTTATGGTGAGAAACGTTGTACAAGAGGTCCTACGTTTGGTTTTTGCTTGGTGCTGATATCCTCAAATTAAGATACATACACTATGTGTATTTGTCCCTCTAAGCTCAGGTATATTATCCTAATGAGCATGATTTGATTTTAGTATAACGCATATTTCCCATGGAACCCAGCCCAAGTTATCTTGGGTTTAGTATCCATCGGGTTAAGTTGGTACCTGGCAATCCAAAGCTATACAAGGTATTTGATCTTTTTTCCTTGCTGGGATAATGATCCAAGAGCCCTCCAGAAGATCATTGCTAGAACTGATGAGACAAACCTGTTGGAATAAAATTATTTTTAGCTTTATAACTATCCTTCTTATTATCTGTATTACATGTATGTACCTCCATTGTGATACCATTAAAGCTTATTATAAGTTATGAAACATTTCATTTCTTCTGTTGATGTTTCAATTGTAGATGACACAGACTGGGATGACCTGCGTGACAACAGAGATCTCAAGTGTTTTGTCACTTGGTCTCCTAAGGAGAGGTAAAGGAATTTATTGACTTTTGATTCATTTACGTTTATATGTGTACAGTTGGGAGAAGGAGAGAAAGAGAAAGTGATTGTAAGAGAAAAACTTATAATAAAACTCATATAATTGAATAATCAAATAAAGATGCAGATGTGATGGAATAGAAAAGGACAAACAAAAGATTGAGAGCTAATATTGTAAGTCAGTATTTCACTGTACAAGTGGTACAAAATTTACATCTCCCTTTGTGCAAGGTACTCTCATTTAGTAACAACTAGATAGCTGGTTAGCAGTAGAAATTTGTGTGTTGATCTGAGATGGTTTTCTGGCATACTTCCCTAATCCTGCCAACTGTTCCATCCTCTTCAGACAACTCTCAGAGGAAGATGTCCAAGTATCCTTCAATCAGGAGAAGGCATTACTGAGGTTGCGCAGCCTGACATTGAGAGCCCTAGCGGCCGCTGCCCATCTCTCCCCCCAGCAAGCCACCAATGAGACACAGAAGGCAGAGACAAATGCCTCTGTGGCCAGCAACAATGGGGAATCCTTAGACAAAGGTGAAACCTTGAAACGACTACTGGACGATCTTACTAGTCATGTAGAGACCATCAGGGAGGATCCACATCTGGACAGGAAGGTGAGGAGTTGTTTGATCAAGATATTGGACATTAGGCTTGGTTTACTAGTGGGTTAGGAACATTGTTGGAACATTTTTATTATCATCATCATCATGATCCTGATGATGATGATTATGATGATGATTGTAAAGAGGAGGAGAAGATTGATGGTAGTGAAAAAGGTTATTATCAATATCACTTATATCTTTGTTTTATCCTGAAATTGGAATTTATGATACTGTTTTTTTTTTGTCTAACCTTAGTCTCCAGTTTCTCATTTAAGCAGCAAATTTAATTACTTGAGTTTGCCAATGTGCACAGAGAATTCTACATATTGGATTTGCACGTGGAGATGGATCTCTTCTTGAAAGTAAATAATTCTTTTGGTGGCTATTTCTCTTCATTTTGCTGTGTGTAGTTCCTCACCCAAGGTCCACCTAAGACAAGACTCTCTGAGTACCTAGCAGGGAAACACGATGTCATCCTTGTAGCTGGCCTGAAGATGGTTCTAAACACCTATGAATTCTTCAATCTAAGCACAGGTAACTTGGCCAGTAGTCTGCTAAACCCATTTCAATATTCAATAGCTCTCTGAGCTCTTTCTCCCTCTTTCCCTTTCCTCCTCTTTCCCTCTTTTATATTCATGAATATGCCTGATTTTTTCATTGCTTAATTTTAGGTGTCATTTTTAATTCTTTTAATGTGATTTAAATAATTTGATATATATTTATTTATTTCCGTTTTCTATGTTGTCCTTTAGATATGTATTTGAATATTGTTGTTTTTAAAAATCTTGAAGGTTGTTAACTCATATTTTGAGTCTTCAGATTTTTCTTCAGATATGTGTAAATAAACCGAACTGAATATGAATTTGAAAAAAAAAGTTTCGATTCACAGGATGCCGTGTACACCTGCATGCTGCATGACCCATGTGAGCAAATATATGCTCTCTCACAGTATACAAATATTGACTGGTTGAAACTATAGCCCAAGGTGATCTCGAAAACTGTACTGTGCCTTGAAACAAAGTTGAGGGGCATAGTACAGTTTTGAGATCGCCGAGGAGCTATAGTTCTGACCGTGACCTGAAAAATAAGCAGTCAATATTTGTTTTACATACTGTATCCAGAGTGTGGATTCTTCAAAAGGGGATATTACAACAAAATAGGTTTTGTCGAAATGTAGTCATTTGAATGGAAACCAATCTAAGAGTAGTGTGTGTGTGTCCATTGTTAGTGTCATATGCATCTGTTGTGTCATTGCTTTTTCACTGTGAATATTTGCAGGCGTAGTAAAAAAAACATGACTTTACTTTCAACCAATCAGATGAAAGGATTAGGAAAGGTTCCTGAAGTCAAGTATATAATACACCAAGCTAGCAAATATGATGTTCATCTTCTCTGTCAGTTCCTCGTTCGGCTGTCCAGTTTTGAAGTTGTGCTATGATACAAGCAGAAATTGACCTTTACTTTTTCTTTTCAGAGGATGCAGCATATGAAGAGACACAAACTAGGATATCAGAACTTTTGAAGGAAATAGTGTCAAACTTGCAAGGTAAGATTTGTACGACTAGTGTGAAGTTTCTACCATCTGTAACAAGAGTACAGTTTAAAAAAAGTTTATACAAACTATCCACATACGGGATCATAGAGGTAAAGAAGAAACTAATTTATTTAATCTGTGCTATTATGATAACGACAAGTATATAGCACTCTGTTATTTGAGGGTAGTGTATGATTGATTGATTGATTGTCTTGCCCTATTTCAGAGTCCTTAAGAAAAAGTCGAAGAAGTCTGATCATTGAGAAGGATGATAAGAAGACATTAGACAGACATATACTACCAGAGACTGTCCAGCTTGTTGAGGTAAGATCTAGACAACTGAGCCATGATATTTACCTTACATGCATGACTAGAATATACCTTTTTCATTTGACTGCATATGTGACCTTCCACCACAAGGCGACCATTAAGTCAGGAATTTTGCTTTATTATATGTGACTCGTCACAACAAAACCAGACAGAAGTCGCGCGACGAGAATGGGCAAAACAGTAAAAAACTTCAAAATTTTTGAAATTTTGTTTTTTTTCATTTTCTGGATCTTCATGTTTCAAGTATGCTCTGTAAAAATATCTAGCAAAAATGATAAAGGGAAAGGGTCGAAAAAGCAGTTTTTCTGTGAGTGTTTTTTTTTGGTCAGTTCAATCTTTTTCCGACACACGAGCGAGGTCCAAAGATCAAATTTTGCTGCGTGCTAAGCTCCGCCCCCCCCTAGCGACACACGCCTTCGCTAATTGGCCATCATGGTCACGTGATCTCAGCAAAGAATTACGCAATGTCGTGTGCAGTGAACTCTATAGCAATTTTTAAAAGTGAACAGGAATGATTTAGGAAAGAAAAAAGGAAAACATGAGCGAGTTGGGATTACTATTTGACGGAGAAAACAAAGATGTGTCTCGTTGTGTGTTGTTACTTTTTTAGAAATTAAAAAAAAAGCTTTTATAGAATTTTTGACCAGTGATAAAGAATAAAAGTAATGTGTTTTTTTTTTTCTGGAAAGGGGTTAATGATTAAAGGGAAAGAACTACAACTCACATACATGCCCTCCTACTAAACTCGTGTTTATAAGAGTTGAGATAATGGACAACCCTTGAAGACTGTAATCCGTTTTATTTAAATTTGGCTTTTAACATGATACCAGATTGAAATGAAAGAACGAGAGAGAGAGAGAGAGAGAGAGAGGGGAGATAGAGAGAGAGAAAGAGAAAAAAAGAAAGAAATTACAAAAGGAGGGGGGTCTATCTAAGTTCATGTTCATGATAATTGGTGCGTGATTTTAGACCGAAGTCAAAGTTACAAATTTACAGCATAATCAAGACAATTAAAGTAACGGAGAGGAGTGAAGGTGCATAAAGACTAAAGAGACTGGTATTAGAGGGTCGGGAACAGGAGCGTTTAGAGTTGTTAATTGGCTGACTAAATATTTCTGAAGTTTACGTTTAAAAGTGTAAAGACTAGGTGATTCTTTAATTTCATTGTGTAAGGAATTTCAGTAAGTGGGTCTGAAGAAAACAAACATGTTTTGGGTGAAGGCTGTTCTAGTTAATGGTATATTATTAGAATTATGATGTCTGGTAGGATAATCATGTATAGAGTTATTCTTCCAAAACATAAGCTGTAAAAATGGCGGGAAGGTAGCTATTTTTCTAATTTATACATAAATTGGTGGAATTGGAAAAGATGGATATCTTTTACCTTGAGCATTATTTTTGAAAATAGAGTATTTGTATAAGGTGAAATTTGCATGAAAAGTAACCCTAAGTACTTTTCTCCTGTAGAAGAACTATTTGATTGTGCTTGTATTGCACTGCCCCATGCCAATATTCCATAAGTAATATATATGGCAAAATCAAGGTATAGTGTAAAATGAGTAGGGTAGAAGAAGGAAGAAAGAATGTGAGTTTGTTAATAATCCCAATTTTTCGTGAGATAATTTCGCACATGTTGTCGATGTGTGGTTTCCATGGTAATTTATTATCAATAAGCTACCCCAAGAATTTGGTTGTAGAAACCATTTGAAGAGCAGTATTATAAAAATAACGTTATCAGGAAGGCAGGTAATTCTGTTGTTGAAGAAGAAGAAGAAGAAGAAGAAGCGACACAGGTGTTTTAGTGTTTGGGCGTCTCATAAGTTTGGTGGAAAAAATTGTTGAGAAGTTTGGTGGCGGTAGTATGTTAATAGTGCTGGCATTTGAAAAGGGGGAACCATCAAATTTTATCTTCAATTCGCTTTCAAAATGATAACGGGTCAAGTCTAATAATGATGGCAATACAGAGACAAATCTCTGTCAAAATATATTGATATAATGTGTTGTAGAACGAGGGGGAAAAACAAAAAACTCAATCAATTAGTCGGAGTTTGCCAGTGCTATTTCTAATTCTTTAATAACACTAAATACTGTAGATGATTTAAATCGGGCAGAGAAGAAAATGGGACTAAAGATAAGAAGATAGATTTCCGTCACCTTTGAATAATGCTCAAACTCGTTTTCGCATTTCCCTTGTACGTGGTGTAACAGATAGCTTGAAGGAACGATAGAGAGGGAGAGAGGAGGAGGAGGAGGAGGAGGAGGAGGAGGAGTAGGAGGAGGAGGAGGAGTAGGAGGAGGAGGAGGAGGAGGAGGAGGAGGTGTTTTGGTGTTATGGGCATCTCATAAGTTCAGTGAAAATGATTATTGTGGAGAAGATTGGTGGCAGTGGTATGTTAAATAATGATGCTTTCGGTGTAAACTTTAATAAAATTTCTTAACATTGATTAAAAATAGAAGTATTTTTTCTGGAGAGAATAATGACGCATGTTAATAAGAGTGGAGAAAATGGACAACCCTTGATTAAGACGTAATCCGTTTTATGCACATTAGCTTTTAACATGATACCAAATTGAAATGAAAGAACGAGTGAGAGAGAGAAAGAGATACAGTGAAAGGGAAAGCGAGAAAAAAAAAAAAAAGATAGAAAGAAAGAAGAAGCAGAGGGCTGGGGATCGATCTTCCGGTAAATGCATGTTCAAGATAATTGGTGCGTTATTAATTAGACTGAGTCATAATAAGTTTTGGTTGTGGTTTGGTGGAGGGGGAGTTAACGGAATTTACTAAAGAAAAGAAACTTGTTGAAACGACATCAGTGTCTTGGTTTTGGCATGGTTGGTAGTAAAGGGATATTTCTCTTGAATATTTGCAAAACCCATGGAAAGTGTAAGATAAATGGATGACAGTACTAAACAAGGGATCCATGGGTGAGGGTGTGTGTGGGTGGGTCTGGGCTGGGAGGAAGATAAGTAGATGCCTGGATAAAAGAGTGAAATGCTATGAAAGGAAGGAAACAATTTTTCAAAAGGCTTGAGAGGTTTTTATTTTATAAAAAAATATTTGCGTTAGTAGAGAACAAAAGAAAAAAAAAGAAAAGCTAAAATCAGTCATTTATCAAAGCTTGTAAGTTCACCAACCGGCTGTGACTTCTGTTGCTTTTTATGCCTCCGCCCACCATAGGTGGGTGCGGGAGGCATTATGTTTTTCGGGCCGGCCGTCCGTCTGTCCGTCCATCCGTCCGTCCCGTTTTCGTTCTCGCAATAACTTGAAAACTGTGTGACAGATCAACTTCAAACTTGGCTCATGAATGCATATAGGAGGGACAATGATCTAATTAAATTTGGGGGTCTCAGGGTCAAAGGTCAAAGGTCATAGAGGTCATTATGTACATAGAAATGGTTCGTTCTCGCGATACCTCAACTACCATTTGACGGATTCTTTTCAATGCATTGCGGTGCTTTGTCCAGGTTTATCCAGATTACACTCTTTGTTGAGAAACAAAGTGCAGATTCTGGAAGAGAGAAGGCCCCATGCAATGTTTACCCTGAAAGGCCCGTAACGCACAATAGCAGAACTACGGTTGCGAAGCTTTTGGCGGGAAGCTTTTCGGAGCCATAAACAACTTGTGTTTCTCCCATGAAAAACATTATAATTCATGACTGAAACGATTCAAAACTTATGTTTTCAGTGAGTAAAAATCCTAAAGAATCAGGAAAACCAGTTCTTACTCCAATTCATAAATGGTTGCTAAGGCCTTTTCCAGAATGAAATCAACATTAATGGTTGGAAAATGCCTCGTGAAGACAAAACGGAAGTCAAACTTTAAAAGCGTTTTTCCCGAAGATATACTTTTCCAAAGCCCTTGCCTTCTCGAGTTTTAATGGCAATTATCTCAACAAATACTTTATCCCTTAGCTTGAACAATATATCAAATTAAAGCTTGAGAAATGGGGAATCATAATCACTCAAAATATGACATTGCAAAAATGCGACTTCTGTCTGGGTTTGATGTGACAGGTCACATATTTTAAAACAATTTAAAAGCATTAGATTTAAGCTTTTAACTGATATATATGCTTTCTTTCTGGACCATAAAAACTCTGAAATTACTATAAAAATTTACATCTAGGGCTCATCAGACTTGCTAATCACCAGAATAATAAAGAAATCAGGATCTAAAAGAAGTGACCATGTGCCCTATGGTGTCCTATTGTTTGTCTTACCATAAGGTTGAATGAAAGCCTCCCTAGTATTGATTATGAAGGTATTATCAGATTAGGCTCAAACTTGGAGTAGATTGAAAGGAGATAAGATTTCTTTCTTTCTTTAGATTTAGAAAGCCACAGAGTGAATAGCTTCAGAGTTTTACGCACACATTTTAATGTGAAGACTTCACCCAGAATGCTGCCATACTTTCTATGTTAGCTTTCTATTTTTGCCCTTTACTCTAAAAATCCCATTGCAACTTATTGGTTGTTTTGTGGTGTGAGGGTCACATGTATGGTGACATATATATATATATAGAGAGAGAGAGAGAGAGAGAGAGAATAATACCCACGTGTTGGATGATTAATAATGTAGACAGTAATAACTTCAAAAAGAGTCGAAGGTACGCCATGTGTAAATCCAACATTAGCTTTTATTGTTCAATAAAATTAGCTTTTATTGTTTGAACAATAAAAGCTGATGTTGGATTTACACATGGCGTACCTTTGACTCTTTTTGAAGTTATTACTGTCTACATTATATATATATATATATATATATACACATGCAAAAGAAATATGAAGATGGTTGATTTCATGTGTGATAGTTTTATCTTTTCATGTGTTTGCATGAATATGAAAAGAGTACAAAGATTGAAGTTTAACTATGTGGAAGATAAGAAGAAGGTATAGTAATCAAATATACCTTGCACTGAGAGGCTCCAGTTGAAATTATGGATTCTCTAAGGTGACTAGCATAGCACTATTTTCCGAGGGGCGCAGTCCTGAAGAAAATGGTAACTCTGCCAGAAGAATCAAAAATTTCAACTGGTGCCTCGAAAAGAGTGCATGGTATATTTGATTTATATCCTACAAGAGAAGCCTAGATGGGTAAAAAATAAAAACTATATGTAGAATCTAGACCTAGACCTTGTACGTACGGATCAGTCGTTTGCGGTTTTGTTTGCACTTATTACGCTATACACGCATGAGAGACAACCTAGCTCAGCTGCACAGCTAGCTGCTGCTCAGCTTCAATATCGCAATATATTTTCGTGATATCGATAGTGTATATCCAAAAAAGCAAAAAAGTGACGTCAAAATATTGGTATAGCGAAAAATACACAGAGGTCTGACGTCATGTGATCTTCATGGTGAAAGTATATTATGTCACGTGAGACATTCCTGGCCAATCCTTGCAAGAGAATTTTATGATGTAGGATATAAAAGATAATATATTCTCCTCTCCATCTCCCAGACATTCATCTTCATGATTCTTCTGAGTAGTGTATGCTTCAAGATGATGAAGAAAGTAAAGCAAGCAGCCCAAAGAAGAGGCAAGAAGAAGAAAGGAACTACTCCTAAACCACTGGTAAGTAATCATTTATAATTGTCAAATAATATTACATTTTTAGTGTCCAGTGAATCTGCATAGGGTGTGGAAAGATATGATACAGGGGAAACTCGGTATAACGAGGTCGTCGGGACCGTAGGGTTTTCCTCGTTATAGCCGTTACCTCGTTATATCAGAACAAACAAAAAAGTGTATGTATGGGACTACATGTACATACATGAATGTACAGAGGTCTGCTGCCGCTACTTATGAACTCATTTTGCAGCTACAGAGACATTGATAATAATATCATTCTCTGATCTAGCTGATAATATTCTGGATAATATTAGAAAATGTGTTTAAACTACAAATTTCAGACGCCAAAATTACCGATAACATGAAAGTTCATCGCACCATCGAGGTTGCCTGTTCTGCGACATGAAAAAAAAAGTTACGCACTGTACTATACTACAAATAAAAACTCGTAATCTGCGTGCATCGGCCGCCCAGTTGAGTGAGCTGGGACTTGTTTGTGCCAGTAGCGGTGCCGTTATCTCTGCTGAATGATTTTAGCGGGGGGTTTTGTTGATAAAGCTGCAGTGAAATTTGCTTGCTCGTTATAACGGGAATGATTATCAATGTATTTCTTTGTTTTAGGGGTTCAGGATTTAGCTTGTTATAGCCGATTATCTCGTTATAGCCGATCTCGTTATAACAGGTTCATGCCGCCATAGACTTACACGTAAGTAAATTTGGGACCGTGACAAAACCCTCGTTATAGCCGTTACCTCGTTATAGCCGAGCTCGTTATATCGGGATTTTCCTGTATTTCCTTGTACCAATGAGTGTCATCACATTGATATATGTCAAGATAAAACTAACTGCTGTTGGGTAACCATGCTGCTTTGTTTATATACAGTGTTTTTCAGATATCCGAGGCAATTCTGTGAAACGTAAACGGAAATGAAGAACAAACACCACCCCATCATTGATTAACCTGGGGACAACTACTTATCTGTCATTAGTTTTATCAGCCCATTATCAGCTTTTGTCAACAAATTGCACAAGCTGTGGGTTGCCATTGTTGACTCTTGGCACACCTATAGTGTTTGTGTACCATACACACCAAACAACGTGACAGTCCTGGATTTAAATCCTTAGCAATAAAGACTTAAGATACACATGTGTATTTGTTGATTTTGAAGAAAGAAAGGAAAGACTTTTTCTATTTTACTCTAACTGTATTGATGGAAAAAAATTGTTGTATCTTGCAACACTTTTATAATCTCCTTCTCTTTCCCTTGTCTAACCCTCAGTATGTCTGTCTTTACATATCTTTGTCCATTGTGTTCCACTATCCTGTCTTACAGCCGGCAGTGATAGATCAGTTCAAGTCTTACATGGAGGAGTTTCATACCTTGTTAGAAGGTCTTCACATGGCTGTCATGGACACTGATGTTGTCTTCCTTGCCCTCAAACTGGATCAGATGCAACTCACTGATGGAGATCATCAGTTTGTAAGTACTCCTTGAAGAGACTATTTGATTAGAGTCAATATCTACTTTAGGTATAGTTATAAGTATAATTCTCCCTTTTCACTCCTAATGGTAATAGATATGTTGCCCTCGCTTACATCAGTAATAAAGATCTCTGAAGCAATAATGAATATATTACCCTTCTCTCACTCATTCCAATAAAATATACAATTCTTGGTACATCCCTGGTGCATGTATCTGTGCATTTGTATAAGTATACAATCATAAAAGAGTAAAATAAACAACAAATGATTTTTATTGTTTATTTTTTAGCTGCAAAATATTTACAGTGCATTTCTTTTTGTCGTTTTCCCTGTCTCTGTTTTTGGCTATTTTTCTACTTCTCTCTTTCTCCCTATTTCTCTCTCCCTGTCTATCTTTTGGCAGTTCACAGAAGAGGAGGAGAAAGCCATATGGTCCAAGGTTGAGGAGAGCTACCAGGAATCCTGCAAGGAGATGTCAGATGCCCTCAAGGGTAAAATAGAATACTTTGTCTCACTCAAGTTATGATGAAGGACCATAACTTCCTGGGGAGAATCCTTAACTTCCTAGGGAAAGTCCCCCTCTTCATGGAAAAGGAAAACCTCTCTGTCTTAGAAGGTAGAATGGAACCACCTCTATTAGAAGGGGGAATCCCCTACCCTAGAACTTTAGACATATTGTTTGGAATGGATGTCTGGTTGTTCTCTACTGTGGACTGCATATAAGTGGATCATTTAAGGAATAATCCAGAGCCAGTAACATGCCATCTGATTGCACACAGAAGCAAAGCCTGATCGATGGTCATCAAATCTTCTCCATGAAATTCTGATTTAGTTGTTATGGCGAAGGACTTTGGAATGCAGGAGTGAGTAGGAGCTTGTCCACCTGTGTGCTTCATCAGCACCCTTTCAGACGTCAAACTACTTTGAGCCACAAGAAGAAGTGATTTACTTTGGCCTCAAAACCAGAGTAACTGCTCCTGATGTGTCTTCAGTTTTTTTCAAATTTACTTAACATATATGGAAGATTAGCTGCAGAGAAAGTTTGGAAGAGTTATGAGAGTGGAGAAATATTTGGTTGATTGATAACCTAAGCTTGATTAATTGGGAGTGACATCACTTGTGTTTCTTCTGACACTTCTGATGTAGGGTTAATTTCATTATCATGGACTTGATAACATAAGGTTTCATTTCAAGTTATAGTGAATTAAGCATGTTAATTTAGCTAGCAGTATACCGACTATACAAGGAACTAGAAGTTTTGATGAATGTCTTATTCAAAGACCAGTTTAAACACAGAGCATTTAGGCTTCCACAAGATAGGGATAGTTTTCTTGACATGATCATGCAACTTGGAAATTCTTCCAGATGTTATGTTGACAAGCAGTCCTGCAATGTCATCAATTTTAGAGACAGGCTGCTTTGGATAGTCAGAGGGGTACAAAAACCAAGCACTGTATGGTTGCAAAAGGCATGGCTAAATGGCCTGATGGTTTGTCATCTATAGAGAGGTATTGTAAAGAGCAGAGTATGTGATGTCCCTTTGATTTATGACCTAAATGGAGGGAAATATCCCTTGAAGGTTTTGATGGTAGTAGAACGTATGGAAGTAGAGTGCTTCACGGTACACCAAGTATTCTGTCTTGAAGATGAGTGTGGTCCTGAAAAGGACCTACCTGAATGGAAGGGTTACAAAGGCAGGACTTTATAAAGGGTCTTGGAAACTAATCATTGGCAATGGATTCAGTTCTGTTCCATTTTCCCTTCAGTATTCTAGAATTGAATACCATACAGTTCTGTGAAGTGTGATCATAATTCTTTTCTTTCTCTATTAAATAAAAGTGAGCTACATACGAATCGTTTTTGTTGTGGAGATAATGGCTGAAGGATATCATAATGAAATTGTTTAGAGGTTGGTTAATCTATGCATGGTGATGGTTTTATGTCAAATGATGAAGCAGTGTGGAAGGCAATAGACCAGGTTGCTAATGTAATCAATTTCATCACACCCTCTAGTGACTAACCACTTAAAAGGTGACATGTCATGTGTTAATGAAAAGGCCTTCTGGGCATCATTATTTGCAATGTTAGGCAATTCTCATGCAAGTTTGCATGTCATGTAGATTAGCTTGTCTTTGGAAGGTGTACTTAAAATTTGAATGCACTAGTGAACTGGTCTATGAGGCATAGCTTCATAGTGTTGTCCCTATATGAGTGTTGATTGATGAGAACTGTGAGATAAGATTTGAGTCTGTTGTTTTAATTCATTTGTACCACTTTTGATAAAGTCATGAGGGCTCTAGTGTAAAAATGAGATTGTAAGCAATTACATAAACTGGATGCATTTCAACTTTCAATCAGTCATATTCATGTACTTAAGACTTGCATTTAATTGCTATTTAGATTTCTGGAATTAAAAAACAAACAAACAAAAACAATAAACAAACAAACCAACAACCCACATTTGTACTTTATTGCACATCTGATAACAAATATTTCTTGTTATTTGCAGATACCATCAAAGATGCCTTTATCCTATGTTCATGACCTGGGTATTTGAAATGTCAAATGTGCATTATTTTATATATTATACTTGTACATGACTTTTTTTTTTCATTTCACAGAATGGTGTGTATGACCTCGTACTTTGTTTTGATGCTGTTAGATTGCTATGGAGTGTAAGCATGTTCATCAGATTTCTTGCAAACATGTGTATATGAAGAAAATATATTGTTTCATAGATTTCTTGATGATACATTGGAGATTGCAATAAATAAACGTAAGAATTATGGGAATGCTATGTTGTGATATTGAATGATCTGTATGAATGCAGATTGAATATGCATGCATGATATGAAAACAGGTTTCATTTACATCATTTTGCCTTGGTATTTTGTTGAAAATATCTTTGTTAAAAATATCTGTGTTAAATTACAATCAGTCTGGTTTGTTATAATCTCTCACAGATATGATTGATGAAATCAAGATAACAGCCTTGCAATTTATTGGAGAAGAGTTTGAATTACCAATTTCACAGCCATTAAGAAACACCTATCTTTCATTTTGATAGTGAAATCTTTTTTTTTCCACATTCAGTAGGTCGGACCCTACGTACATGTATGTGTGAAGAATTGCAAATACATCTACCATACTTCCCCATCTTAATCTCACATGGACTCATTCTGTAAGTGCATTAACTAATGGTGTGATTGATAAAGATGATTTTTGCATCAAAACAAGCGTCAGAGACCATGTTATGCTCTATGTACTCTCGATTGAGGTCCTTCAGTTAATGCTCAAGTACAGTTTTGGTAGCAAAAAGAAAGTTGGCATGAAACTGATTGATTACATGAAGTCTTACATTGTCCACCTTGCATAAAAAGAAATGTGTGTGTGAGATCGTGAGATAGTCCATTGATAATTTCTGATTAATTTTAGTATAAAGGTCTGAAAGGAACGTAATGGAATACCCTTACGCTGATGGTTTTCCGCACAATATTCATAGCACTTTGTTGTGCTTATAGCACAGTAGAACTCCCATTGGTTTTACCTGTGTGCTGACACTGGGTGATGCATGTTGACATTGATGACTTTCGATTGCAGCCCAGTGATCAAAAGTATTTATCGCCTCTCATTGGCTTGATATTCAACTTCAGGAGGAAAAAAATATTCACAGCATCTTAGTTTTGCTTTTGCCTTGTTACTGAGTAGCTAAAACTATAGAAATCTGACAGTTTTTGATGGCCTACCAAAACTGTACATGATAATTTTAAGGGAGCTGTTCTTGCATAAGCATTGGTAAATTGCACTTGAAATATTTCATATTTTGTATTTTACTATAATCACAATTAATCGAGTAAATATTGAATTTGAATGGGTACAATTATTGAATTACTATGGGATATCACAAAATACTCTGTTCTTTCCTTCAGAATGTGTCCATTAATACCCCTCTTAATAGATGTATCATTAGTTTGTTCTGGAAGTTGAACAGTGAAGTGTAATCAAACTTGTTCATGAAAATTTACCCCCTAAGTCCATGTACATGTTAGATAACAAATAAAAAGGAAATTGTTCACTGAATGCTTGAATGCCTTTAATACTGTTATCTTCTATTTAATATTTATTTTATACCAGTGTCAATTTTTTTCTTAAGTAGGCCCTATACATATTAAGCACTTATATTTCTGTCAAAACATTCACTCTTTCTGAGCATTTTTCTTTTTGTCCAACATAATCATTCTACTAACAATGGGGATTTCAATGAAAAAAAAAAAAAGCCATAACATTGTTTACTAGATTTTCTCACTTTCATTTCTGGTACATTGCTATCTTGTTTTATTTCCACTTACCGGTAGCCTCTTTTGAATGCAGAATACCAGTTGAGTTATTGAAGTGAATGCTTTAAATAACTTTTTTTTTTTTTTTGCATTATTAATGAAAAAGTGCAAGTACTTCGATTATATCTATGAGAACTTTATTGAACGGTTGATGTAAGTTGCTGTAAGTTACTTTACAAGATGAATGAATGAATCATCATTTCATGTCATATATTTGATGGCATGCCCTTGAAGGCATTCATTTTATGATATGCAAATAAAGGCATTCATTTTAAGGTATACCAATGAAGCCATTCATTTGATGGTATACCAATAAAGCCATTCACTTGATGGTATACCAGTGGATCCATTCTTTTGATGGTATACCAATAAAGGCATTCATTTGATGGTATATCAGTGGAGCCATTCACTTGATGGTATACCAGTGGAGCCCTTTTTTTTGTTGGTTTACCAATAAAGGTATTAATTTGATGGTATATCAGCAGAGCCATTCACTCGATGGTATACCAGAGGCGCCATTCGTTTGATGGTACATGGTGTATACACGTACCAATAAAGGCATTCATTTGATGGTATATCAGTGGAGCCATTCATTAAATTTTGATGGTATACCAATAAAGGCATTCATTTTATCTTGATGGTATATCGATGGAGGCATTCATTTGATAATATACCAGTGGAGCCATTCATTTGACGTGATATCAATTAAGGCTTTCATCTGATGGTACACTGTATACCAATGAAGGCATTCATTTGATGGCATGCCAATGAAGACATGTGGTCTTCTGGTTATTTGTAAGGGTTGGAAGTGGAGAAAGCTTCCTAAATAAGTTACCGGGTAATACTACTCATTTTTAATAAAACCATCATTGAAAAATGATGTAGATGTTTTTACTATGGTTTATTAAAAAGACAACAAAGAAAATGCTGTTTTCTTTCTTGTGTTTATTATTTCATTTTAAAAAGATTTCCAAAGACAGACGTATTTTCTACTGCAGAATCCACCACTGACACTGATGTCATCACATTCATTGAATAAAACAAAGTGTTAAAACAGAACTAGAAGATACTGTGATTGATACTACATACAGTGGAAACTTGGTACATGTATAAAGAGATCTGTTATAAAAATATTCAGACCTGATATAACAAGGTAATATCTTGTCCCAGCTCTTTACATTTTGATTTTTAATTTTGTATAACAAGATTCCTGCTATAACAAGGTAATTTTAATGGTCCCAAGGACCGCTTTATACTGAGTTTTTATTATATACTGTATCTCTTTTCAAACGGAAATTGGCATACATGTACTGTTCAGTTGAAATTTGAAAGACGTAAATTATCCCTCAATGAGACAGTGGTGTAAGTTTAATCTTCAAATATTTTAACATGGTTAAAATTCAACTTTATACTTTATAGTGGAATAAATATTACAACAGTCATTTGTAGACTGGTCTCTATGGATACATAAAGTTACTGATGCAGAATAATATATGAGATTTGTAAGGCGCCAAATCCACTTGATAATCAAATGCTAAAGATGCAACTTGTGCAAAAGATGAAATCATGTTTCACATGACAAAGGTGCCATAGGAGAGGTAAGGTCATAAAAGATAATGGTAATCCATTATAGGCCAAATTAAACCGATACTCCCTTTTAGATCATTTTCAGAACACTTCAAATGAACTGCTATTTCTAATCGCTTGCCCCCCACTTTGTATTAAGCCCAGGAATAACAAGTTTTGAGAATGTAGCAATCTAGAGGGAATGTAATGATTGTGCATCACACATGATCTTCCAAATCACTGCCTAAATTTAACTACATTAATTCATTGCCAGTGCCTAAGTGAATTGGCCACTTCCTGTATTAAGCCTATGGGAATACAAGATTTTCAGATTTAATAGTCGGTGGTTTAATGCAGGTACCCAGTCATTCATGTCACTGGAAGACTGGATACATGTAGTACATGTAACAGATGTGACATGAAAAAAGGTAAAATATGCAATTATATAGCATTCTCACTTAGACTTTGTCAACACTTGAACTGTTTCTATATCATAAGAATATGAATATTTGATTGAAAAAGTCAAGAAACTTAATTAAGTAGAATTTACACCCTACAACTTTACTAGACCTGTGCAAGCTTTGGTTTGATGTGAGTTGTACAGGTATTACTGCTACTGAAACATGTTTGGGAATACTTGTGCATATACTTCCAGAAAGACTGACATACATGATTATGTACAGAAAGTTATGTATTTGGTGCACTTTCTCAAATCCAGTAATGGACTTTACTTAAGTATGCATTACAAAACTTGAAACAACAAGATATGTTAAAAATGCAAGAGATGGAGTCATGAATAATATAATTCTCTAATTCGACTTTCTCAAATTTTGCACCCAGGCTTGTACAATAAAAGAGTAAATACATGTACAATGAACACCAATGAACAAGCCCCAATACATCTCATGATGGGCTAAAAGAATGAATTTCAACAGATAGTGATTGATGATCAAGTATGCAAAAACATAACATGAAAGTTCTTCCTAATTGAATTATTGTATTGTCATATAAAAGGAAATAGCAAAATTGCAGAGTCCTGTAATGTTCAAGAGGCATTAATGAATAAAGTTTTGTATTCAAATATTTGACTAAGTAATGCAAGTATTTTGACTGACTCTGTCTTCCTCTTGGAAGGTCTTTTACTTCATAACATGCAGTCATTTTGTCTTATACATGTATTCTGATCTCTTCTCATAATTGTGTCACTCAATTTAATGTTCACAATTGACCACTGCCACATAGACTGTAATGAAGATTTTTCTTCTCAGATCAAAGGTTTAAAATGACTAAACATACTGGATGCAAAAGATATGTGTTATCTTTTTAAATTCTAATCATCCTAATAACAGTTGTGAGAATGAACCATTTATGATTTTTTTTTTTTTAATGTTTAAAAGCAAGGGTTTCCCATATGGAGAGCATCCAGCCCTTCATATCCTATGCAAAAAATGTTGATACAAATTACATCATAACATTAAATATCAAGATGACCAAGTGGGGATGATTTTATTTTGCAGATAACATCCATTTCCAGTCCAATAAATCTATTCCCTTTGGTTGGGCACTTTTACAACATCAGCCTGGATGTGTCAAATTTCATGTTCCGGGGCCCATCTTCCCTGAGCCACAATACACCATGCTGAGAACAGATGAGGTATAAAATAGTTCATGAAATGATCAGGCTCTCATCAATACAGCTTCAAGTCTCCTGTGACTTCATCTATGAGTTCTGCAGGACCTATAAAACAGCAGACATGGACAAAAAGAACAAAAGGTAAGAGAATACAGAAAATGCAGTATATGTATGAAAACATCAATACATAATAGGAAAAAATGGAAGAGAGAGAAATGGCACAAAAATGAAAAAAAAAAAAAAAAAACCCAAAAAACTATATGAATCCTCGACCACGCATGGTAGAACTTTATGCCTCCACTATTACCAGATCAGAAATATATGGCACTTCATGTTGATTCATTTTCATTTATGCAACGACATCTTTGACCATGACATCTGACCTTGTGACCCCCAAATCTAATACCATTGCCTCTTCCATATGCATACATGAGCCAAGTTTGAAGTTGAACCGTCACAGAGTTGTTGATGTACCGCAAGAACAGGAAGTTTCATGTATATAATGACCTATATGACCTTTAACCTTTGACCTTGAAACCCCCAAATCTAATCAGATCATTGTCCCTTCCATATGCATACATGAGCCAAGTTTGAAGTTGATCCATCAAATGGTTACTGAGTTATCACAAGAACGAACCATTTCTATGTACAAAATGACCTCTCTGACCTTTGACCTTTGACCTTGAGACCCCAAAATCTAATCAGATCATTGTCCCTCCCATATGCATACATGAGCCAAGTTTGAAGTTGATCCGTCAAAAGGTTACTGAGTTTTTGTGAGAACGACCCATTTCTATGTGCATAATGACCTCTATGACCTCGGCCGTGATCTGGCAAATCTATGTATCTCTATAGCGATTGCGAGATATTCACATTTGAAGTTTAAATGCTTGCCCTTTTTCATGTATTTATTTTTACAACTTGGAATTGTGTTCTATAAGAAGAGGGAAACATATTTTTTTATTTAACTCAAAATATGAATTTTTCATCAACTATTTATGAATATTTTGCAGTCTTTTAAAAGATATGTGGTTCTGCCTGATCAATGCAGCATACTCACCAGCATAATGATCTGGCAAAACTACGTAACTTTGAGATACACAGTTTTGCCAGATTACATCCGATCGATGCCACATGTGACACGTGAGCTGGGATCTGGCAAAACAGTGTATCTTCCTAGTGCGCATAGCTAGTGTGTTTTAAATTTGGCACGTGCGGTTTCAAGCAGGAGATACATAGTTTTGCAAGATCACAAGAATCCCGTTAGTGCAGCATGCGCGTATGACATACGTAGTTCTGCCAGCCTTACGACCTGCCTCATGTCGAGGAAAATGGTCTGCCAAAATAACTCAACTTTACTTACGTACCTTTACCTGAAAAATAGACAACGATAGTCCATTTCCGATCGAAAAACTCGAGTTACGTAGTTAAATAGCTAAATTATGTCACTTTTTCCCAAACAGTGGAAATTTGTGAATTTTATTTTTAAAACGACAAATAGTTATTACATGACATTTGGACACATTAAACATGATGTTTTCTAGATTATCATAGACCAAAAAACTAAAAAGGTCAAAAAATTGAGATACGCAGTTCTTCCAGATCACGGCCGACCCTTGACCTTTGACCTTGAGACCCCAAAATCTAATCAGATCATTGTCCCTCCCATATGCATACATGAGCCAAGTTTGAAGTTGATCCGTCAAACGGTTCTTAAGGTTATCACGAGAACGGAAACGGGACGGACGGACGACCCGAAAACATTTCCAGCACCCACCTACGTAACGGTGGGCGGAGGCATAAAAATCATGAAGTGAAAGATTAAAATGGATGAATATTTAAAGATGCAAGAAAATATCAGACAAAGCCAGGGCAGTACCAGAGAAAGAATGAGAAGCAAGTAGGGAAATTGTGGGCATTCATTTGAAGGTACAAAAAATATAAGGAAATGGGCAAGGTAGCAGCAAGTGAAAGAGGGTGATATTATGGTCTATCCTTAGTGTAAGCGCGCACGAAATTTACAAAATAATCAGGTCTGAGAAGTAAAGACTAGAAATGAATCCGGGTATAAATGAATAAAGTGCATCGTCAACTTTGTCAACTGCTCGTGGTGCAGTGGTTAAAGCCATTGTCAGAGCTCGATATATTACTAGTCATGCTAGTCAAGGGTTCGAATCCCCAAGATGCTGGTAATTCTTTTGTCGTTATGAAATTGATGACAATGGCGTTTATTCCGTTGACAAAATAGTTAAAGTATGATGGATATTCTTCAATCAAGTGCCTACCATTCCGTGTCTGCTTACACTAAGGATTGACCAATTTCATAATAGCAAGAGAAAGCGAGAGACAAACAAAAAAGAAAGACCAAGATAAAACAGAAAAGAAACAAGGGACACATGGACTCATGGGGATGGCACAAGAGGCTTGAGACATACTGATATATGTACCAATACTTGATTTTATACATTCTTCACAGTATGCTCATTTATGATCACTTCTTATCATTGCACCATGGACTTCTTGGTGAATTGTCACTTGGTCTACTCCCACTTTGTCTAATGTCTGTATGGTCTCATTCCACATGGTCTATGCCCATTTGGTCTATAACCAGTTTGTCTAATAACCATATGGTCTTATTGCCACTTAGTCCATTCACCATTTCGTCCAATTTCCATTTCGTTCAATACCCACTTTGTCCAACACCACTTAGTCTATTTGATTGGATGAACTGGTAATAGACCAAATAGTCAATAGATGATATAAGGAAAACTAAGTACACGAAGTGGCAATTAGACCATTTGATCGTTAGACAAAATGAAAATTAGCCAAAATGGGTATTAGACCAAATGACGATCAGACCAAAATGATAGTAGACCAAATGGGTTTAGCCATGGTGGTGTTAGATGATCTGGCAATTAGACCAAATGGAAGTACACCAAGTGGCTATTATTCTGCTGCCTTTTCTTTGTGAACTCTTCAATTTTATCACATGGCAAATATACCATGAAAGCATGATGTAATTTGATGATCTACCTGGTCCAATGCCAATTACTGTCTTGGATCCCGGTGCTATTTGTGTCCTACCAGCATCTTGGATAATTGATGTTGGAAGACCTTTTCTGGTGGCCTGCCCTGATAACACTAATCTGAAGAGACAAGGTAAAGAAATGAATTCATAACATAGTGTCTAATATTCTAGCCTTCACTAATAACTGGGATATCAATTGTATTTTTACATCATTACATCATTAAAAATGAAATTTCAATCAAATCAAACTTAATACCAATAATCTGTAGATACAAGGTGAATCACTGGATGTATAGTATCATATTCATTTCTATTTTATAGAGATATCAAATTCATTTCTCTATCATTCAAAGTTAAAATTGATCCAAGCTGGATAATACTAATCAGTAGATACATGGCCTCCCATATGACACTCATGTGTGTCATACTATGATGCTCATGGCACTTATTATCTTGCTTATAGCTGAATCACCAATGCAACTAACACAGACTCCCGCATTGGGGGCTCTTGCTCATCCCCCCAAATCTCTTTCTCACGCCTACATCACAGCCCATCCTCATATATATTATACACAACTCTGGCAATCTCACGGTTCCCTGCCTAAAATCTCACGCATTGCTGGTCTTTGACCTTAGCATCTCTGCTAACATATGGGTAGAGAGTGGCAAATGAATATAAAGGCCTTGCCAAAACTCAATGACACCTGACTGAGATTCACACCCCCTGTCCGGAGCCTAATACCTACTACACCAAGACAACTCTACAATCATCATCATTCAATTTTTAAAAAATGCGTGAGAATCAAAAGACACTTCAATGAAATGTCCACAAAGTTATAGTTGGGTTTTTCTTTTGGTTATTTATTTTCTTGCAATAGGCCACTATCATCAGTGATATCACTTACAATGACTGTTCATCCTGAACCTTGAGGACTACTTTAGGTTGACCATCCATCTCCCAATTCTTCAACCATTCTGGTTGGATTCTTTGCACTTTCTTGAAGCAACCAAGAGTTGCATGACTACACTGTAATGAAAGAAAGAAAATACCATACCCTCACATAAATCAAAGAAACCAACTTTAGACAACAGTTCTGTTTTTTGCTTCTGGCTCCCAGCAGAAATGAATAACTTCCTGAATTATAATTCCATGCTACGGCTGTTCTATAGTCTTCAGTTTTGTTGCTGAATTGCTCATACTTCCCTAGATTATGTCTGGTAATGAGCTTGTGGATCATAAACTAAACTTTATGTAGATTTTCGATAAGCCCTCAAACCGTTCTTCTGATTTCGTTGGTTTCAGATGGTAAATAGCAAGACAGAAGGAAAATTAAGATGTGAAGTTTTCTCCACCTCAAGTTGAGGACCAAAGAAATGAAAGGGGAAAAAAAGGGGGGTGTCAGTTTTCTGGAGCAGCTTAACGTTGACATGCATCACACAGTGCTTCCTGCTAGCCACAACTTGCACCTGCAAGATCATCATATTGGGGTTTGATTGCAGTACTAAGCAGAACCAGAAGCAGATATCAAATGTTCTATCACAAATTAACCTGCTATAACATGATTTTTTCAATAGATTATAATTCCCTGGATTTATTTTCACAGAGTTTTCCGCTTACCTGAGCTGCTACCTTGCCTTTCCCCATCTTGAGATCATTTCTTACAACCAGAACCAGCTTATATTCACCACTCTCTGACATAACACTTGGGCCACCCTGCAGATATAACATCAATTGATGAAACAAATGAAAAAAAAATATAGTGCTGGAAAATTAAGTAACTTGGTAACACAATGCAGATTTGGGTATTTTGACAGAATAAGTTGACTTGGTGTAAGATGCATGGCCTTCTCAAAGCATTTCAACCACTCATATGCCCATGCCTATGTGGGACCGTGTCAAACATTCACTGTTGTGTAAGTTGCACTTGCAGGAATTTTAGTCAAAAACAGACAAGAAATAAATATATAAATAGGGCCTAGGCCTAAATAAATAATTAAAAATAGGCAGTGTATACAGCCACACGCATGTGGTTGTATCCACTATCCACAGCATCGACATGAGGATACAGCCACACTCGTCTGATTTCCCACTTATACTCTGCACCGCGACAGCTATAGCTAGTGTGTATGTATATGCACTGCACAAGCGATGTGTAAATTCATGTGACGGTGTGTTGCCAAACCCCAAAACTTGGATCATCACAAAGGATTTATCTCTTGAAATTCACTGAAATACAAACAATATTGTACTATATTCAATATAGTACAATATTGTTTGTATTTCAGTGAATTTCAACAGATAAATCAAGAGATAATATTGTCACCTGCTTGCTGACCAGGTGAGAATGAAGTAAAAATATTGTTTGTATAATAAGTGAAAATCGAGAGATAAAACCTTCGCGACAATCCACGTTTTGCAAGTCGCAACACATACCATCGCATGAATACACATCATTTGTGCAGTGCATATACATACACACTAGCGATAGCTGTCATGGCGAAGAGTATAAGTGGGAATTCAGACAATTGTGGCTGTATCCTCATGCCGATGCTGTGGATACAACCACATGCATGTGGCTGTAAGGTAAAGACACACGCGTGTGGCTGTATACATAGTCCAGGGACGTCAGGGGAGTAAAAAAAAAAAAAAAAAAAAAACGCTAACGCTATTACTCCCCATTGATGTCCAGTGCTTTTACCCCCTATTTGTACATAGCAAGCATCTTGGCACTTCAAAACAACCCCTGGGAAATCACACACCACCAGTCTCGTAACTATCGGCTGTGGTCATCACGAACCCGACTGACACTTGGGACTAAAAATCGGACGTACGAAAACCGAAATTTAGATATAAATCTATCGTAGGGTAGCTGGAAAATCCCACCGCTTGTTTACATTTCCCCTGCGTCCATTGAAATGCAGATAGAAAATGGCGATTAACTTGGGCATGCGCATCGATGCGCACGCGCAAGTTAGTAGCTATTTTCTTTCTGCATTTCAATGGATGCCGGGGAAACGGTGAGTTTTTCCAGCTACCCTACGATAGATTGATATCTAAATTTCGGTTTTCATACGTCCAATTTTTAGCCCCAAATGTCAGTCGGGTTCGTGATGACCACAGCCGATAGTTACAAGGCTGGTGGTGTGTGATTTTCCAGGGGTTGTTTTGAAGTGCCAAGATGCTTGCTATTTACAAATAGGGGGTAAAAGCACTGGACATCAGTGGGGATTAATAGCGTTAGCATTTTTTTTTTTTTTTTTTTACTCCCCTGACGTCCCTGGACTAGACCCTATGTATAGACCTAGGTCACTTGCACGAATGCCAGGTTATCATCAGATAACCTTGCACTGAATTAGGCCTGTACAGTGGAAATTGCTGACAAGAGGAAAGTAGTGTTCTCTGTCCAATTTCTAGGACAGAGGAACAAGAGCAGTGATCAGAAAAAGATTTCTCTAAATTCATTTGATGAAGATAATTTAGATCCAACTGAAGGAATGGAATGAAAATAGGATATGTTATCATCCTGGGTGTAAAAAGCAAACATTTTCCAAGAATTTGTTAATTATTTTAGTGATTTTTATCTCCAACTATAGAGGGCAGCATTTCACATAAATTTGCACAGCTCACCATACCAATGGCTCCCTGAGTGGACCTAGGTCTACTAAAAAATAAATGCTTTAAGCCAGCCACTTACGGGAATGCCAGCAAGCCTTAATTTAATTAAATTTGCCACTCCTACCACATGTAGTGCTACAAAATTGGGGTTTCAGAGTTGAAAGTGAAATTCTGAAAAAGCAATTTTGATCGCATGATGTCTGAATGATCTAACGTCGTTAGTAACGACACTCATGATATGATTTATCATGTGTAGGGATTAGACACATGATTTATCATGTTATAGCAGCCTGAGCAGGGACTGGTGCAGTCACTGCAGTGCCATGAGTCATGGCACTGCACCAGTCCCTGCTCAGGCTGCTATAACATGATAAATCATGTGTGACTCATGGCACTGCACCAGTCCCTGCTCAGGCTGCTATCTATAACATGATAAATCATGTGTCTAAATATACACAAAAGCTAGTATGGCTCGGCAAAATCGGAGGTTTAAACCTTTTTTTGTGGATTCTGGCTTACTACTTCCGCCCTGGACAGCTGTCTACGTAGCTTATCGGTGCAACAAATTCAAGATTCAAGCATCATGAGGGCTAGCATCCAGGGTTGGCAATTTTTTTGATTTTTTTTAAAAAATAAAAAAAATCGGATTTTTTTTATTTTTTTTATTTTTTTAAAGTTCATTCGACAAAAAAGTTTAATTACCAAAAGACCTCACCCTACAATGACATCAATTTTAATGTTATCATACATTTCACTCCTAATATTTTTCTTAACCATAATAATTTGTAATTAAATCTAGTCAAAATGGGCAAATAAAAATCAATTTGAGAAATCATGTATATGAACTTAATTCTATCATACATACATGTAGGGCTATGAAGGAAACTGCCATAAGGAATTCCCAGTGAGTAGAGAATATTCCCCTCTGTGAATTTCCACTCAGTATTAAAAAAAAATCCCAGAGGAAAATCTCCAGACACTCCTCAGTGAAAATTGTATCTAAATGTGCACTCAGCAGCTTTGTGACAGTATTACAAATTGGTATTAAAGTAGATATAAGAAGGAAATAAATGTCCATGAATTTGGTAGCTATGCAAACCATATGCTATTCATAAGGTGTTTATTCACATGGCAAATCACAAAAGTCTTCTTGCTCCTGGATATCTTTAACTGAAATGTCGAGAAATACCCTCCTCAGTCAGCCTGGAAAACCAGTCGCGGAAGAAGTCCACTATGCGTGACGTCACGAAAGGGGATAAGTATTTTTACATACCCGGATGTTCCATACAAAACATGTGCAGAGAGAGAGAGATTTCTTGAGTTTTTTTTTCCAAAGCCTGAAAAGTCAAATGATTCAGAACTCTATGATCAATGCTTTCCCTTCTCCTTATAGTTCATAGTGTGAATATCAATTATCTAGTTTAGAATTATGATATATGCATGCTAACAATGCGAAATTAATTGATATTTTTCACCATTATTTTTTGGTGTGTGTCGAATTTGGTGAGATTACAAGAGAGCTTGCTCTGAAAGTGGATCCGGCCAGCCGGTCGTACAGAAAGTGCATGAAGAACGTAGGAAGCTCGTGTGTGTATAGTATAGCATGGTGTTACCGTGTGTAGCGTGTGTATAGCGCGTGTGTCGAAAACAAAATAGTGCTGCGTATAGTAAGTGTGTGTGTACCCGGCCAGCGAGCTTTGGTTGGTGCTTGCATAGTCTAGATTCTGGACTCTTTTTATGAAGTTTTTATATTCCCCGAAACGGCTGCTAAACTCACTGTACAGCTGTTTCGGGGAATATAAAAACTTCATAAAAAGAGTCCAGAATCTAGACTAGTGCTTGCAAGCCGCTCTCTGCAAAAACGTCCAGGCAGGAGTCGAATCACTCGCGGATGAATATCGTTCAATAACGACGTCGTCAGCTGGAGATCTCTGTATCAAGTTTGATATATTTTTGGAATGTTTTGCTGTTTTTTTAGGCTTACTGCATCCTATGAGGCAGTCACACATATGAATGATAAGTATGATCATAGTTCTAGGAATTACTGATTCACATAATTGATCCTGCAGACCAACGAAACCCATCTAACATTTACTATTCGTACGTGTAGGTTCGATGGTGATTGCACCTTGTTTTCCGAGACAGTAAACCGGGCAGTAAACTCGCCTTAAAACTCTACAAAAAGGAAACTGTGACCATATGAAAAAAAATCAGCTACTGAATATGTTGTTTTGTGTTTCTTCATTCAAATAAAAACATAAAGTCTTTCAAATTATCCCATTTACGAATTTACAATGACAATCTAAGCTCGTCATGACTCGGCACTTTTACATAGGCACAGCATTGCCACTACTTCCACCGGCGCATGCAATCCCCTTTCGTGACGTCACCATCAAGGCCCTTGATTTCTGTGTGCGACCCGGCGTTTCTGACTTCGAGATTTTGTTGAAGTTTAGTCGCTTAAATTCACCATTCTGAACTTTTTTGTGGTTAAACACCACTCAATATTATTTTGGGGGTTGATAGCTTTCCACTGATGTAATTATCTCAATATTTGTGATCGCTTTCTTATATCAACTTTAAAGCTCATCCATTGCTACAGATAGAGATGCAAAACTGTCAGTGTTGGAGACCAATATAAGAGACAGCTTAGTCAAAGGGTGACTACACTACATTATGTTACTGTGATTTTTACATTAATCTACAATTCTTATTCACATGTTCTCTAAAAATCTGTTTGATACATGAAGTAGGAAAAAAACAACCTTTGACCCTATACAACTGTAAGTTTGACTTAAAGGATAAAACCAGCAAAACTGCTGATTATGTATTACAAAAAGAAGTATTGTATTTTAAATCAGACACAACTTACAACTGTAATTGATTGTAACTTACATGTAAGTACCTACATCTTAAGATTTAAATGTAGTTTTAAAAATTTATTTTGAGTTCTGCAAATTGTTTTTATAGATCCTCTTTCCATTGCTACATGCAAATACAAAACTTCCATAGCACTGAACATAAAATGAGCTAGTGACTTAAAAGGTATATGAGAAAGCTTTTTTTCAACAGTCAAATTGTGACTGTACTACATTATGTTAATTGTATGATAAATGTAACAAGAAGAAATAAGCATGTAGAATCTGTTGATTAGATGATTTTTTTTAAATTTCACATGATAGAAGTATAACTGGGAAGGATCAAAACTGGAAACCTGCCAACAAACCTTTTGTCATTGACTTTTACTTATTATATTTTTTACACTACTGCTCTCTGAAAAGTCTTGGATTGTGTGATAAATGATAAGAAATAAATAAGAAACTTGTTTCACTATTAATAACTGACAAAGAATGTAAAATGTCAGAAGAAAAACTTGACATTTACAAAAAATGGAATAACTGTTGACGACACAAATCTCTAATTTTTAAGGAATCAGCTGATTTTATTGACTTGATTTTAATTTGTTTTAAGTAGATAGAAAGGATTTGTTGATTTTTTGTTGATATAAAGTTAATTCAAAGTTCTTCAATTGATATAAAGTTAAAGGCATTGGCTAACATTGTTATGATTTTAAAAAAATCTCATTTTGTTACTTAAAAATGGGATAAACATTAGGGTTATAGTGTAAAAATACCAGTGTGAAAGTTTCAGACCATAATATCCACGGGAAGTATTTTTAAATATTAGAAATGTGAACCAATGTTTGAAAAATATACGAGGGTCGGTTGCATAGACCCAACGTAAGGAGTGCGCATGCGCACATGACTCAACGGACCGCACTGTGTGTATTGACGTATCACGCGGCGGAAGGCAAGTAACGGTATTTTTGAATTCGCGCAAACGGTCCTCTTAGTTCAGTGTCTCTCGAGACGATAGCTAATAAAATCGCGGTTTGCGTCTAACTTACAGCTTTTCCTTCCAAATTATGGTTGGTTTCAGGGTTTTTGAGTATAAATACAAGTACTCATACACATGTTTCATCTTAGTTTGAGAATTTTTAAAATCAGCTGCTCACAAAGTTAGCCAATGCCTTTAATTCAAAGTTTTTCAGTTGATTTGAAGAATTAAAATAAAACTGCCTTGAACAAACAATTTGTCAATGATTTGTACATGTTTCAATGGAAGTGATTTAAATCAATGATTTTTAAAAAAAAATCATGGTGATTTAAATCGCGATTTAAATCATGATTTAAATCAACGTGATTTAAATCCGCCAACCCTGAGAGCGTCGTGCGTCAAGTGTAATGTTTTCGAAAGAAACAAAAAGACCCGACATGAAATCCATCACATGGGGCTACACTAACCTCCATTGAAGACGTAGCAGCTTCCTTTGCTCTCAGAAAATGTTGTCTTTGGACTTTCCCCCGAAAAAACCATCCTAACAGAACTCCAGCTCCCATACTGAACAGTACATTGACTGTTAGAGGGGTGAAATACTCTGAAAATTTTGGCATTTTGAAGAAAGATTCGTGGGCATGACATTTCACGTGAGGTACCGAAAATATAGTCTTTGTATCAGTCGCTACGCATATTCCGACGATGAACCCCCTTAGAATGCAAAAGTGAACAAAAAGCCTTACCAGACATTTATGGAATCATAAAATGTGCTGAGAAGCAGGGTTGCGTTTCACGAAACCGTCATAAGTCTAAGTTCATGGACATCCCATAGAAACGCGTGTTAATTCTACAACACTCGTTTCAATGGGATGTCCAAGAAGTTAGACTTATGACGGTTTCATGAAACGCAGCCCAGACTCTCACTGAGAGCTCCTGTGCCCAATCAAATCCCATTTTCATAAATGGCTAATTAACCTAAATCAAAGATTATCTTTGACTATATCTTATGAGAAGTAAATGAACAAAAATATATTACAAGTTCTACAGAACAAAATATTATCATGTATCCGCTAAAGGATTTGATAGCGACCACAGGCGGACACATTAATTGAAAATAAATAAATGAATGATAATTAAAGCAATGAGGAAGAAAGAAAAACCTCTTTATTGTGGCATTAGCAGTGCCAATAGTTTAAAAAAAAAAAACGATAACAAAACATGAAAACGGGATAAACGTGTTTTGTTGTTTTGTTTTGTTTTGTTTTGTTTTTTGTTAATTCTGTATTTTGTTTTTATCTTTTTATTTATTTTCATTTCGATTTTTTCGCTTTTAACTGGTAGAGAATTTCTGATACACAATGTGTCTGGACACACGGGACAGACAATTTCAATCAATAGAGGTCTGCTTGTTGATATGTCGGGACCAAATCTGTGGAAAAATTTTTGTCGTAAATTATAGATGACAAACATGGTGGTTAAGTGATGTATAATTTCCTCGTAATCCCACTGCAAACGAGAAGGCTTTATGCTAGACATACAACCCCATTCCCCCAATCCCTTTCTCTCCCTTTCTCTCTCTTCCTCTCTCTCTCTCTCTCTCTCTCTCTCTTGAATTTTCTTTCTATTTCTCCTCTGTCTCCCTCGTCTCTCGTCTTTCTCATCCAGTCATCTCTCCTTCTCTCTCCCTCCCTCTCTCTTTCCCTTCCTATCTCTATACCTATACACACACACGCACACACACACACACACACACACAGCAAGATCATAACCAAATACACGTACATGTAATGAAGAAAAGATTAATACAAATTTGGGGTATGGTTTGCACAGTCTTTTCAGTAATTATTGATACTTATCAGAAGAATGTATACCGGAGTATAGGCAGAGCTCTGTTAAATGGTTTGATAACAGGCAGAAAAGGCAGGCCAGCCAAGAAAGTCATATAAACTAGATAGACTTCTCTCTCTCCGAGTTTTCCTCACTATAGTTATGCCGCTCACGTTACTTCGTTTGTAAGATAATGGGTCAAAACTTTGCCATGAGAAGGAATTTATTTCCGGAGGAAAGTTACCGTCACATAACTTAATGTTTTGTCCATTTAAAAAAAAAATATATGTATTCTTTATTGTGACTCTAACTAGAAAGAAAAAAAAACAATTACCCCGTTTGATTTTTTAAAGTGTCCGAGTTGGTGGAATATATTATTAGGCCTACCCTTTTGAATGAATGAATTTCACCAAATATTATTTACTGTTCAAGCATAGCAGAAGTATTAGGATTGGATAAACAGTGTACGTACCACTGATCTCTACACTAACGTTAGTGTAGAGATCAGTGGTACGTACACATACTTTGCATGGGTGGGTAGAATGAGATCAATCAATGCATGTCAACAATATTCCATTTAAAAATGCTCAGTAGCTTACTGAACCTAAAATTTAGATAGAGAGATGCGTTTTCAGATGGGCTATTTCGTTTGAACTTGAACTTGAACTTCCGAAGAATTTTCTTGAAAGGCCGGCTAATTTGTAGTAAGAAGTCCGATTGGTCGATGAGAGCCCATTGTTTCGAAATCCTAGCATCGAGTCTTTGTCTCAGTTCATCTCTGGATTTACATAAATCTTCAGAATGATTCAACTCCCTCCTATTCCAATCAGTTGTGCAGTCTTAGGGTTCAAGACCGGGTAAACACGCTCTCGTGCTACAACGAGCAAGTTTAGTCTTTTCTTATCAATGTTCTTGGACTGCTCGTTTACGAAATCAGTGACGTCAAGAATGTTAACAATCCACTCTGTTGCGTACTTCCGAAGTGTCTGAAAAACGGATACAAATCATAAAACAAACAAGTTATAACATAAATAATTATGGTGATGATGATGATAACGATAATAATATGATAATAAATAATGATAAGTACATGTACATACTTTGAGAAATGGCATTTTGCATTAAGTGTTATGTATTCCAGGAAAGAAAGTTAATATGAAAGTATGAAAGTGTATCGGTATAAAGATTACGAAAAAATATTAAAAACAAACAAACAATAAAATTTGTCTAAACATTGTATATACTCTGTCGATATGAGTGATGCATTCCTTTACCTGTTTCCGCTGTCTTATTGTCTCCTGCCACTCTCCCCAATCATCCTGTCTCTCTCGCTCCCCCTTCCCCTCTCTCTCTCACTCTCCCCAATCATCCTGTCTCTCTCGCCCCCCCCCTCCCCCTCTCTCTCACACTCCCCCAATCATCCTGTCTCTCTCGTTCCCCCTCCCCCCCCCCCCTCTCTCTCTCTCACTCTCTCTCTCTCACACACTTTAAATATGTCTTTCTTTCTATTTCTCTCATGGGGATGGGGTGCGGCTATCAAAGTCTTACCTCTCCTTTAAGCCCCATTTGAATAGCTCTTCTGTCAACCTTATCACCATTGGGGGCATGGTCTGGGTCCCATTGCAACCGCACCTCGATCTCCTCCTTCAAAATCCCTGCTTCTGCCTGTGCTTTGGGGGTATACGCCCGGGAAAGGATTTCATCGAAGGCATTGCGAGTGATCCGAACAGCAAGCACCCGCTCCTGGTTATGCTTAGATGCCCAGCCACAACGATACATCATCCAAAGAAAATTCGTCTTGATCCATGACATTCGATCGAAAGAAAATTTGTCACCTCCAAATCTAAAAAGGACATATTAAAAAAACTCATATCAACTGCCTAAACCAACGAGAATTCGCTATATAAGCGTCCGACTCGTTTACAAATTCGATTTATTGCCTGAAACTCTGAGATGGGGGGGGGGGGTTATAGTGAGACCGAGAGCAGAGAGAGAGAGAGAGAGAGAGAGAGAGAGAGAGGGAGAGAGAGAGAGAGAGAGAGAGAGAGAGAGAGGGGGGGGGGAGAAAGGGTGGATAGAAACGGGTGAATAAGAGAAAGTTACAGTGCACTTGTAGTAAAATCGCAATCTAAATTTTGGAAAGTAAGATAAAAATCATTTCTTAGTAAAGCATGTTGTAATAACTTCTCAATTAGGCATAGTTATGATACAATGTTTACCTAATTGTATTATTATGTTTTGTTGTTGTTTTTGTTGTTTTATTGTATACACAAGGCCGTAGAAGAATTTATTGAAGCCAGCCCTTTTAAAATGAAACATAAACCCAAATCATTTTAATCCTAAGAATTATTTCAACACCAACAAAAGAAACGAGCAGTATTTTTTCCCCCAAATATTAAGACTTACCGTTGATGTTCGACAGCATACTTAGCAATTGCGGGACAAAACGCCTGGTACACGACTACACTATCTTCGTCAAACTGAGCAAGTATATGTTTTCCTGCAATGGGCCAACATATATTATTCTGCTCGCTATATTTCTCTGTTGCCCACTCCTTTATTTCCTTTTCCATTTCCTTCTTTTCACTCTGTGAGCTGGCTGCCATGTTTCGCTCTACAGTTACATGAAGAGTATATCCTAAGCAAAATGATCTCAAGCGGAGGTTTGGCAGTGTTATATATCAAAATGATTGTGACTTTCAGTACATGGCGCAATATCCTGTAGATCATATATCTATAGAGGGAGTGTGTCGTCCAGTTTATAGAGGCTCTGAGTTTACATGCATGGCTGCGCTTGAACAGTCAAACCGAGTCCTTTTACGTATACGGCAGGATGTGAAATTATGCATATGTTATGTTTGATATTATTGGTACGTTTGAATTGCATTGAAATGGTTTTATTTAATATCAAACTTCGAGCCCAATGGCTGAATGGTGCTTGATTTATAATGACAGAAATACGATAACACAAGAAATGCACTATAGAAAACATGTTTGAAAAAAAAAACAATATTCAAAACACAATTGGCATGCACAGTATGAAAATCACAAGAAGGAGATGTACATGTATTAGAAATGGCATTAAGGAATGGTCATTAAGCTACACAATGCGATCCTCAGTTTGTTTGTTCGTTCGTTCGTTTGTTTATTTTAAGGATCCGTTTTCATACAGTTGTGGATACAGACTTAATGTAAAATTCATGATATTTTTCAGGGATTTTTTTTCCGGAAGGGGGGGGGGTGGGGCTCTAAAATAAATGTGGGTGGGAACGAGATTTCAAGGCCTATTTCCAGTTATTATGCCGGGAATAGAGGGGTTGTTATTATGGTTGGTGGCACATTATATCAGTACATATTTTGCTACATTTATCATGCAATATTTACATTCCAAACAAACTGTCAAATTTGTAGCTAAAATAATAATAATGTAACACTTTACAAATTCTCGCTGAAACACCCCTCTTTCAATCAAGCTATCAACCTCAGTCAGAGACAGCTAGAAGAATTAAGCACAATATCCGAATAACCAAAATATAATTGCAACTATAGGGCCTACTGTAGAACTCATGAATCGACAAAATGAAGTCAAAATTTGTTCTAATTCATTGGCCTACTCTCCAGACCTCTCAACAATTCGGTTGTAACAAATATTAGTCGATTGGACAGTCCTATTTAGTAACAGTGTAACTTAGAAAAGTTCTTTCCGTTGAAGTTTTTTCATTGATTTAGGTTCCTATGTAGTTTATGAACATTTTCAGCTTGGTTGCCCAAACAGCAACCTTGAGCAATTTGCATAATTTGCATAAATCTGTATGCGTATAGGTTTTACATCACAAAGACAATTCACATAGAACGTTCAAACTGAACTACGTGCCCATTGTGTATGTGCGGTGATACGGAACTTTAATAGCGTTGTCAATCTTGCGAATTCAACCTTTGATGAAAGTAACGAAACAACCTTAATACACACAGTCAGATATGGATGCATATCCACTTAGGGGTTTGTGGGACATGGAAATTATTTAAGTGTTATTTTTAAAATTAGAAATCACGTTTTTTTTTACTAAGGATCATGTTGATATCAACTTAATATCTGTAAACAACTATGAGTGTACTTTTTTGCACCCCCGGGTTTGCACCTAGAATGAGAGTAGGCCTGCTCGTAAGCAGGTTGGCAGCCTCCTTGTACTGTTTTAGTTCCTTTGGGGGTAACTCTTCGTGTAATCTTAGGCGTATGGATTAAATCAACGTTATTTGAACACCCTAACAAGACAAGTATGTTTCCTCTTCGTGTAATCTTAGCCGTATGGATTAAATCAACGTTATTTGAACACCCTAACAAGACAATGTTTCCAATTCAATTGTACAGTTCAAAAAAGATGTTTTTCCTTTTTGAAAAATCTGATATGATTGTTGCAGAATGCTGTACATAATGTATCTATTTGATTTTAGGACTTTGTATTTTGTTAAAATGCTAGAGCCCAAATACTTTCAACCACTGATATGTGATTCTGTGCGTGAACGCTATTTAATTCCGACTAGAATATGGCTGCAGTAAACTTTTTTTTAAATGGGCCTAAACGAAAAATATATACTGCTGTTAGTACCATTCTTAATGAATGTAAGACCCAGTTTTCAATCATTTAGATAACGAAGTTGACATTTCCTTGATTTTCAGTACTAAACCTTGGCCTGTAATATTGCAAAATATGTTTAGACTCTACTTTACATCCCTACGAATGGAAGTATCACACATCAGTGTACCCCGTTTCTTTTTATCAAAGGTTGAATTCACAAGATTAACCACGCTATTAAAGTTCCGTATCACCGCACACACACACAATTAGTACGTAGTTCAATTTACATATTCTGTGTAAGTTATCTTGGGTGGCATATCCTGTATCCATTCAGATTTATGCAAATTATGCAAATTGCTCAAGGTTGCTGTTTTGGGCAACCAAGCTTAAAATGTAGGAACCTAAATAAAAATTAAAAAAAACTTCAACTGAAAAAACTTAAACTGAAAGAACTTTTCTAGTTTTGCTAATTGTCCAACCGACTATATATTGAAATCCATGCAAAATAATTAAACAGTAAGTAACCAATAGAGAAACAGAGAAAAGACCCAGAACAACCGAGAATGAAAAATGAGCAAGATGCGGGATGTGTTCTGAATAAAAATGGAAGTTGAACAAAAGAGTCATGCAGATGAAGAAAAATAAATGGAAATAACATTATGAAGCACATGAATGCTATTTTATTGCACAAAGAATTAAAGTTTAATCAAAGATTAAAGTAACTTAAGGCTTCTGTCTAAGGATTTTCCAAACTTATGATCAATGCTCTCCTGTTGATACAGAGAATTACATGAAAAACATTTGATTATTTTATCTCAATCTTTAATTCAACTGAGAATACAAGTGGCATGAAATGAAACTAAAATTACATTTATTTCTTGTAGAAAGCGAAACACAAAATATTGAATGTCGGACAGTATAATATCCAACAATATACTACACGTATAAGCCTGAAATCATAACCTCTCACCCCAACCCTAAAGAGAGAGAGAGAGAGAGAGAGAGAGAGAAAGGGGGGGCATTCGAGATATAAGTTCCATCCATCCTAATGCATTTCAAATAAAAACCATTGGCAGGGGAATTTTCCAGCCTGAGGAATCATCTAGGTAAAGTGGTTGTCATGAGGATAGTTATAGGGTAAATTCATCCAAGCTAACTTCAAGTTGTCGGAAGTTGTAATCCGGACAAATAGCCATGAAATCATGTTTTTTGGTTTTTTTTTTCATATCGAAAACTGAAAGTCGACTGGACTTTCAGTCTCACAGACCTTCTATATCGAGATTTTTTTTAAATTTATTTTCTACACTTTCAGGGGAGCAATTTTTTTATTTCATCTTAGGGAAATCGAAAATTTAAAAACCTTAAGCATGTTAAGGGGAGGGTAATTATTGAAACAATCTTAAGATTTGAAGAATAATTTCATCACAATGACTTTATCCGTTGTCGTTAATTCGGTGAATGCACTGGTTTAATGATTAGCCCTCTGAAGTGCATTATTTACTTACTTGTTTATTTATTAATTCATTTTATTTTGTTTATGTTTATTCACTCATGCTTACATTAATTTGTATATTATTCATTCATTCATTTATTTCTGAATTTATTTGTGAATTTGTTTCATAGTCAGGGTAGCTTCTTCACTTGTAAAACCCGAAGATGTGGCTTAGCTGTGGCTTTCTCGTCCTTCAGCAGACATGACAGACAACGTTGACTTGGCCTATCTGTCTCGATGTTAAGAGCAATATACGTGTGGTCTCATTTGAATAATAAACTCATATTATGTCCATATGAAAAAACAATTCTATCACAAGAGCATGATCAAGCATCGCCTTAGATGTTCCTTGAGTATTGACTTTCTAGCACAATAGGAAACAATGAACAACATACTATATCTGTAACATGAGAGCCAATCTTCACCAATCCCCTCACAGTTAGTTCATCCTACCTCGATTTGAAGAATAATGAAATAATTGTCATCTTTTTCTGTCTGAAGACTTCATCAATATGCATGATGAGAGTTTCTTGAGGGACAGCTTCCTTGTATACATACCATGAGATGATCGACGATTCTGCAAATCAGTTTCCGCTAAAAGAACTAGCCCCCTTCCATTTTTTCTTCCGTCACGTCCTTCGTCGATCGAGTTGAACAATTTTTTTTTTTTTTTTGCCTATCGTCAAGCGCATGTTAACATGTCATCGGGCACGACTTCCTCCTCAACCATGAGATGACTAACGGTTTTGATATCTTTCTTGATTCATAGAGCGAGTCTTCTGTCATTGGTTCAAATGTCTTTAAGCCATGGCTTTGTCGATTAGGAAAATAATAGACGACCTGGTGAATCACCCGACCTTGTACATCTGACTTGTTTCTATAAGAGCCAATCCCCTCATAATAACTTCATCCTGTATCAACGGGTAGAATAATATCATCGCATGAACCGAGCCACCAAGTTTTCCATTCTGGCAACTTCATCGGTTCATATGTTCCTTTAGCCACGGCCTCCTCATCAACTAGAAGACGATCAACAATCTGACACATCTGTCTCGGTAGCAAAAGCCAGTCTTCCTTGGTGGAGACCACGAAGCCATGCTTTTTCCACTCGAAGTACTGGTTGTACAACTTATCGTTCTGGTCTAGTTTATGGAGGTGCAGCGCCAGATCCTTGATGGACTCGAAATCCCCAACATGGATGAAAGAGTTCGGAGGTGCGACAGCTTCATAATCTTCTCGAGGTGGTCCAAATACAACCGGGAGCAGGTCATTTAGATAGGCATTACTCCAAAGTTTTTCTGAGATATAATGTCTGCAAGGTGAGTTCTCCAGAGCCAGGTAAAATTTATGCTTTCGTAGCGTGTTCGCACAGAGATCTGAATTGTGTATTTGTGTGCAGACAGAAGGATCTCCACATTTTCCGTAGATGTTTACCTGGATATGATCTGAAAGCAGAGATACGAAAGCATATCGCATCCAGTGTATTCCGCGTTCATCAAAACAGTTGGAGGCTAGCCAAACCACCTTCCCAGATTTACCGGAAGCCCAGTTCTTTCCTTCAAACGCGCCAGCACTAGGAGCACTCGTGTCATACATGCCATAGCTTCCATACAATTGAGACCCTACCGGTTTGTATGTCATGATGTAATCATATGTACTCGAATACCTCTCTGGTGGCGGAATAACTCCTTGCCGTGTGTTTAAGGGGCTTTCCTGTGAGTAAAAGATCCACTTCTGATTGTTAGGTCTGTGTGAGTACATCTCGTCCCAGTCCCATCTTGTCCGATGAAACAAGAGAAGCGCATCACTGTCTTGCATCGTTTTGAAATTGGTGTCTTGTACCAATCTGATACCACAAGGTAAGCCCGGACAGGAGTAGTTCTCCTGGCTCCTGAAATCCTCGGCCCATATATGCACCTGTCGATAGCACCCTGGTGCGTAAGATGTCACCCCATTATCCTTCCATTTCCTTGGTATGCTCCAAGACGTCCTGGATGCTCCAGTCTGTCCTGGCCTAGAAAGTCTTCCGTCTCGTACATAGTCCTGCAGTTCGCAGTTTCCTAACAACTGACAAGGAAATGGATGCCGTTTTCTTATCGTTTGGTCGTCACCATCCTCTATGATGATGGTGTCCAATTCCTCGGTGTTCTGGAAGTATTGGTAGTCGATGATGAGACATAATATCATCCAGACAATCACAAGCACTAGGAGAAATATTAGGATGTATGGGTAATCAATCAAACCACGCATGGTGTGCGGCCATCTTCGAGGATTTCTGCTACGCATTGCAAATCTGAAAACAGATGATAAAATTAATACCACTTTAGGATGTAGAATTCTAAAGTGAGAGCAAAATACCCTGCAAAATTTGTTCACATTTGATTTGATATTTAATCCTATTCGACCCCTCCCCTCTATCAAGAACCCTGGGCTGCCGCGTTTCTCGAAACTGTCATAAGTCTAAGTCTATGGACATCCCTTTGAAACGCGTGTTAATTCTATAACACACGTTTCATTGGGATGATACTGAATACTCAATGATACTGCATCTATCAGAAATCTACTCAAACGTCGGTAGATCGTAAGCAGACTCACAATTTTTTTGTGAATTGGATGTAAGCGATACATATTATGATAGTGATACCGACAGCCGAGGTAAAAAAAAAAAGAAACAAACAAAACAAAAACAAACATGTTCTATTACAATGAATGAAATGTATGATAACAGGAAAATACTTGTAAAACAGGACATCAAAATATATATATCATACCTGATGTAGACCCCAAAATGTAGAATTCATTAAAACAATTATCAATGTGAACTATATGCATAGGGAGCCATCGTATAGAGACACACTGGCCCTTACCAATGCACTTCCATGTGTAAAATCTAGTTGAATATCGATTTATACAGGCTACGGTAAATATTTTACAAGGTTACATGACATACACACACGGAAATACGAACAATTTCTTTATGGATTGATCAATACCATGGAGCCATATGCATGCATGGAAGCATCCCGTTAGATATCTTGTGGCTAGAGAGGTCGCTCTAATCATCAGGGACGGGACATTCATCACCAGGCTTTCACCGGGTATATCATTCATACCCAGAAAGCAAGAGCAGATTGTTTAGAAAAATAGGTATGAGTGATTGGGCTCAAATTTATGATAAATAATAGTGTTGAACATAATAAAGAGACATTAATTTTGAAGAATTTATGAACATACTGTCTGTGCCTTGAACTGTTGAATATACTGGATACGTCTTGGGGTACGGGTTCGGGGTATGTACTTTATAACCCCACAACGAAAAGGGAGAACAATATTATCTGCATGCGCACTGCTATCACCGAAGGAGGATGGGGGGGGGGGGGGGCGAATCATTTCTCTTTCTACATACTTCAAATCAGTCATACACGTAACCAGTAAACTAAGGAGATTTTATGAACGAAGGAGACTGGAGAGGACAAGAGGGATGCCACGGAATGGTATTCCAATAAGTTTTCAATTTCCACGCAATTTCACTGCTTCCCTCTCTTGGGAAGCCTTCTCAGAAGCACTTCTTTGAGTGCGTGTATCCCGTATCACTATCAAGAATTGTCTCATCTAACCGCCCCTATGCGCATCTTTTGCCAATGGGGGAGAGATGCGAGGCAGTGTACTTTATAACACCCGGTCCGTTCCCCTTCCCTGATTGTCATATTATGCTGTATCATAATGAAGTCCGTCTTTACCATTATGGAAGACCGTCACAAAAGAATAATAAGCAATGAAAATAATAATAATAGTAATGAAAATATATACTGCACAACATATCCACCTCGAAGGGTGCTCAAGGCGCCTCATCCCAGTAGTGCCAGGTCCCGGTGCCAGGTACCCATTTAAACATCTGAGTAGAGTGCACAGGTGGAATAGAATAATATCTTGCTGAACGAAGAACACAAGGAGCCATACATCAGTCATGTCAGTGGGAATTGAACTAACGACCCTTTGATTAGGAGCACAGGCTCTTACCAAATTAGCCACGACATCTCCGCAATCAAGTAACCAATCAATCAATGGGTCAATAAATGAATAAATGAATACATAAATTAAAGAATAAATAAATGAATATACCGATGAATCGTTAAATTTAAAATAAACAAATAAACAAATCAGTAAATAAATAGATGAATAGGTAGATAGACAAATAAATAAACAAAAAGACATTTTTCTCCACACGATTCGCTCTCTGTATGTATCTTTCTTTCTTCAGGGAGTGATGGAACACGTTCGGCATATTCCTGTTTGGCAGACAAACTTCATCAGACTAATATAAGATGTGATACCAAGTCATATCTTGATATTGATTTGGACAGGATAATAGATCAGGAAATGATGATGATGATAATGATGATGATGATGAGATTGGTGGTGATTATGCTGATATTTCAATCATGATGATTATATTGATATAAAGAGTTATATGAATTGGTAGTAAACAATCCCTATCTCCTGTTGTATTATTTTTAGAAAAAAATCATGATATTCAGTTTTAAACAGCCCTCTTCAGTTCCAATTAATCGCAGATCGAATCTGTTCATCAAAATTCCCTCGTGACTTGTATTTTCATTTGTCACGGTCTATGATATAGATATTTTATTACATTATAAGAAGCATATATGTCATATAGTTTTAAGCAAATCTGTCACGCTTTGTAGAAATTAGGGGAAAAGTACAACCGCCAATCTTCAGCAACCCGAATCAAAGCATTTTTAATGGAATCTAAAAACAGCTAAATTTACCAGATTTCCATGGATAATTATCAAAGCTAGCACGAAACTTGGTAGTTTAGTCTCATGGGGCAATGTTTCATCATGTGAAAGTGCATGTGCCCCTATTTTCGTTGTATTTGTTGCACAAGGGAGATAATTATTCCTCCAGTTTGACAATATTGGTACAAAATTTCGATTAAAAAAAAAAAAGCATCGCATGAATGTGATTTCAAAGGCTTCTGCTCAACTTTTGTTGCGGAGGAAAGGGTACTACTTGGTGATCCTCAGATTTTGTATTCCTCTTCCTCTCGCTTTCGTCTGCAACTCGTAAACTCGAATTTTATGAAAACGCGATGGACACTCACAAATTACGCTCAGTAATGAGGGTCCGCTGTGGGGGTCCACGCGAGGTGTCAGTTTTCCCACTAGTTCCATGACTTGATTAGGGGCTACGACATCTCTTCCAGGTCGCCTGCTGGCTTGGAGGAAAGCAGTCTTCCTCCCTTGCGATATATACCTTGTTTCCCTTTTTTCATTCGAATTTGGATAGTTTTGTTTATTCCTGAAGTAATTTATTTTCTGGAATCAGGGGACTTTCTTTGCGTGTTACTCTTCCAATTCCTCATTCTATATTCATTCATTTTGGTATAAGGGAATAATTTGAGCTCTCTCATAGGACTAATTCATCTAGATGTTTGCTTCATTCTCTCTCTGTCTCTCTCTCTCTCTCTCATTTAACTATCCTTTTTTTTTCTATTCTGAGTACTAAAAATAGAGATCATTTTTAAATGCAGGGTTAGAGTGATAACCATATAAAAAAAACTTACAATTTATTATAAAAAGTGCCGTCCATCCTTCACTGGAGGCACGGCAGTAGGAAGCAACATTTTTTAACAAATGTAAAAATACTTGTTACAGCCCACCACTCTCAACCGGTTGGTATCATATACAAAATGGGTCTTTTAAAGGCTATTCTAAACCTTTAAAAGTTAATGGAAATGTCAATTTTCTGACTTCATTACTCTTGTTAAAAGTACGTGTTGAACAGTCAATCCATTTCCTTAAAAAAAATAAAATGAAAAATAAAATCCTGCGTCGGCACCGACCACCATCCTTACATGCTATTCTTATTGGGACCCCCTTTTAAAGATATTTCTAAAAATCGAAACATAATGTAAAGTAAGATTGACCTAGGAAAACAAATTACGTCAAATGTACATCTCCACCTTTTGGTAATACCTTTCGTGATAATGATATTCATAGAAGAGAATAGTGCAGCCGACCTGTGTTTGTGGATGTCCATATGGAATGACAATGAGTTACCCGCACTATCTTTATTCATGAATAAATAATTTTGCTGTTTTCCCCGACATCAAAGCTAGCAGGCTTCCATCTTGCTGAGTATATTCATAGTTATAGCACATGAACACAATATTTTGACAATATCTTAGGTACAATTATTGCCATCGCCAGTTTTGATTGATAATTAATGTTTTTCCTGGTTTGTCACATGAGCCTCTAGGCGGGAGACCTTGCAAGTTGTGCCTTTTCCTTATAGGCCCTCCCTGCTAAAATGCCATAATTTTTAAACTATCAAGTCTCGCCTTTTTGGCGGCACCGTCTGAATTTGACTCCCCCCAAAAAGAAAAATCCAGAGAGAAAAAAAGACGGGCCGGAAAATCTCCCACAAGAAGACACGAAGCACCTGCTTGTGTTTTCATTTCCAATTTCACTCATCTTTTGCTTGTGGTTATACGAGGAAAGAGACGTAGAGACGATGGGACCATGTCCCTGGTAGGTCAAGAAGAGACAAGGAGAGGAGGGAGACAAAGATAGATGGAGAGATGGAGAGACAGATAGCGAGAGAGAGAGAGAGAGAGATACGAGGAAAGAGACGGAGAGACGATGGGACCATGTCCCTATATAGTAGGTCAATAAGAGACAAGGAGAGGAGGGAGATAGAGATAGAGATAGATGGATAGATGGAGAGATAGATAGCGAGAGAGAGAAAGAGAGAGGGGGGAGAGGGGGGAGAGAGAGAACGCGAGAGAACGAGAGAGAGAGAGAGAGAGAGAGAGATAATGATTCACTTAAATAATTCTTCAGAGCTAAACCTCGAATATTAAAGATACTCATATCGAGAAATTCAATTCATCTAAGTAGGAAAAGGCGCCAAATAAGAATAACCAAATCAATGACATATAAGCAGATTTTAATTTCCCGTATGAATAAGCCTATCCATTCATTCTATAGGGTTGTGTCACACCGGCATAACCAGGATTTCATGGGGGGGGGGGGGGGAGGGAGGGGGTAGTGAGAAGTGCGCTCCCTAGAGGGGAGGGCGTATAGGGAGGGGAGAGCCCCCCCCCCCTCACCCACGAAGCAAGGAGCTTCGAAGTTTCTTTCTCATCGTTCCTGTCTGCTCCTTCTCTTTTGCGTTTTTACACCTTTTTCGCTTCTCTCTCAAGTCTTTTTTTTTTTTTTTGGTCATGTGGGGGGGGGGGGCGACCACCCCAATCGCCCCCTGGCTGCACGGGTGTTGTTTCATCTCATATCACGTTAGCATCCCTGAACGTGCCTTTTCACGACTTTTCAAGATCTCTAACGGATGACGAACAAGAAACTCCAACAAGGACCAGATACCGATAACTGAGCTATCCTGAGCCCCTCCTTTTCTCCACTTAGTGGCGCCTTTTTAAGAGAGCGGAAAGCAAGGGAGGGAACGCCGGAGATTTCGGCAGGTGATGCTGTCGGTGGCTGCGCTACGCCGCAGGATGTGGGCTGTTCTGAACAGACAGTAGGTCGATTTGTACTACATGGCCTTTTGCACGAACCCAAACAAAAGGAATTTGTTATTCCGATCGATAAGAGAGAAGTTTGGTTTTGCGTGGAAGATATCAATACAATGACTCTCCAATCCGATTTTCTTATGATTATCATCTCCTTTGGCCGCTCTATAACCAGGTTTGGTTACAGTTAAATCATCGTAAACCTTTTGTTACCCCCTTAAATTTACAGTGGTATCTTTTATTTCCTTCCTTACTGGAAGTTAATTATTTTAATGCTTTTTATTGATTTATTTATTATTTTCCCACCATGAGGTCATAAGTGCAAAATTTGATTGTTGCCGCAAACATGATGGCGCCATTCAACTATTTTTCGGCAATCGAATTAACGATGTGATTTGATTTTGGACATCATTACTCTGGCACATTCAACTTTTTCGGCCAGAGGGATTGAAAACTAAAAAAAAAAAAAAAGTTCAGGGTCTCTTGGTATCAATGCCTATAGCGACTGTGGATTTTTTTCTTTATGTATAAGGAAGGATTTTCTTTCCACATGGATCCTTCTATTTTTTGACGCAATGTTATAGACATTTTACAATCTTCAGTACAAATACGTTGACATGTTGAACTGATCACACTTTCTGCTACTTTAAATGAGTGAAATCTAATGAAATAATCAGTCGGCATACGTACGTCTACTCGTTCCCAAAGCTCAAAGGTGGAAAACAAATCCTGACCAGCAAGACCACTATCGATGACAAAATTCAATTGAAATGAAAACAAGTTTTAATTAGACATTAGTTTTCTTCCAGTAAGAACGCTTAACATTTGAATGGTAGATATAAGCTGAAGGGGCTAGAAATAATCATGGCTATAGTGATTTATAACTTTCATGTCGGAATGAAATTGCTTTATGTTCTTATTCCATATATCTATAGTAGTGATGTGCCCCTCCTTTCGCCCACTGCAAAACGTATTTAAACAAAAGCATTTTCATACCGTTATGGAGAAAAGTAATAAAAATAGCCCTGAGATATAGGTATTGCTTTGTGTTAGCAGGTTAGTATTGGAGATATGTAAAGAAGCCATAAGAATTATACCCTCGAAGCATCTTCACACTGACAAAATGCAGGTGGTTTTACCGGAACCGACCAGGCTAGCCGCCGGGAGCTTGGGGCCCTGCCCGCATCTGGAATCTTGATAGCCCGCTTGACAAGCACGTCCGCCTCTCTCATTAAAAAAAAGAAGAAATGAACATTGTATTGACAGTATTGTCATTAGATAAAAAGAGTTCGAAGAAGTGCTTCCAAGTTTGCCACTGGCGATGTGTGAGTGGTTTGAACAGTTTTCAAGGTTAGTGCTTTATGAAAAATCTCGATGTAAAACAACATGGTAAATGGGTGTAAAACAACATAGTAAATGAAGCTATCATAGCCTTATACAATCATTGGTCATGTCGGTATAAGGTACAACAGATTCATAAGTTTTGAAATGCCAGCTGTTCACATGGTTAAGATGAGATGGACGACCCTCCTATCCTTGCAATTCAATATTACTTTTAATTTAAATGACGGTATCATAAAAATGTATTAAATGGTAAGTATCCTATTACAAAGTCTTCAATTTATCATCATGATCATGTTTATAGAAGAAAAACAATCTGACTAACTAATAAACGAATAAAACAAAACAAATCCAGCTAAAAAGGCAAATAGACAAAAACTAAACAAGCACACAAACAAACAAAAAAACAAAAACCCCAACTATGATGATAATGCAATCTTATCTTCCAATCTAGGTTCACCCTCAATATGCATGTTGCCAAAATGCATATAGCGACATTCCTGTGACAATTACATCATAAAAGATAACTTTCAGAAGGCATTAATCACAAAGGGAATGTGTAAAGTAATCAAATAAAATCCTTAATTTTAAAAGTTAATGATTTAGATATCAGTCATTTCGGAGAGATGGCTGTAGTCAGTAATGACATAAGAACCAAAGAATGTTGAACATTATACCGCGATGCTTTCTGTGATCTTTAAAAAGGCGCCATATCATACACCATGTGAATGTCAAAGGTGCAATATGGTGTCAAATAAATCTCTATAACGCTCCATAATTCTGTCTGAAAAAGGCGCCATGTATGTACTATATTGTCTTAAAAAGGCGCCATTTATACACCAATGCAATGTGTCATGTATAATTATACAGTGCTGTCTCAAAATGCACCATGTATGCTGTCTGAAAAAAGGCGCCACTTGTACACCAGTCTCAAAAGAAGGTGCATGCCACGTATAATGCTACCCCCACCCAAAGCGCCATTTATACACCATTGTTATAAAAAGGCGCCATGCCGTATACCATGCTCTTAATAGGCGGCAATGTTAGGCAGCAAGTTGAAACTCAAGGATATAGCAAAACTGAATTTCTTATCAATGGAACATCAAGACAATTGTTAAAACTGTATATCAACTGTATTAAGGTATTGTAGGCAATCAGTCCATGGTTGCAAAAAGACCTTGGTGTCTGTTTGACTCTCAGCTGATCATGGAGACACATAATAATTATCCATAACATATAAAGCAGCCTTCTGTCATCTAAAGACCCGATAACCTTTGCTATATTCGTTTTAAAAAAACTTTTACATGTATCAGAGCATTGGTCCATGCCTTTGTAACAAGCAATATAGATTTAGACTACTTTAGTGGACTGCATAAGGGTTTATCTGAATCTTAGATATGTTAATTACAACGAAATGCGTGTGCCAAATTTATCTGCAACTCCCCCAAATTTTCACATGTTAACCCTTTACTCACTGGCTTCAAGTACGTCAGAGAATTAAATTCAAGATTCTTCTTTTTACTTGTAAGGCACTCCATCATCTCATTAAACTCTTGACATTGAAATAACCAGCCCAGTCTTAACAGGCTTTGTAACACCAATGACACCATGCTCCTCAGCCATCCACTGTGTAAGACAAAGATTAATCTACATGCTCTAGATGACCGTGTTTTGGTCAGTGTTGCACCCAAACTCTGGAATAGTCTCCCTCTCTCAGTTTAATCAGGCAGGCATGACATCTTCAACTGTTCAAAAACCTTCTAAAACTCACCTGTTTCAGGATAGTTTTCCACGGAAGTGTTGTTGTTGTTGTTGTTGTTGTTATAATTATTATTATTATCATCATTACAAGTATAATTATTATTATTCCTCTTATTATTATCATCATGATTATTATTATTACTACTACAATTGTTATCAAAAGGCGCCATGAATACACCATTATTATGAAAAGGCCCCGTGTGTATATTAGTACCATGCTGTCTTAAAAGGCGCCATATAGATTCCATGTTATCTATAAAAGGCGCCATATAATGTAAAGTTTAATCTTATTATACACAATTGTTGTAAATCATGTATCAGGCGCCATGACTGTGTATATGCTGTCTTTAAAAGGCGCCATACAGATACCATTTATCTATGAGAGGCGCCATATAGGGTACAACTTAATCTTTACAGTGGGTGTTGACATGTCTTACAAAGGCGTCATGTTTATAGACATGCGCCATGCACTTACCAGAAATCTTAAAAAGGCGCCATGTCAATCCCATGCGATCTTTAAAAGGTCCCGTATAATATATAATGTAATTCAATCATTAAAATTTCCCATATACACCAGGCTGTACAAGGCGCCATGTACCGTATAAACATTAATGTGATCGTCAGCAGCCTTTTTACCGCGAGATCATGATAAAAGACACTTTGAAATAACACCATGTGACATTCAAAAGGACGTTATTTACACCACTATGATGGTACCACTAATCATATAAATGGTGCTATCTTTGAATCACCATGCCATACATCTTGGCGAAAAAATGCAAATCATGCGATCTTCAAAAGGCGCAGACTACGTAATGCGCGCATCATGACTTTGTAAGCGACGCCGCTGTTTAGAGAGATCGAATGAAACATGTTGTCAAGCTATCGAGAGGGTGTGGCGGCGCGCTAGAACGGAGATACCTTCCATGAGTGTTCACGTGTCTACTTGATTTGCACGTGTTTGATGGGGTCAGAGGAAGGAGGGATAAAGGGACAGGACCTGGGGACTAGGAGGAGAATCGAGAAAGGAAAACGGAAGTAAAGACGAGTGCACAGGCTAATGTCGAAACAAATGGGGAAGGAAAGAAGCAGTCTTTACGGCAAAAAGAGAAAAATATATATGACATCAAAAAAGGAAGAAGAAGAAGAAGGAGGCTGGGGGAGAGGGAAAGTGTAGCCTAATTGAAAGAAAGACATGAAATAGACAGAGAGAGAAAAAGATAGAGAGAGAAAGACAAGAGATAGGAGGAGAGATAGAGAGAGAGAGGGGGGGGGGGGAGGGGTCGCTTTCCTTACGACGAGAAAAAGTACATGGTACTTAATGTGATGAGGACGATATAATAGATATTGAATCGCTTCAAAAAGAAAGGGCTGTACATTACAATGAAAGAGAATTTTGATAACATGTTGACTGCGTCTTTATAAAACTGACTACTTATCAAACGGCACAGGGACTATATCATTTTGCAGTTACACGCTTCATGAATTTGCATAATGGATCTCAAGAGAATATAAGTGTCATAAATGGCGGGAAAAATAAAAGACCCACTCTTTTTCATTGATGGTGTCGATATACTAATCACGTGACGAGAATGTCTTAATAGTGATCAGTTTTGATGATAACCTAATTTCAAGAGCCAAGATATTGCCTTAAAAGAGAAAAAGTCCTATAAAGTAGGCAGGGTAGGGTTCTTTCTCCCCTTTTCTCTCGTTTCCATTGTTCCTTTCCCTATTCTTCAATCCCATTCCTCTCTAGCCATTTTTTTTTTAATATTTCTCTTTGTTCGTGTATGCCCTATTTGGTTTCGAATGAATACCTTTCCTTTTCATAATACATCAAGACAAATTATATACACAGGATAAATGAAAGTTACTCCAGAAGTCTACATGAAAAGTTTTGATCACACAGGCCTTATCAGTTTTGATAAACATCGACCCTCTTCTTTCCTTCCCACTCTCCACCCAGTTTCTTTAACCATTCTTGAGCCCCTTTCTGAGTCTCTTTCTTTATTCTCCTCCCTCCTCTATCTCTCCCCTTATTTTTTCTCATCTTTTCTCCCGCTCTTTCCGTTTCCACGTCTCTCTGTCATTATATTTGGCATGTCTGTCATGTCTGTCTCTTGATTTCTTTCTTTGCATTTCCCTCCTCTTCTCCCTCTGAATCCTCTCAATATACCTCCCACTCTCCCTCTATCTTCCCCACCCCCTCCCTCTCTTTCTTTCTTTCTCTCTCTCTCTCTCTCTCTCTCTCTCTCTCACGCTCTCTCTCTCTTTCTTTCTCTCTCTCTCTCTCACTCTCACTCTCTGATTCGTTATATCACATAACCTTGTAGGTGGAGCAGGTAATTACCTGATCATGTCTGGCCTGCTGTTAAGATGTCAGATGACCTTGTCTCGATGACACCAGTCCTCTTCATAGCCCGTCTTTCCATCACGCCACCCGGCAACAAAATGGCGCGACAGTCAACGATGGAGCCTCATTGGATGAAATTAGGTGGAGAAAGAAAACAAGACAGAAGGAAGAAAACAAGAAAGAAGGAAGAAAACAAGAGGAAGATGAAGAACAAAAATAAACGATATAATTTTGTTTGAAACATTAACCTTTCGAGCAAATAGGGAGAAAGAATCGTTTTTGACTGAAATAACTAAATACCAAGAGTTGCCTTTTATCACTACATGATCTACAGTTATTCACAAAGCGATTCACAAAGTTATTAACAAAGAATACATTCTTCGCGATGACAGTGATATATTATACTGACTTTTCTCCTAACGTACAGGGAATAAAATATCTATACATTTTTAAACAATTGTAAATATAAGTTTCTTTTCGCTTCTGGCTGCCTGGTATTGTCCTTATTATCAAGTGCACCTTTAGAGGCACATATTGCGTGTACATAATCAACAAAATCCACACTCTCAAAAATTCGCATCTAAGCCAAATAACAATTCGTTACGTATCGTGTCGAAGAAGCACTCACAGCATGTTGGTGGTCAAATGGTCACTTCACACTCGGCATGGTGTAGTTGTCAATCTTTGATGGCAATGGTGCAGGCGCCAATTTCACAGGGCCTAATTGCAGGGGCGGGATACTGGTTGTTCGTAAAGATGCTTAATTAGGGATGATAGTAATTACCATTCGAATGTTTGACCATTATCGCTAAGATTTCCCCGGGAATTTTCACATTAGTACTTCCCCCTAAAGGTAAAATAATGACTATATGCGGCCCCATGGCAATCTAAAAACAAATAAAATCAAACCAACAAAAGGTTAGTCTGCAATCACGATCAGAAAGAGCTTCAAAATACATTTAAAGGGAAATGAGTATAGGAGGATCATAAATCTAGGAAGAGAGAACGAAGGAGGGATGGAATCTGATAAACAGCAATTGAAAACAAGAGAGAGAGAGAGAGAGAGAGAGAGAGAGAGAGAGAGAGAGAGGGAGGGAGAAGATGGAGAGAGGGTTGAGATGTAGAAGATTGTTCTAGACATGAGAATATTATTATTATCATGCACTTGAATATCTATTCTAACCTCTTGAACGTTGATTGCTTTCACATTTCTGACATTTAGGGTTTCTCTGACCTTTCAGTGAAAATTGACAAAATGCTCATTATTCCATGAACCCAGAGCATTCAATAGTTGCACTGAAAATCAATCATGCGTTTACCATGAGTGAATAATAAGTATTTCACTCAAGAGTATGGCATAATGGAAGCAATTATTTACAGAGAGAACAGAAAGACATTATTTTTATTTGAAGCGATGTTTTCTCTTTCATCTGTTGAACTGACTGCAGAGTAATAATTACATCATTTCATATTATGATATATAGTGCTTACTTTTTTTTTTTCATTTACCAAGAATATGTCCGTCTTAAGATGGGCTTGAATTTCATGCTAGTCACGAAAATGTAGTCTACATAAATTATAGGCAAGTTTATACAACCCCATTAAATTGAGTTTCATGGAGTTTCCTAGTTCATTGATCATATTAGGTCATAAAAGTCCGCATAAACTGTTACAAAATCCAAACGTTATGTATCACTTTGTCCCTCAAAATATTTTCCTTATAATCATAGTGACTCTCTATAACTCAAACAAGTTAGGTAAAATCAAGGTCTTCAGTCTGGTGTTGTCCCGTCACTTTTATCCCAGTCAATATCATTGGATAACAGTTCAAAATTTGTACAGAAAACTATATACCTATACATCAAAACTATATTTATGAATTTTCATGATAGAGTTAACCATAATCCTTATCATGCTAATCAGGTTGTAAACAAAAGCCATAAACAAGCCCTAACATCTCTAATAATTACCCTAGCTGGTAAACCTAGCCAAGGCTTTACGTACATACATGTAGATTCAATATTGATCACATCCAATGTGAAATGAAGCATTCTTGCCTCATCCCGACGACATTTCACGGGGATGACAATCACCCTTCAGGCCATAATCTTCGATCCTACTTGGTTCCGGAATACAGAAAAGAGAAGAGAAGAGAAGTAAAAGAAGATGATGTCAAAATAGAAAAGAAAAGGCAGATGACAAAGTAATTCAAGCGGATGGGAGGGAGAATAAGAGAAAGAGGCACAATGAAGAATGAAAAAAGAAATGAAGAAAGAGAGAGAGAGAGAGAGAGAGAGAAAGAGAGAGAAAGAGAGAGAGGGGAAAGAAAAGGAACAGGAGGGGATACATCATCATCATCATCTTCTTCATTATCAACAAACACTGCAAAAAATCACAATCAGTCATCATTATCAACTTAATCATAATCATCATCATCGTCATCGTCATCGTCGACGTCGTCGTCATCAACATTGTCTTCGCCAACAACATTATTTCTAGTTTTATCCACCTGGGAGGGAAAAGCGAACTTAATTACTGTGATATTCACGATTATTGAAAGCCTTGTAAGCATAACTTGGGCAGTCTTTTTATTTTATTACAGTAACTTAGAATGTGTCTATTTGATTTTCCGACTTATATACTGCGTTATAATTTCTTATTATAGCCCAATCCTTCATTATCATCGGCAGTGCTTTCATTACTATCAATGTTTTGTAAAAAGCTAATATCATTCTGTAATCTGCATGATGTTCATATTAGATGGATGGGGTACCACCCCTGTTTTTGTCTTCATCTCCCACGTACCCCTATTATTTGTTCACTGGTGGGACGTCACACACGTGGTCCAAGGCGTTAGCAATTACGGTCTTGATCTGAATGCTGTAGGATAAAGCTGGGTTCTTCCTACCACGAAATTGGCGAGTAGGACACGGGAGAGGTACTGGTCGATACTCGCCCGAGCTACCCCAAGCGAACTAACACCCAACCACCTGCTCTTTCCCTCTTCAATCGCGTCCGTCCATCCCAAGCGAATCAACCAACAAGAAGATCTCTTCGCGTTGCTAAAAGCTAAAAAGGGAACAGACATCCAGCAGAAAATCAAAATAACAGGGAATATGTCCATATTCGAGGAAAAAATCGACGTGATTGATTATCATGTAAATCAATAATTTCCTCTTTTTTTCAAAGGTTCTCACGGTTCATGCTGTCAGCATGGCAAATTCGTGTGAGTATAAGGAAAGAAATATCTGTCGATGTTCAGGTTGGCTTTATGTTTGCTTAACGTCCAGATTATCAGATAGTTTCTACATTTAACCGTCTGTGTTTTATTTGTAGATCTCAAGGGTTGAGATTCATTTATATTTGATCATCAAACACTTGTCTTCTGTCATTCGTAGTAGCAAGCATGACATGAGCGTGTGCAGAAGAAGGGTAGCGATGCTTTAGAGAACCAAATATAGAGAACGATGGGTCAAAAAATGAAAAATCGTCATAATACTTTATTGCTTATGGTCAACTAAGAATCATAATTCTAAGGATCCATTTGTACAGTTTTGTATCAAGATTGAAATAGATTGTGGAAGTGGAAGAGAGAGAGAGAGAGAGGGGGGGGGAGGGCGAGAAATTATGGCAGAAAGGGAAGAAAGAGGTATCGAGATAGTTACAGACAGAAAGACAAAGATAAAGGAAATGAAAAGGAAGAGGAATGACAGAGAGAGAGAGAGAGAGAGAGAGAGAGAGAGAGAGGATATAATTTTTGGAGATTTTTTTGCAGTACACAAAGTAGAGACATTTTGTATAGAGCGAAGGACAATCATAGTCAGACAATAAACAGATAAAGAAAAGAGAAAGAGATGAGATGAAAATGAGAAGAGACGCTGTATCAAGATCAAGAATGAAGAATGAAGCCACTTTCACTAAAACATACAAATAAAAAAAAATGAAGCATCTAACAGGACTCAAGTATCACAAAAAGAAGGTCAAACAAGGCAGATGTCCTTTTTTCTGTGTCTCATTTCTTATTCACAATGCATGATACTGACATGTATCTCACACACCCGTTCACACTAAGACATCTTGTACAGGAAGGAAGAGAAGAGGGAAAAAAAAAAGCTTCGTGTTCATTGAATATCGGGCGAAAAGAAATCGATAAGTAATTTCACGGTGGTCTGACCGTTCATACCCTTTTCTCTCCCTGTATCCACTCTCCCTTCTCCTACTACTTGGCATGGTCATGAATTCGTTGAAAGGAAAAGCTTACTGCGGTGGATATGTGTTTGATATTGTTACAACTTCACACTTTTACATCAATATTAATGCTGAATTGCAAACATGTCTTATTACCGATACTGTAAACGAAATGGAGGTGCCGTGGTGCAGTGGTTTAAGGCGCTTGACTGGAGACGCGAGTGTCGGGGGTTCGATCCCCAGCACGGCACTTATGCCCTTGAGCAAGTTATTTCATCTACATTTCTCTTTTGGCGTGCATCAAATAAATGAAGTGCTATAGGCATATTGATATAATATGTGCATGTGTGTGTTTAAAAAAAGCTAAATGAGAGAGAGTGTGAGAGAGAGAGAGAGAGAGAGAGAGAGAGAGAGAGTGGAGAGAGTGAGCGAGAGAGGTGAGAGAGGTGAGAGAGAGAGAGAGTGAGTGAGAGAGAGAGTGAGAGAGAGTGAGTGAGAGAGAGGGAGAGAGTCGAGAGAGAGTGAGAGTGAGAGAGAGGAGAGAGAGAGAGAGAGAGAGAGAAAGAAAGAATGATCCAATAGGAGTAAGTATAACTTCTTATTAAAAGATTTAGTGATGAAAGTAAAGAAGAGATAAGGATGATAGAAAAGGAAAGAAAAGAAGAAAGAAATGCCCCGTAGAGAGTTTGATTATTTTTTTTTCCGTATGCATCATACTTATTATCGTACAACATGGAATATTTGTAATTTTTATCATTCCTATATATCTTTTTTTTTTTCATTTAAGCTCGATGTTAGTCAATATCCCGGCCTGCTTTCATGTTTCTTAACAACGGTTTTATCAGAATATACTACACCTAGTAAATCATTTTCTTCATCTTTTCACGCTAACGCAAGGCTTTATCAAAACCTTTCTTTATTTCTCTCTCCCCTTCTCTCTCTCTCTCCCTCTCTTCCACCTCTCTCTCTCTCCTCTCTCCTCTCTCTCTCTCTCTTCCTCCCCTCTCTCTTCCTATCCCTCTCCTTCTCTCTCTTCCGCCTCTCTCTCCCCTCTCTCTCCCATCTCTCTCCCATCTCTCTCGCTCTCTCTCTTCCTACCTCTCTCTCTTCATCTCTCTCCTTCTCTCTCTTCCCTTCTCTGTCACTCACCCCTCCCTATATTTCATCTTTCATACCCTCACTAATATTATGAATACTTAAACATTCAACTGAACGAAACAAATCACATTTCATTAACAAAAACATTCAAATGAAACAAGTCAGATAACTTTAATCATTTAAATTAAATAATCATACAAAGTCAAGTAGTACAAACAAATTTGTCTCACAAAAACATGACAATACTGAGAAAGCGATAGATGGAAACAGATAGAGAAAGAGAGAACAATAATAAAATATATCGAGACAAGTCGAAAAGAACATATCAATATATTTCTATTTTTTATCTTCGTCCAATTACAACAATAAGCCTCAATATCAGTTTCTTTTTCATGAATGAAAATGAAAATTTCCATCATTTTATGCACTTGTTTTTGCGTATTTTGTAAACCATATAAAAGTGCAATAAAAAGAGAATAATCTGTCCGTATTTACAATCAATTAGCATTAGAAGCTACATCAGTGAAAGCGAGTTGATCATAGTTCACAATGAAAGAATTCAATATAGGCGTTATCAGTAGTTTAAAAATTCACAATATCCAAAGGAAAATACAGTACATGGTTTTGATATGGAAGATACAACTTTCGAATCATTTTGTGTCAATTCAATTGAACAGCGCCCATTAGCATAATGCAATCATACCGACCTTCCCAAAATTATCCAGTCTACAAGCAAACTGTTTGAGTTACAATGCTCAAACCATTCATGCGACTTGGCTCATACAATGAGACTTTCATTCGATTCAAACAGATAAGAATAGTTTAACATCGAAGGTTGTGCAATTAGTACAAGAATAACAGTACTGTTAAACCTAATGTCACTTAGCCAAGTTTTTATTCGTAACAAAGTCTGATAAAAAATGATATTATAGAATTGTTTCTTTTGTTTAATTCGCCTCGTCACATTTCATATTTTACTCAATCGTGCGATGGACCTTGTAGATAATGTAAGTTACCATATCAGTACTGATAAAGCGTCGACATTTCACTGATTGCCTCTAAGAATGTGAACAGTTATTAACGACAAATATATAGCAGTTTTTCAGGAATTCAAGAATACATATGACCAGAAAATTACGTGAATACCATACTTACAAGTTTGTTCGAAAGCTCGCGTCAATCTTTGCAAAGATAAAAGTTATCTTATCTTAAAGATGGATCGTTATGTATAATAGTGTTGTTCGTTGGTGAAACTGAATACAAAATTGTTCGAAAGCTCGCTCAAAAGTGGATGAATAGTGTGAATACATTATTCCTTTCAATACAAATTCTATTTAATATTAATTTTCACTGTCTATTCCTAAACGTCCTCCATTCCTAATCGGGTGTCACTTTTAACGTACAACCGTTGATTAAAACACTAACGTGTACTCTATACTGTACAAACTGCAATCAGGACCTGTCTAATTACGACACTAGTTTTTGGCATTTCATAAAATTATCTTAGGTTTAAGTATTGTCACAAAAGGTTTTAACACATTTGGCACCTCATATTTATTCCCAAGTCATATTGTGGCTTAGCATTAACCATATAATATCATTTGACTCAGCCATTAATTTCTCAATCCCATTTTGCCCTCATGGATAGCTTCAGAAAGAAAAAGGTAACAACCACGTAAGGAAGAAAGCAAACGTATTGAATACATACCTCTTAATATTCATATACCATTATTACCCTGTATCTCTCACGAAATTTGTCTGCAATGCTTAAAAAAGAACAAAATTCTCTTCAGTTTGAAAAAAAAATGGATAAAAAGTAGAAGCATTTTTTCGAAAAATGGTTCATAAATAATGAGTATGAAATAAACGTTTGTCGAAAATTTACACTTTGCTTAATTATTTTTGCGATACTGCATAGCAAAAAAGAACATTATTCCTTATGCAAAATCAATTATAAAAACTGGAAAGTAATACCAGCGCTGGTATAGCATAGATTAAACCCAAAATAATTCAAGGCTGAAAATCTACACAGTGCATGGACTTATCGTCAGATACTACATTCCTTTATTTAAGAATATACATCTGTTTACCCCGGTTTCATGAATTACAACACAACGTCATATCAGTGAAAATAGTGACATAATTAGTGATGGAAAGAGAAAGAAACGGTGACAGAATGAGAGAGAGAGAGAGAGAGAGAGAGAGAAAAAGAGAGAGAAAGCAGGGAGAGAAGATGCTGATCGAGACAAGAGACCAATGGAGAGAAGAGAGAGGAAAAACATAGAGGATAAGAAAACAACTACATAAAAGGACCTTTCATTTACTATCTTAAAATGGCGGGAATTACAAGAGCAATAAGCTGAATGTCAATAAAACATATTACCTCTACAAATTGCACATTTTGATCCAAAAGATAATTCCTGTCAAAAGTTCACTCAGTCAAGCCTCGTTAAAACACATCCATATTAACATTTCAAATTTCACCACAGCGTGCGTCTATTTGTTCCTTGTATTGAATTGGATAATGACCTCCATCTAAATTTGGCTTTGAATAAAACCGAACCCAGGTTAACTTCCTACACATTTACCGAGTGAGTTTAGATGTGGTCTAAAAGGCAAGAATATATAAATCAATGTGTTTTTAGTCCATTTAAACTTTCATTTAAAAATGCGAAAGGTTATCGCACATGTCACCAGAACCGACAATGCCGATTGGTAGCATGACGAAGTTCTCTATCCAAGTTATTTTCATTGATAATGTTCATATTTCCAAAGAACTGTCCTATGTTGTCATACTGAATGAACTCAGTTGTTCAATAATAATCTTTAAAAAAGGTAGTTATGACGTCATAATGGCATCAATAGTAAGTGTTCTTAAAGATGACTCGAAGAAATCAGCATTGATGAGAACCGTAGCTCGGTGTGTTTGGCAAATATCCCATGTTTCATTTATTCAGCTCGAGTCAAGAACGTGATCTTATATTTCAAATAAGAATAACAATAATTATATTTATAATACTGCTGTTTTTGATGTCAGCCAAAATCCATACATAGTACGAAGAATCTAGTCAGCCTTGATGTCCACACGAAACACATTCGCCAAAGTGAAAAATATCCAATACCGGTGAAATGACATAAATTATGACATGAAAAACATTTTTGTTCTTTACAAGAGTCAACGTAGACCACCAAGCAATGTTCATAACGATATATATTTATATAAATCAATCTTATATATCCAGAATGAAAGAATTTCAAAGAGGACTCTGATTTAGTCCTCGACGAAGAGTCTTTTTTGTTGCTGAAAGAGTTCGTCACCAGACTCCTTCAACCAGCTCTTGATGTGGAGGTGGTACGCCACGGAAACCGTTGACGTGAGGTGGATGAGCGCCCCCTCTCGGTGGACCAAACCTCTCACCCATAGGATGTGGATGATGGGGGTGGGGGTGGAACATGTCTCCATTAGCTGAGACTGGGGGTAGGTGCTGCATAGGCTCAGGACTAGCATTCATGTCTTTGCCTGAGAGGTACTCGCCCCCGTCTGGTGGTAGTCCTCCACCAAGACCCGTCTGTGATACAGGGATGTGATGGTCCATAGGATGGTTACCCTGGGATACAGGAGGATGCATGTAAGGGTTCATCTCACCGACCGTAGATTGAACAGGAGCCTCTGATGATGGGGGACCGTTAGGATGACCAGGGTGGAAGTAGTCGAAGTAACCAGCAGGTCCATAATAATCAGGGTTCCCATCTGTACAGAGGAGAGGAAAAAGCAGACCGAAACAACTATCAAATAATAGGCATGATTATCATAACTGTACGAGCATAAAGATAGGAAAGAATTAAAGCAAAATTTATTATGAGAAATAGAAATAACTGTTACCTTGTAATGATGTTATTCTCTGGGTGATTTCAAAGTGCACTGCAAGCAAATGCACACCCCAAAGGAAGATTATATACGAGAAAAAAGATGCAAGCACACACCCCAAAAAGGAAAAAATAGAACAATTCTCGGATGTGTCATACTATAGGTACTTAATAAGATGCGGAGAAAGTGTCTAGGGATTCTGTTTGCAAATAGACACCAAATATAGCCGCCCAACGTCCCAGCTACTCATGAGAGTACTTCCAGTCCCAAAACAGTTCTTACTCACATTACTACCGGTAAGAATTCACGCAAGGATGGGGTGAGATGGGTTAAGTTTCTGGAGTGGGTATCATTCTACGAGGGGTGTAGCGAGGAGAGGATTGCGGCGAGTCTTAACACCTCCTTGCGCCCAATCCCCTCACGTATCTCGGCCTAAAACAGATTTACACCTCCCCGCTTCGTAAGCCCAGGACGGTGTTACCTTACAACACGCCAGCAGTCTTCTCGAGCTACAACCCATCCCATGCCGGCTGACTGGCGACCAGCCCCTCCCCTAACTAAAATGAGAAGCTAAAGCTGCCACGAATGCACACACAAGCCATTGGAGGCCTCCTTTCAAGATAATCCAATCATCACGACTTTTTCTTTTTCCATACAAACTGGACTGATCGAATAAAATGACGGCACGTTCACTAAAACACTCCAAATATTATCATCTCATTGGAATTTGTCATAAAGCGTTGAGAGCAAGAGGAGATGAAAATAATTAACATAATTATATTACGCATAATAACCTACTGCCTGAAAATAACTGACTTAAGAGGGAACAAGAATGTATGCAAAGTTTTCCATACATTAGATGTTTGGTTTTTTTTTAGTTGTAATTTTATAATAGTCGATTTGAACGACGTGAATATTAATTACCTTTTGCTTAGTCAAACTCTTTGACCAATGGATCATGAAAGAAATGCAGATTCACATTTCGTTTCAATCTTCGTGATAAATCATTACACTTAAAACTTGGCATGTTACGTTGCTCAAAGAGCAGAATACTAAGATTCGGTGGAGACAAGAACATAAAAGTGCACCTATCTGGAAAAGACGATGGATGAAAGCCAGAAATAATGAAGCCAAGGACACCCAGCATCTTAGGTCCACCTACTGTGGTAACGATGCAGTCTGGTCTTGAAGAAACTTCATAGGCGAAACAAAATTACACAAATTGCCTTTTAAATGCCTGGATAGGAGGCATCATGTCGTTTAAGTTATGTTCGCGGCATGAGGCTGAGAGCGTGAGACTAATACAAGATTCGAGGAAGCAATGAAGGTATTGTGAGTAGGATCACAGCAAGGGTTTCCTCCGAGAATCGTCTTTAATTCACGTATTGTCAATGTCTGACGTCCATGCAGATTATATTTTTGGATATCCTTGGTGGAAATATAGCAATACAAAATACATGATAATGTATTATAATGTTGTCTGATTTACATTCTATCTTAATCATTCACTGTCTCATGTTTGCAACGTCTGTAAGGTTTATATTATACCTGAGGTTTATACGCTGGGTTCCGGTCATGTACCTCCTCAAGTGCGACCCCCATAAAACGTATTTCAGCATATAATCTATACATGATTGTGTACCACTCGCTTTCTGCCCCACGTCTGTTATCCACGAGTACCTATCTCTAGGTTAATGTGATTTACCACATTCATCCTGGTCATGCCACTAATACCTATTCTTATTCTGACGTACGTTTCACGAGATAGAAGATAAGGGGAGGGTGTGGCCCCATCCCCTCCGGTCTACACCTCAAAAACTTCCACAACAATTTACTATTTACTACACTGATACGGAACTACAGAGCGCAATAAATCCGCCTGGACAGGGAAAGACACCACAAAATTAAGGCACATTTTTAACGATACCAGCTCCTGCGAGAACTGAACGGAAACTGAACAAACACGTACGGAAGAGGTCTCGGGGTTGAGTTTGTTCTCCGTGCGCTGTGCATACCGACTAGAGCTTATCGTTTCTTGTCATCTGCAGAGCATTTGTCATGAAGAATTCCGGTCATTTTATTTCAGGTTAGGCACACATACATAGCGTGTTCACACATTTGCTGAGTCCGTCCACTAAACAGGTTTAGTTGTAAAATATGAACGTGATTTATACTAGCAAAATACTAAATTAGATACATTTGATCCTTTTAGCATCGATATTCACAAACCTCGTATTAGATTTTTTTCATCCGAACGAAAATAAGGACATACAGAAACAGAGGTAGAGAGAGAGAGAGAGAGAGAGAGAGAGAGACGGAGGTGCGGGGGGGGGGGGGGCGGCGGCGGAGAGGAGAGAAAAGGGACGAGATATAAATCAAGCAGTCAAGTAAAAATGGAGAAGGCAGAGAATAGTATAAGGGACAGATAAGAAAAAACCTATCTTTAATTTTTGGTTTTGTCTTCATTATGCCAAATATGACTCCATCCAAAAAAAACTACAAACATTCAAAATTCTACAACAAAGAAGACCCGCTCAAAATGTGGTCCATTAAATGCTAATGAAAATCAAGATTCTCTATCTTTAATACGACTTAAAAACAATTTACAGGTACATTTACAATCACCGATGTTAAAGACGGCGTACCATGTGAACACACCCATGTTCACTGGCACACGACGAGCAAGCTATTTGGAGAACGCAACAGCCCTGCAGACAAACTATTCCCCCAACACGCAGCAAGCAGCGTAACAACGCTCTCTGCCCCGATAGCTCGGGGGCATTAGATCGGACATGTCCGCCACCCAATGAGGGTATTTCTCCATGCGACGTTTACGTCGTACCCCGACGATCAGCTTTTCTTTGTATTAATGGCATCTCATTCTGCGTCATGTCATTTGTCTTTTAGGGAAGTGGAGGGGGGGGGGGGTGTATTTTTCTTTAAACGAAAAGAAATATTTTCTTCAATTCATGTTGCAGTAGACACCCCTGATGTGTAGAACATGTGTAGAAGCATTATAATATTGTTATACAAAGGTGCCCTTTAGGTGCTGAAATATGCTCTCAAAAGAGCAGAATAGTCTGTAATCTGTAATGTTACACGGTGTAGCAGAAATACTAGTAAAAGCAGAAGGAGGAGGAAGAGGAGGAGGAGGAGGGGGAGGAGGAGGAGGTGGAGTAGGAGATATGCCTATTTACATCAATTTGAGATGAACTATTATTTTAACCCAAATAATTATATGCCTCTGATTGTGAGCTAGGATGTCTACTTATGCTTATATCATGTTTCAATAACACACCCAACCTACTCTTATTGCACTATGGAGAGACAGGCACTCGATCCTAAAAGGGGACGATTTCAAGCATATATTTTGTGGGAGGGATAAATCAGAGAGATACGATGCCCAGAAATCTTATTGTTTTGGTTTATTTAACAGAGTGTGTTTGTTGACAAATAGGCCTGTGATTAGTGAAACCTTTCCGAAAAGCTTCGTATAAGGTCAACAAGAGATAGTTCAGTTAAGACAAATGCGACTAACGTAATTGTCTAGAAAATCGAGAGGATTGGAAAATTTATCAAATTCTCTCTCTAAAAAAAAGATTACCATCATTTTGCACTAAAAAACTACCTTCCACTGACTATACAAATAAACTTGTAAAAAATAACAAAGTGCACCAATTTCAAACTACTTCTGCTCTCAAGACTTGACAAGGATGATGTTGAAAAAAATATGCACAGAATCGTGCAAAGTACATATCAAATTAAATATTCTAGTGGATATGACTCCCTTTCCTCTATTCAACCTCTCCTTCATTTGATTTGATATTTTTGATGGCCATCGTGTTGCATTCTCCTCTTTTGTCTGTGGGGAACCTGAGCCATGTTTTGGCTGAAACCGAAACGAAGCGGAACAAAACACGGTATCACGATCGTCCATTGAGCTCAAAGACTCTCAAATCATTGGAGGGAACTCAGGTTTCAAGAATGAAACATTTTCGCGTGCCACTTTATCAAACAAAGTCATGTAAGGCAACGTCAAGGGTGCGGAGACTTGAAAAAAAAATCAACGGGACTTTAGTTTGATGAAGACTGTACCCGCCCCGGTACCCGCTAAGTACCACGTCTTTGGAAATCCATTGTCACCCTGATTGTGTCCATATCTTAAAATGTTACCGATTCTCATTGTTACTAAATATTCATGGTTGACAATCATTCTGCTATATCCAGCATTGAACAATGACAAGGCCTTACATATCTCTTTATTACGATTAATTAGCTGAGAACTAGTCATCCAGAACACTTCCATTTTCTTGAGTCACCCTGTACTTTTCCCAATTATTATTTCGCCCTCTCAAGTCTGAAGTGGCCACTTTTCGCTGCTGAGCAGTGCACTTTCTACCCTCTCGTTTGTGGTTTACTATGTCACATCGCGTAATGCGAGACGGAGGCAGCAAACAAAGCTACTTGACAGTCTTCCTCCAAGAAATTGAGAGCCGTCTCTAAATATCCGGTCAATTTGTAAGACGAAAAGGTGAGAAAAACTTCTCCCCTTGGTGAGATAGAGATAGGGGGTGCGTCTTCACCTCATTACAGTCGGTAATGGTGTAGAGTCGGGAGACGTAGAGGTGATGGTCCTTGACGAATACGGGGAGGGGACTTGGAGAAAATTTGAGAAACGACATTGTCCGCTAGTAATTTTATTTCAGCGGCATAAAATCTGGAAGGGGTGGCATAAACAACTGACCAGAGAACAGTGGTGAATTACAGTCGAATGCTTTCTATCAGACATATCAGAAAATAAAAATAAAGAAAGAATGTTCGAGGATAACGCAATGAACTATTGTGAACATGTTGTGAGAACCCTTCACAAAGTAATTATTTCTCAAGATCATTTAGATATTTATTTAAGTGCAATATGTGCTTCCTATAATTATGAGACAAGTTCTGAATCAATAACAGAAACAACATGCAATTTGCAACGGTCTGAAGTTTGTATTTCTTTGAAAGTTCACCCTCGACTTAATTTGCAAAGGTCTGAAGTTTGTATTTCTTTGAAAGTTCAACCTAGACTTAATTTGCAAATGTCTGAAGTTTGTATTTCTTTGAAAATTCACCCTCGACTTAATTTGCAAAGGTCTGAAGTTTGTATTTCTTTTAAGTTCATCCTCGACTTAATTTGCAAATGTATGAAGTTTGTATTTCTTTTAAGTTCACCCTCGACTTAATTTGCAAATGTATGAAGTTTGTATTTCTTTTAAGTTCAAGCTCGACTTTGAAACTCAAGTTGAAGAAGCAGATGGGAGGGGGGGGGGGTCACCCCCACAGGGCCATGCAAGGCAGTCAAGCACGACCCCGATTACCGTGCGTAAGAATATGGAGCATTAGATTAGGAGGGAAGAAAAACCAATAAAACCGCCCTGTCCACATAGCGAGGAGGTTACACATTACCTAAAATTGTAAATACCCGTTATGGTCTACTAGTTTCAAATCCATTTCCACTCTTTCTTTGCTCTAACTATAAATCATGTTGCTAGGTTTTTGCAGACATTTTTATTTATCGATCTCACGTCTGAAATTATTTCTATATTTCAAAATCTGTTGATCTGTTGACAAATCGGTCTCTAAGTTTTGAGAACATGTCCAATTGAGGAAGAAGTCGTTTTTATCGAAAATTTGCTTTCTGATTCTGTTATGTTGGATAATATTTTGTTTAAGCATTACGTTTAAGACATATACTAACATATTGAAATATATCTCCAGCAACCAAATACTTCAATGATTTAACGAAATAAATCGTTGTCATAGCAACATGGTCAGACGTCCTGTAATGTAGAAGACGTCATTGTCTGCAAAATGTTTCACTCTCTCAGTCTCTCTCTATACTCTTAACCGTTAAGTCAAAATACTGGAAGTTTCAAACCGTGAGAAATTTCTCCCATGAAATAAGCGACACAAAGTCAATTCACTGACACAAAAGAATCACGAGTAGGGAGTGGTTAAAATCTACTTATTCCAATCACATGAATAAAGACGTGTAAAATTGTTTAATCGGATTCCTACCGATTATGGTAATCGGTTAAGATCGTCCGCTAACGAACGAAGATTTTCAAATGGCCAGCATGCATGAAGTTGAGAAGAAAAACGTGCAGCAATAAAATCAATTGACAGACAAATATTAGCGAGAAACATGAAAAGAAGGCAGTAAAAAGGGAAATTATTCTCATGATAAGAGACCGAATATGACTTTAGTTCACACAGCATTTTGATCATGTACCAAAAAGAGATTTGAGATAAAAACGTCGGATAAGACTGCCCTACTTTGGTAAAAGGAAGCAAGTGATAATGTAATTCCATGATGCCTTGCCTAACATATCTCTAAGTAGGATGAGTGTTCATGCATACAATCTGGCCCAGAAGAAGAGCACACTAGGTATAATATGAAAATATCAACAACTCAAATTTAGTTGATATGTCACTTGCTTCCTTTTGCTAAACCTATAGCACTTAGTGCTATAGGGATGATAGTGGTTTAGGAATAACTCAAAACAAAATATGATAAATATTATGATCAATGCAAACGCCATCTAAAAAGCAAGCACTCACAATAAATTACTGATATGAAATAGTATTGATACTAACAGGGGGTTTCCTTTCATATCTTCAGTCACAGATCTTAATTATTATGTTATGTAGCTGTGTGGATATATTTTTTCTTTAATGGTCTATGATAGCACTTTCCCCTCAGTATTTTTAAAGTCCTTTACAGGTGAGCAGACAGGTATCTTACCTGCATCATATCCAAATGGGGGGCTTCCCATCATATCAGGGTTATTCTCCACGTCAAAGGGCCCACGTAACGGACGCATGCGCCGTGGATTCCTAAAGAAATGATGCCTTCTCGCCCCTAGAGCACTCAGCTGTTTCATCCTTCGTTCCTTAGATCGACGGTTCTGAAACCAGACCTGTATATTAAGAAGAGAGACGAAATTCACATGATTATTTTGTTCATCTTAAACTAACAACAGAGGGGGTCATATACATTATACTCTATATGTTCATGAAAAATGAGAAGTGATTCGCTTTTAGAATACATGAGCAAACACCCATATTTATTCATGTAATCATATCAAATATACGAATACATTCAGCATACATTTTGAATTCATCATATATAATATGGAAAGCAAGTGATCGGTACATTATAAAGGAGAACGAAACAAACTGGCAATTAACACAAATCAGAAATGATATGATTCCATTACCCTTAAAGACGGTGAAAAATCATCTACAGAGAAAATTCTAATCTATGATTAGTCCAAGGAAACTAGAAGAAGGGCGAAGAGATAAAGTGTTTTCAAGAGTGCTCCCCATTTGCGGAAATTGTTCATCACAAAGTACCCCACTACAAATCTGTTCAAATTGAAATTTAGAGCCCATACTTATAATCAATCAGATTCGAGTCCATTAGGTATAGTTCAAAGGGGCCGTATAATAAAAATATTTTCTGATTGCATGTAGTCACAGGGTTTAGTTCGACTATAAGAACTTATATCGGCCTCAGTGGAAATGACTGAGCATAATTATATTCAAGAAAATTTTTAAATTATAATACGATTTTATTGCATTCAAGGAAAAGGCACATATTTATTTAGCTTAGGATTAGATAGTATTAAACTAAAGTTGCATCGTTCTTTGAAGAAATATTGAGCTTCATACCAGTAAGATATTCATAAGTATTCGTGCTTATTTTCAAGATTCTTAATAACAAGTGATGTTCAAAGATTTGATTTATGAATTGCAAATTTGACTCTTTCTACCTTACTCCAGCTTTCCAAAAAACTTATTCCCGACCCATCCACTTGACTACCCTCACAAAGGGACCTCATCTTTAAGTCTACCTCCTAAGGAGTAGACAACCCATCAGGGAATCAAATTTAATGGAAGTTTGCTCTGATGGTTGAAGTAAGATATTTTTACTGGAGATGATGCGTTTACAGACGGAAGAAGCAGGTGGGTTCGAGTATGATTTCAGCTTGCTCGCTCCGCTTCCTGCCGCATGCTATCGATTGGTGCGCGAAGCGGTCCGTCCTTTATTAGATGGGGTACACAATCTCGTCTCGTAGTGTGCGAGACGCGTAAATTTGACTTGTCTTTGATTAACCCCATCTCGGTACCTTTGTCTTGAGTAAATGAATTGTGATGTGTAAAACTGGTAGAGAGTTTCCTGGTTTTAGAAACTTGAGATGTAGTTCACAGCAGGTCTCTGACGTTTAAAGTCGTACGGTATAGTGGAGAACAGTACAAAATAATGAAATTTTGCAAGGTTAAATTGATAAGCACTTCCAACATTCAACGTTTTACAATATCCAATATGACTTTCATGAAAGGAAAAAATAACGTATACTAAATAGATTAGAGAAAAAGAGACACAAGGGACAGAGGTGGATAGATGAAAATCTTTGGTTCATCTCAATGATAAGCTACACAGCCCTTAGATTACAAAAAAAAAAGCTGAAAGAGGCGGGGGGGGGGGGAGAGGGGGGGAGGGGGATAAAGGAAGAGACGGGTTGAGAGTGGAATAAATAGGCCTACTTTGACCTTTTGTTGGCCCTGGGAACATGAAGGAACATTTTTCTGCATTTTCCTCCCCACATGGCTTTAAGAACTTGGCATGACGGAAAATTATCTCGTATCGTAGTATCAATAACCAGCGATATGAATGGTGATGGCATGTTACGACACTTGTTCCAGGTCCGTCGTAAATCGAAAGTCACCTCAGACGGGCTATGCTGTCGCCAAAACTCTCAGGTTGTCCAAGTTTCTGTTTGAAACTGTATCGTTTGGTCGACACCGCCGTCTATCAAGGCATCGTATCGTATGGTTCGCGTTCTGTGACGGAGGTAGGAAAACAAGTTCGTACCCTACATGCCAACAAATATGTGTGGTTGGTGTTGAGATGTGAGCCGACATGTGCACTTGAACGGGCTCTTCATGATGTCTACGGAGATTACGTCCGGGATAAGGAGATGATGTCCAGGCTAATGCAACATTGACCATGTTAACGGTTTGTTTTAGATTCCTCAAATATGAAAGTTGTCATCCTTCCATTAAAAAGATTTTTAGCGCTTAAATGATGGCAAGATTACAAGATTTCTATTATACTGACTCAGTTGTTTTCATCATGGTCATCATTCTCGTTACATCTAGTTATCTCCGAAAAGACAATGGACTCCCTTTCTTATTTCCATTTCCAGTGGACAACTCAGTTTTTTCGGCAAATAATATCTATATTCCTGATTATATAATGGAATATGGTTTTGTCTTTCCAATTAAAGCATTTATCTGTAACAAAAAATACTTTCAAAAAACTTTGCAATCAGTACTCATTTTTTGCTTGCTGCCAAAACCTTACCAGTCAAAATCACTTTTAATGGTCGTTATTCTAAGAGCTGCATGCGACATTTCAGGGGTAAAGCAAAATACAAGAATGTCTTTTGGAAACATTTCACGAGACATCTTCTCTGGAGGTAGCAGCATTTTGCTGATCGTTAGGTGAACGGCCTTAGACACCGCCCCCTGGCGGCCTAAGTCAAGACGCTACGACCCGGTATTTATATCGCTGCCAATTTGTTCGGCATGTGGCTTGCGTCTACCAATGGGAATTGACTAGAGGTGATTGTTGTTTTGTAGTGACTACTCATTGGCTTGGGGTTGGATACCGATGTCATAATTCAAAACCATGAAAGAGAGAAAAGGAAATGAATGGAGGAGGGGTGCAGCTGAAGGGAACCTTAAGGTATAACAGAAGTTTGTAGAACCTGGTGGTTAAATATCAAACACACGTTGCAGTATGTTGCCAGATGATAATAATAAATTAAAAAGTATGAAAAGATTGTGAAGAAAAAATAAAAGAAAGGGAAAATGGCGATTATTAGAAAAAAAAACCAAACAAACAGAGAGTACCAATCTATGAGAAAGCATCACAGAAAATATTAAGCTAGAACGAAGAAGATATTATAGAAAATTGCTAACGTTCTGATCAGATCATAAGATTACATTGCACGTGGGTTAAAGCACAGTATTCCACATAAATTGACTACTGTATGATATATCGTCATATCCTGAAAAGTATTTCTAAATTAAAGAACAACCACCAGAATATTTCAATTTCGACGGAGCAAAACAAAGCATTCCTCCAGAGATGACCTAAAATATATACTACTTTGCGTATCGAAATAGGACAGGATATAACATTTTATATTTGGCAGGGAATACTTCTTTGTCAAAGAATTATGTACATAGAGGGTGGTCGAATTAATCCAAGGAGTTCTTTCTACACACAAAAAAGCAAAGTAAATTTTGACAGCAGCAGGCGCAGTTGTATTCAAAATGAAACAAGGCGAAAAAAGAAGCAGGAGAAATGGAAAAAGTGCTTGAAACTAGCAGACGACGGAAGGAGAAACTTTAGAAAGGTAAATGAGCTTCCCATCTGGACATTTAGCGCCGGTGCAACGAAATCTTGTCGACAAGTTCTCGATACAGTTGTAGATCACTCATGTCCCCAGAGTTTCGGGGGAAGTTCTCGGGCACACTCGCGCTTTGTTTGGCGGGCGAGGACAGACACGACGGTATGCCAAGCATACACAAACAGACAAACTTCGCAACATATCTCTTCGCTCTTCTTTCTCTACCCTTCATCTCCTGTACATTCGGAAAACTGGGGTGCACCCCCACCCCTCTCAAAATTGGACGTGCATTTCATCATATTTTCCTCGCTAACAAAAGCAAGCTGACTTGAGTTCAGTCTTCCGATTTAAACGCCTGTACATCTTTTCGCTTCAGCGAAGAGTCAATAACATGTAACAGAGACCGGTAGTTCGTTATCAAACATTGAAAGAGGAAAACCCATCATTTTACGTATGTACTTGTTAAGTTTGTCTTGAACTAGAGGATGTCAGTGTATTGTTTAAATAACCATCCACGCCCCTGTCTTTCTTAACCAAGAAACTGAAAGATTCCCCTTAATGCTTAGTCTCATTTTGCTTTATTTATTTACTTGTGAGTCTTGAGCGTTGCCCTTAAACCCTACACCCTTTCTCACTGAAGTAGTTAAAGGATTGAGAGAAAAGGGGGTCCAGATATTTCAGTTCTCAGACTAGCTACCTCAGTTCCCTACATCAGTTAGCCCCGTTTCAGACCCGGACGTTACCCTGGGGACGCGATTAGGGGTTGTGAGGGGGCAGAGGCGAGGCATACCAGCCGGGAGTCCCCCGGGGGTGATTAGCCCAGGTATCGCACGGGGTGGTGAAGCCGATGAGTGACGCAGCGGCTAGCTTCAAAGCGTAACCCGTGCACAACAAACCATGGATTCGGGCCATCATGCTTACACCAAGATCTATGGAAGGGACTGTGTCAAATAGCACCACACAGTTCGAGACTAGAAACTTTTACAAAAAGTTTAACATAAGGCTTCCCGATATCCCCTCCCACTCTCATAACCCAGTTTTTGTATCTACTCACATGCTCTATAATGACACGGGCAAGTCAAAATCCTGTCCAGAACCACGATAAGAAGAAAAAAAAGGGGGGGGAGAGAGAGAGAGAGAGAGAGAGAGAGAGAGAGAGAGAGAGAAAGAGAGAAGGGGAGGGGTGGGGTGGGGTGGGAGGAATACAAATAAAGGGTTTAAGAAGGTGTTAACTGACTTGACCGGTCGTATTTGGAGATAACAGGAGCAATGTGGAATGGTGAATGCAATGCATCTTACGTAATGTTAGATAACGCTACACTGCTCGTCTAGTGAAGATGTTAACTCATTATTTGCGCGTGCAGAGAGGTATAACTTTTATCTGGAGGGAGGGGGTGGGAGAGAAGGAATAAGGAGTACATGGAAACAAATACATAAATGAAAAAAGAATGAATGAATAAAAGACAGAAAGCCATACAATGATAATGTGGGATGTCGTCCGCACCATTTATGGTAACAATACAGCCCTTGGAAGTAACTACCCGGTTTTAGATTTGACATTATAAAGCTGACAAAACATGTTTAGAAAATCATCTTTACCCATGTATATACAACTCATAGAGCAGAATAAATCCCCAAAGAGTGAAGTATCAAAATGCAAACTTGTGATCATGACAGGGCTTAGAGGGTAAGCTGAATCTCATGCCGACTTAACGATAACTATTTTGTGTTTTTACATCCCCTCTCTTCCCAGCATGCCCAGCTTCCCTAGCATTCCTCTGATTCCCCTCGACCATCAAGTTTATCATGAAATCTGCAGTTCTTATTTCGAGTTACACAAGTCAAATAGATATAATTCAAGTGTCCTTGCTGTAGCTTTAAAACCACTGCTGTCACATTTCAAAATATTCCAAACTATCCGTACATTCTTTTCTATTTTCTAGATAAATATTATCAATTTCAATTTTACAAAAGTAATGAAATTAGGTCTCTGCTTGCTACTACTGATGCCGCCCTAGTTGACAATAATGGCACATCATCCTCTTCAACGAAAAATATTAATGTTGACACGAATACTCCTACATTCTTGATTTTATACCACTGTTTCTTTGTCTATGTACAAAATGCCGAATTAAATAATAATGATAAAAATAATAATAATGATACTTCTCATCTCTTTTTATCTCCTCTCTTTCTTCTTCTCCTCCTACAACTATCTCTGTTTCATAAGAAGTGACCGATATTTGAACAATTTCTATTTATTCCCTATCGTTCCTTCTCCATCTGCTGTCATTGCGGTCGCTATATAGGCTCAGATCTTGGTGGAACTCGGAGGCGTTTGTGGTCTATCATTGATGTACCAATTACGAAGTAGGCATCAACTTTTAGTCCTTGTTAGATCCCATGGATTGATACCAATATCGAGAAGATTACCCACCATCTCTCGCCAATGATGCCATGACTGAGGACTGGTATGCGTTTACCTTCTCACTGCACCCCATCCCTATATCCATCTCCCACCCCCCCCCCCCCTCTCTCTCTCTCTCTTCCCCATCTCATACTGCGGGTTATTTATCGCACTTAAAGCTTTAATTGGGTTGGTATATGAAAATTCAATACCAGTCATTTTCAAATATCAAATGTATTTGAATAATCTGTAGAATAAAGGAAATGTATAACGAAGATAATAAGGATTTCAGCTATCAGGAAGATACTTGAAATAAAATAACCTTTCATCAGCTCTCCCTATTTTCATTTATTTCCTTTCCTCTCTTCCCTTTCCCTGGATCCATTTCTCTTTATCAAACCCTTCTGTGCAACCAAATTAGAATGGAGGGGTGGGGGAAAAAGAGGGGGGAGGGGGTTCTTGACATAGTTCTGCCCAATCGCAGGGGAGGATTTGGAGCGTAAATCCGGGGAATTTCGGAAAGATCCCAGTGATTTTGCCGAAAATGACTCCCTAGAGTTGAACGAAATCTGACATTGCCTTAGAATACCACTGATAGGGTGGGGTGGCGTTCTTTGTGTGTGTGTTGTGCGTGTCTTTTTTTTTTTGGGGGGGGGGGGGGGTTTTGAGGGGGGGAGCGTTCGAGAGAAAAACTGCTAGAATCAAGTGTAAATCCTTGGTAGCAGAAAGCAGGAAAGCGAGACAAAATATAAAGAAGATCAACAGATCGAAGAGATTGCGATTTGAAATCGATGAATTCCATATGAAGATGGAAAAAAGTAGGAAAAAGTAGGCAAGGGCCTATTCTGTTTTACATCCTTCGGGAAAAATAGGGGAAAAATAGGAGATTTCTGAAAAGCATATAAGACTGTTTTCGTCCTCTGATTTCCATAAATCTCATTATCACTGGTATAAGCCTTGATTCATGCTAAGACGCTTTCCAAGACCGAGAGGACAGCGATATATCAGTGTGGATTATACCGGTGTGGTTGAGAATGCTAGAGAAGAGAAATGCTCAAGTAGTATGAGAAGAATTCCTAATCCAGGCAGACCCCTATCTGTAGATGTCACTTGGAGTAATTGCTTATCGATCAAAATGTGCCTGTTTTCACCAAGCAGTCTTCCCTATCATACATTCATGAAGCGCAGGAGATAGGAAGCATGTGAGAGCACAAAAGAACTCGTTTCATATCAGCAGCAGCAGCATCATCCTGGTCTAATCTTCATGTCAAAATATTTAATTTATACAATATGATTTAGCTATGCCATACTATGTGAAATACCATAATAGGGTATGTAGCTCCATTTTGGAACGTGACTAGATTTAACTTTAATTCATTGGGACAAATCTGGTAAGAATAAAGGTGAAAATTATAAAAAGTCTAGAATGTCAATATGATGGTTGATAGTGTGAAAACTCGATGTTTTATGATCTTTCAAAAGTCGGCTGAGATCATACTCGCTACTCGACATTAGGTTTGCCATGTTGAAAAAAGAAGGTAACAAACTACTGTCATCCCATTTACTGTAGAACATTTTTCGTATTTTATTGAAGAAGAAAAAAAATCTGTGCATAAAGCAAGATTTTATGATCTGCCATATGGACTATTATTCTGATATCTCTTTCAACATGGCACAACATGGATTGTTGAACAATACGTCTCGGGCCCCTGAAAGGGGTCACACACACCCCCATGGGGACCCGAACCAAGACCCCTCCCAAGCTACCCCCGAAACCCCGCAAGTACGCCCCCTCTCTGACCCCACGGCCTCGATTCTCTGTTCTCCGCCGCGCCTCAATGGCCCCGCTGGGCTTCCACCACTAACCCGCCCGCTTTAAGCCGACCTTACGTGCCCCGTGAACATCATCGCCGCGCATCCACCTATTATAAATCTCAAACACCACAAGAGAGAGATTTAGGAAGAAGAGGAAAAAAATCCTCATATCATGACGATAAGAAAGAGGAAAACAAAATAAAGAAAATATAAGAGAGAGAGAAAGAAATCTAAAAATATGAAAATTTCTGTTGACTGAGTTTACTGTCAGTGCCTGAAAAATATGAGATAAATTTGAAGTCGAGGGATACCAGTCTGTTCATTGACTCCTCAGACAAGATCCATAGGGAGTGTGTCGTTATGAGTATCGCGTTACATGAGAGACGAGGTAACATTCTTTGTTGATGTTTTGTTATGTCAACTTTCTAAAAATGTTTGTCATAAATAGGGATCCTTTTCTACTTCACTTTATCCAACTCTCTCCCCTCCCCCACTCTCTCTTCCCCGCAATGTCCTCTCTCTTCCACTCCTCTTCCCCTCAATGTCCTCTCTCTTCCACTCCTCTTCCCCTCAATGTCCTCTCTCTTCCACTCCTCTTCCCCTCAATGTCCTCTCTCTTCCACTCCTCTTCCCCTCACTGTCCTCTCTCTTCCACTCCTCTTCCCCTCAATGTCCTCTCTCTTCCACTCCTCTTCCCCTCAATGTCCTCTCTCTTCCACTCCTCTTCCCCTCAATGTCCTCTCTCTTCCACTCCTCTTCCCCTCAATGTCCTCTCTCTTCCACTCCTCTTCCCCTCACTGTCCTCTCTCTTCCACTCCTCTTTCCCTCAATGTCCTCTCTCTTCCACTCCTCTGTCCCTCAATGTCCTCTCTCTTCCACTCCTCTTCTCCTCAATGTCCTCTCTCTTCCACTCCTCTTTCCCTCAATGTCCTCTCTCTTCCACTCCTCTTCCCCTCAATGTCCTCTCTGCTCCACTCCTCTTCTCCTCAATGTCCTCTCTCTTCCACTCCTCTTCCCCTCAATGTCCTCTCTCTTCCACTCCTCTTCCCCTCAATGTCCTCTCTGCTCCACTCCTCTTCTCCTCAATGTCCTCTCTCTTCCACTCCTCTTCCCCTCAATGTCCTCTCTCTTCCACTCCTCTTCCCCTCAATGTCCTCTCTCTTCCACTCCTCTTCCCCTCAATGTCCTCTCTCTTCCACTCCTCTTTCCCTCAATGTCCTCTCTCTTCCACTCCTCTTCCCCTCAATGTCCTCTCTGCTCCACTCCTCTTCTCCTCAATGTCCTCTCTCTTCCACTCCTCTTCCCCTCAATGTCCTCTCTCTTCCACTCCTCTTCCCCTCAATGTCCTCTCTGCTCCACTCCTCTTCTCCTCAATGTCCTCTCTCTGCCACTCCTCTTTCCCTCAATGTCCTCTCTCTTCCACTCCTCTTCCCCTCAATGTCCTCTCTCTTCCACTCCTCTTCCCATCGTTGTTCGCTAACCTCTATCTCCCTAGCTCGCTCTCTCTCTCTCTTCACTCTGAGCGATATTTCGATATTTATTTATTTACGTTACATGAACAAATCAGAAAGTCACACCAGTATAAAGTTCCCATTGTCCTTAGGACTTTGCTCCATGCAGATATACAATCTCCAAAACAGAATTAAATATCGTTTCATCATGTTCATACAAAACTATGTTCTGGTCGACACAGCTTCCCTAACATACCCCTTCAGTTTTTCTATTTTCAGATATGCTGTTCATATGATCCACTGATCATGCTGATATCACCTAAAAAGCTTTATTTAAATGCCCAGTGAAGTACTTGATAGCTTCGATTAATACAGTATGTACATAGAAAGAACTGAGTTTAAATGTTACCGTCTTCAAAAACTGCTCGACCGATTTGGGAAGAGATGACGTTTTTAACACAGTAAGCAATGGTAAGTGTTGTCCTGCGGACCAGTATGACCAGCTTAGTTCTTGCATAGGCTATTCCTTCACATCCATCTTTGACGACATGAAGAGGTATGTTATTAATAAAATTACGTTGCAGTAGAGTGCGTTGCGGTGACAAGGAGAAGGAGAGAGCGAGATGTGGGTGGGGTGGGGGGGGGGTAGAAAGGTTATACGGGTAACAAGGAGTGCAAACGTGAAACATAACTGGAAGATGTCAATCTGGTTTTTTTTCTGTCTCTGTATTTATCAACCTATCGTTTCAATTTCCTTTTTCACTCTTTCTCTCCCCTTTACTCTCCATTACTCCTCCCTCTCTATCTCCCAATTTCTTTCCATTTTCTTCTGGAACCACTTGCCAAAGTCCAAGTTCTCCATCTCATGATATTGAGCTAGCCGGCCCTGGGGCAAACCCCTTAGCACATCCTGTGCTATAACATGTTTCTTGTTGCAAGTACAACGTCTGGACTAGGATCACGTTACAACTGGGGCGCCGAACCCTTGTGGTGAAGGCCAGGTGCGACGGGCGGTAACGCTGAGCCACGCGAGAAGTGAGCTTGCAGACCGAACCCCTAAGGCAAATAGTCTTACACAGCAAGGCCTCTTTTCATTATACTTTTGGCTCCTTCATCTACCACTATGTATCTACTCATAACATTTTTTTCCTCCAAAGAGCAAGGAAATAAAGGGAGAAAGAGAAAGAAAGTGAGAGAGGCAGATGAAGGAGAGATGGAGAGATGAAGAGAGAGAGAGAGGAAAACAAAATTGGGAGGTTATCGTGAACATTGATGAATAGGAGAACAGTGTCGGAAGACAACGAATTGAAGAATAAAATGCAAGGGAAAGGAAGGGAAAATTTACGAAAATGGAGAAGTACGCGAGACAGAACGAGAAATAAAGAATGACGGCGATGAAGGGAAAGGAAGGAATAAACCTAATCATAATTGCCTAATTAGTACTGAAGGATGTATATTGGCGTCAAGTGCATGCAGGGATTGCCTTAAAGCATAAACTTGAGTTGTAACAGAGGTCTGCTCACCATAAATCAACCGAGTTTTCTAAATATTATTGCCGAATTGGTATTGAAGGATGTATATTGGCGTCAAGTGCACACAGGGATTGCCTCTAAACATAAAGAAACAGTGGTATGCGCACTAGAATCCAACCGGGTTTTGTCCCGGTTTTGTACATAATTATTATTTCTAAGGTAATTGTTACGTTTCTCCTCATGACCCTCTCTAATGAAATAACACATTCATTCTTCTGCATGTCGTTTCTATATTTATTCCAATGCTGCAGGAGTAAAGTGTTAGTCTTCCGTTTTATTAGTGAAAGAACCTATCTTGCTGAGTTTTTAAAAACTTCACGAGCCTTTTCTAAACTATTTTAGTATAAAGCTAAGAATATGAAATATCAATATACTCTCTGTTCGAGTCTCTCGTTCGTATGAATTATTCAACTACATTCCTGTGAAATTTAAATTTCAAGTAGTTTTTCTCTATTTATTTCAATACAATATTTCTCCTTCATCATACATCTGCTCCCGTTATTCTAGATGAAATAAACGAGAGTGTGGTAACACCATATACGAGTATTCCGCCAAACGAGCCAGAGTTACAGCGCTGTTTGTTGCTAATTTGTCATAATTCTGTGACCCTCGGGAGCCACAAATCACCTCCATAAATACCACCAAAATCGACCCAATTCAAAATCGGTGGCACAACAAAATCATTCCACATCCTTCTCACAGAATAACTCTTGACTTCGGAACTTCTGTTTTTCATGTCAACAACAAAGACACCGACAGTATCAATAGCGTTTTCTCCATAAAATGATTCCAAAACTTGTTTTCATCCCGTTCTCCCAAATAAAAGCCTAAAGCTAGCTGCGGCAGAGAGAAGTCTGAAAATTCGGTAGTAAATGGAAGACGATCTCTTTTGTAAGATACCAGCGATAAAAATAGAAAAACGACGATTTGGGGTATGAATAGCTGAAGAACTTCCAACCTTCTCACTAGGGAATAAGGGACCACTGTTTAAACACACCAACACAAACTTGTTTTCACCCAGCTGCATGCCGAATCAAAAAGGCGTTGTGAAAATTCAGTGCCGTACTGAATAAGCTGTTGGAAAAGAGAATAACAACACTATCACTTTCATGTAGGTCCTCGCATAGGGACCACTCACATGTAATTAGGATGAAAACATTTGCTTTGAATTCATGGTGCAAACTATTTTCCCTTTCTCACCCTCATGCTGACAGAGATTTTGTGCAACCGTAAAATTTCTTTTCAAACGGCCAGCGAGGACACAAAATATCTCCCATATAGAAGCGAAATATCGAGCATTGATATTCTTTTGTGATACAAGGTGAATTATATTTGAAACTTATGTTACATTTTCAGCTCCTTAATTCCGTGGGTTAAATGAAATATCGCGAAATATTACGATATGTGGCAGCTAACATTAATATTTTTTGATAGCAATAACTAAAGCTATTCGAGGCTCATTCAAAAAGTAGGCCCACATCCATTTTCTCTTTCTAAAACGTTAAAGCTGCAAAGCAAAATGTCTCATTCATAAGCTATGGACATGATGGAAGACGGGTGGAAGAAAAAACGAAAACAAATGAGAAAATGAAAACTCCAATAATAATTAAAAGAAAATGTAAGAGTGAAGACAAAAGAAAGAAAGAAAAATGTAATCGAAAAACAAGAAATAAGCTGAAAGCAAATGTAGGTTATGTAAGCAGTTCGTCCGTATTGGAAACAGGAAAACAATGAGATTGAACAAAGGGGCCAGACGAAAATGTGATACTCAACACAGATTTGCTCTGCATTTAGTAGCCAAACTGGAAAAAAAAAATCAAAGAAATGAAAAAGAGGGGAAGTAATTTTCATCTCAAAGAGAGGGACTCGGAAATGAGACAAAAAGGTAGATTTGAAATAAGGTGGAAATCAGGGCAAGAAAATGGCAAGAGGCCGACACATCGTTGAAAGCGAATCTGTTGCGGCTGTATACCGTTACAGGCAAGGTGAGATTGTTTTGGCTGGGCGTCCTGAGGATACTGGGCTGACATGCAAATGGAGGGTGTAACGCTGCCCCGCTGTAGGGACCAAGAAGCGATATGGAGATACCCCTCAGAGGGGGAAACGAAAAATGTCAAAGAAAAGAGCGTCCGTCAATCGATTGTAAAGTCCTGAAGCTGCTGGTGAGGTAGAATACCAGTTTGAATCATTAAACACACACACACACAAGCATGACAAACAGTATGAGCAAGACGGCATAAAGATCTATTTTAATCCACATCTTCCTCTTCGTTTTCTCCATCGAACTCTTCCTAATTACCAATGTCTTTATTCTTCTTTATTGTTGTCTATAATTCCTTTCCCAAAGTCATTTCTCCTTTATTTCCTACAACATTTCTTTTTAAATAAACGATTAACAAGCAAGAGAAAGGGGTCAGAGAATGTGCAATGTTGGAGGTCTGCAATCTTTTTGAAAGTCTTCTTGGAATATTACCAAGATGACACAGCGTTGAGTTTAGATTTGTATTTGTATTTTAAAGCATACTTTTGAACATAAACGACATCTCAATTGTAAAATAGTGCAATTGTTTAAATATATTAAAGGATTTTTCAGAGAAAAGTGGGATAGAGAACGGAGAGAGAAAGAGAGAGAGGGAGAGAGAGAGAGAGAGAGAGAGCGAGAGAAGATAGAGAATGAACTGAGAAAAAATGAAAATGGTGAGGAGGAACGGTTATCAAATCTCTCTTGAAAAAAAAAAATAGGCAAACCATGGGGAAAGTAACCTTTTTACTTTCTTGTGATCGGGTCAAACTGAGACAGTCCGAAGGGCACAATAACTCAACCGAAAATGAGGAAGATGACAAGAAAGAGAACAGGATATCGGATGCAAAGGAGAAGGAAAGAAAGAAAGAAGAAGTCGAGAACAATTATGAGAGGCATTTTCCTCTAGGTGTCAATGCACTTGTGATGAAATTGAGAAGGGCTTTGGGGAGGGAACACGTTTTTCGTCACAAATTGGAAACGGAAAAGGGAGAAGAGACAGAGACGGTAAAGAATCCCGCAAACAGGGATAAAAATTAGAGAGACAGATACAATGCCATAAAAGAAGCAGAAGCGGTTTACTACGAGATAGAGAAACATGGAGCATTTGCATAGATGTCAATAAAACTAAGAGAAACGAGATTTGATGCTTAGGCAATACAAACTAATGCAGATGTTTTTACCATGAGAGATTGTTTTCAAAAAATTAAAAATGTAATTTTTCTAAGTTTATCTTTTCTCGCTATACCGTAAAATCACTACATTAGGATTGACTTTTATCATTTTTATTTTGCAACAGGCATATTCGATCAATGTATCCACAAAGTAATCTCTTCGTGATTAATCTGAAATATATGACGTGTGCTAGGGTATCTTAAAAGCATATCTAGATCCGATAAAGCTTTGCGTATTTGTGATTCTTAACTTTTGCTCAGCTTTTGGAGAAATCCGAAAATCCTGCTTACGGATTAAAACAGATCTTCGCCACTTACGACGATCGAAGTACATTAAATAAAATTGACATATTGTATAACTAAACATTTTATCCAGGCAAGAATAATAATAATGATGATGATGATGATGATGATAATAATAATAATAATAATAATGATAATAATAATAATAATAATAATAATAATAATAATAATAATAATAATAATAATAATAATAATAATAATAATAATAATGATGATAATAATAATATATAATAATAATGATATAATAATAATTATAATAATAATGATAATAATAATAATAATAATAATAATAATAATAATAATAATAATAATAATAATAATAATAACAATAATAATAATAATAATAATAAAAACTAAAAAACCGCATTGTTGCTTTCAATTCTGCTCTGTGTTTGTTACAAAACTCAGCAGTATGGTTTCCGTCAAGACAATATTCATGAATTTATTGTAAGCATGCAGTGGGAGATATCGTTTTTTAAAGGGTGGATCCATTACTTTTGTTTAGTGTAGTACTTTGAATGAGGGTAGTCATAGAGTCACATAAGATTTCAAAGAGAAGAGAGTAGCCCACGAGTGAAAGTTAAACATATTTACCCTTTACACAAGTGGAGAGTCAAGTGGTTGACGGTGAAATTTTGGCAATTGGCAGATTGGTTGGATTTTTCATCCAAATTGGGTGCGCGCAAGCAAAGAAATGCACAAAACTTTGCCGCCAGTTTGCCGGCACTTGCAGTTTTGACTCGTATTCTTCGAGGACGTGAGGACGGAAATAGGCAGTGAGAAAGGTCTATATACAGACATCTTTAACCCTGGTCGCTTCCGGAATGGATGAAAGAGAATGAGGGATCTTGAAATATTGATGCAAGAATGGAACGATCTGCTGTGGGACGCATTTGGCGGTATATGTCTATGAGTCGCTACGCATGAACGCTACAGTAACCACTGAAATCTTCGCAGTGTTTTTTTATCATCCAGGTGTGGCCTTACTCAGATGCGTCTGAAATAATGTCAGTATTTCTCTTTTAAAGAAATTCCTAAGTTAAAGTAATACCAAACCTTTTCTTACCGATACCTAAAGTGGACTAACATTGGTATGTCAACACAGTATAAATTCAATTTCATTTCAACTAGATCAAACATAATTTATGATTAAAATCTTCGGCAAATTGCAGAGCTGCTTCATAAATAGTTCTATAAATCTGAATTTCACAAACGAAGCATTTAATAAAAATACACTGTGTAACACTTCCATCGACACACACAAAAAAGATGTGTTTATTCAGCTGTTACTAGTTTGGAAAAAAAAGTATTCTTCTTGATATGTTCACAGATAGTGATAAATGGCATTAGCCTGAATACTAGACTAGTCGTGGCGCCTTTTTACCAGGTACTCGTTGGGTTCTACGTAGAGGTGTGAATAAGACGCGTCATTCCAGCGTCATGCTACATTAGGCTGGCTTACTCCCATACCACTCTCGCTCCTCTCTCTCTCTCTCTCTCTCTCTCTCTCTCTCTCTCTCTCTCTCTCTCCCTCCTTCTCTCTCTCTCTTCACAAATCACCCTCTAGTCACCTACCGAGGCTAACATACTCGACTATTTTTAGAATAACTTTCATTCCCTTCCCCTCTATGTCTTTCTCCTCTTGTTCTCCAAAACCATACATGTACACCAGCTTTTCATGCTTTTGCCTATTTTCTTTCACAATTTTGTTTCTTTGTTGAAATATTTTATCATTACTGGAAAATTCCTTTTCCCTCGAATAAACAAATACACATTTTCATTTATTTGACGTACCTTTCATATCTTCTCTGGACATACATGTACCCATCCGGAAATTTTTAGCCCTAATCTGAATATCTCCGTCACTCTACATATCCATTTTCTTACCATGCTCGTTCCCTTCTAATTCTTTCTCTTCCTCTCCATCTCCCCTCTTGTTCTCATCATTACTACCATAACCACATCCATTAGCTCATCATTTCTCTCTCATCCACAGTCCATCTCTCTTTCAGATACACCTCCTCCTCCTCCTCCTTCTTCTTCCCTTCTCCGTCCGCCCCCCTCCCCGCTCATCTTCATCATCGATGCGATGATTCAGTATCGATACGCTTGGCTTAATGAGTTCTCTCTTTGTCTCAGAGACTTCCAAGCAGTTGATCGTACTTTTTTCTCAAGGTGTCAAACCGATAACGATAGTCCGTGTTACGTCATCGTCTGCTATACCGGAAAAGGCGCCAAATATTTCCTTGGCGGGAGCGTGCATGGTGGCCGGCCTTGCCTGCTGTAAATTACATCCATCGATGGGTATTTCGGCTGAATGTAAATGTTCAGCTTTTCATTATGCCATCCATTTCTATAAAAATAAGAATTTTCTTCACCTGCGAACTATTGTAATCCGTCACTTTCTTCTTCTGTCTCTCTTTTTCTCTGTCACTCTCTCCTTTTTTTTTCTTTATTTCTTTCTGCCTCTCAATCGTTCTCTCTACGTACGCAATATCTAGCTGTATTTTGCCGTTTTTTAGCTCTTCTGCAGACATCATTTTAGAGCTCTATTTCAACATCTTCTGTAGATAACCGATGAGCATAATTCTTTTTTTATTGCCACAAAGAAAGTACTAAACTACATTTGCTCTAGGAGTGGGGTGGCGAAGTGAGGTCTTACATGAAAATGAAATGAATTTTAACAAAACTATTTTTTTCATTCAAAAGTCATTCAAACGGTACTATTAAATGCATGTACTAAAACCAAAACATTTCCCCTTTGGTATCTATTTGGAAGGTATCATGGATATCTGATGAAAGTGTGAAAGCGAAAACTAATACTAGCGAGTGATTGACTCATTCTAACTTAAACTTAGCGTCAATGCATTCTATACATTGGTTTACCATAAAAAATGTATTTAAGGGATCAGCAATACAAATTGTCTGACTGCACTAAGAAAACATGCACCATTATGTTGAAATTATGCAAGTCTGTTTGTCTATCCATGCTTCAAATTGCGCGGAAAGTATACCGGCCAATGTCTCTAGCAACCTCCCAAGCTCACAGCCGTATATAAGACACGCGTGTTTGACAGATAGGTAGCGATCTAATGTCATTGAAACGGGAGACGACCGCTTTTACTAAAAGAGCGCGCAGGCTTGCCTTAGACCAATTGTTTTTATTTCACCTCGGCAAAATGGCGTCGATAAATCTTCCAACCCGTTGAGCGGAATTGCGTTACACGACCAGCGCGATGCACGACTAATTGTTTACGCGGGAAATTCGTCCACCGCTTAAAAACTAGGTAATGTCCACCCTTCCCAGACCGATTCGTTATCTTTCCTGACAATTCTACGCAGACCCACTGACAGGCGGTGAGCGTGAATTAAAACTCGTTTCACGTCTTTTCATTGATTGTTCCTATCTTCTGTAATATAAAAATGTAATTCTGTGGATGACAAATTGCTGGTCACTCTAGATGATTTCGAGTGGTTTAGAGGTCTTTGGTCACGTTTATATAAATTGGTTTTGGTCAAATTTTAACAGGTTTTGAGGTCCAGTTTCCATTTTCCTTTCCTTTTGTTTTCCGAGGAAAAAAAAAACCCAAGGAGTGTTCAATTCTTGACCGCATGCATCCTTAACGCTTCGAGTAAAGGAAATAAAACAAAAAAGCGGAGAACCTAGTCCTATCAGGAAATATCCCTGATTAATATAAATGCACATAAACGTCACTGAAGACAGCATGGAGAGAAAATTAATTGGATTTCCAATTGATCCCATTATCACGTGTCTCCTCTTCTTATTTTAACTTCTTCCCTTCATGCTTTCATTTACACCTCTCTTAAGACAGAATTTGGTAATTGAACAGGTATGAAGGGGGGGGGGGGGGTGAGGTAGAATGGAAAAGGTAGACGTTCTGACAAAGTTTAAGCTTGGCCAGTTATATTCCTACACAGGCATGCATATGAAACAACAAAAAATTATTTTCTCTGATTTTATCCTATCGGTCGCTGAACTCTAGATGCATCAAGGAAGGGCGATGAGAGAAAGGGTGTTTGACAGGAGAGGGTTAATGGCTGTACCCTTGTAATCTAAACATAACACTTGATGAGTCTTCAACCGTCACAGTCCTTGTTAACATCTTCCGGCCTGCCATTTTACGAATAAAGTTCACAGTTTTTACTCCCTGCTTCTCAGAGACGGCTTCTTCAACATCTACCCCTGATTAGAATTCAGGGTTAAAAAAAACAACAACGAAACAAAAAGAGAAAGTTGGTACTGAATAAACATTTTAGCAAAAGGATGGGAAGTGAAGGAGGTTTAATTTTACCTGTATAACTCTCATGTTGAGCCCAGTCTCCTGAGCAAGCTGTTCCCTGATATGTCGCGTTGGCTTGGGCGTGGCCGCGAATGCTGCTTTTAATGTCTCCAGCTGCTTAGCCTTGATAGTCGTTCTCGGTCCTCTCCTTTTAGCTCCACTCACCGGTATCCCCGCTGCATTCTCATTCTCTCGATTCTCAAGCCCAGTCTCATGGTTGTTGTTGTTGTTGCTGTTAGTATTATTGTTGTTCATGAGATTGGATGCGTCCTTGACGCGGTCTAAGTCGTCTGGAGTGGTGGAAGGGATGACTCCTAGTGGTGGTGAGGTGACATCGCTTTCTGCTTCCAGGAGACTCATATCCTCAGTGCTAGGACTCTCTGGAGGTGAGCTGGAGTCGTGACTAGAGAGGGCGGTGTTGCAGGAGCCAGGAGGCTTGTTGAAATGATCGTTGTCGGGGAGTTCGGGTCTTCTGACTGTAAAATGAGAAGATAACAAGAGCATGTTGGATAAGTTAATGCAATGAAGACACATTTGATACTTAAAAATTGAAGCATAAACATGATAAAAGAGCAATATAGACTATTTAAATGCTAAAACAAAATTATTTGATACAATTATTTATAGCGCTTCGGGAAATGTATTTCTGCTTTAAGTATCCACAATACATATTTATAAACACTATCATTTTCATTGGTCTCAATAATGAATTGGCGCACTTTCCACTCTCCTGCTTTCAGACTTTCCTTTCCGCTGCAAACGACACCATGTGCAACGGAGATGAAAATTTATGAGATTCGCGTTTTGATATCAAACAATACAATTTGAATGAAAGGACAACAGGCCATGTTCTCGCTGAGCCATTAACAACATCAACACATCTTCAACTCGCTATTGTTGAACTGCAGTCAGCCACAGGGATCAAAACAGTCACGTGCTAAAGTGTTATTACGAGCCAATTTATCAATTAAGGGATGGAAAAGAGGCGGGGTGACGATTTATTGATATAGCTGACTCAATCAATCATCAAGTGAAATGACTGTGCTAAACCCTTCGTTTGGGTTTCGTATGAGTGATCTTGTTTTCTATGTTAAAAGGCCTCTTCTTTTAATATTTTCCTTCGATGAATCCATATTTTACTTCAATTCATAATCCATTGGTACAGTGGCGTTACGGCTATCGCTTCATATATCGCCTGGTAGTATCGCTAGCTTTCGACGTTCTCGTACCAAAGACGGTCTTTCACAACTCTAAGGGATTTTCGGTTGACAACTACGCGCTCTTGAGGTTTATTTAAATGACATTATTAGAACAATATCTACTAAGTGACTGGATGAATGAGTCTAGGGTGACAGGTCGATGCACTATGGCGATACCTCTGTGATGGGGTGTGGGTCGGGGAGAGGAAAAACGAGCGGGAAAAAAAGAGAACGCATAAATATTAAATGAAATATTCAGCAGCATAATCACCATAAAATGTCCCCGTTGTGGGTTAGGGTGAAAATTATGGGAAGCATGGAACGCAAAACGGAGCTAATAATGGACTCCGATAGCAGTCCTAGGTAGGTAATATCATTAAGCGATAAGAGCGGTTTTTATTTCAGGCCCAAACTACGATTGAAATTGTTGCGGAGAATAACTCGTGGCTGCATTTCATCGCTCTTCTGAAGCTATTATCTCACGACACAGGAATATGACCTCACATTAAAAGTCACGTCATTCAATAAAATTGTTCAATAGATTCATGTTTTCCCCTCCATTTTTTCAACTGATAAATCAACCACCGAACCACGATATAACCTTTTTTGTTTTACACGTTTTCCAATTGTTATAATTCTGCAGACTTTAATTTTATCAAATGATTCTACATACTAACTGCGCTTTCATATTAACGACAAAAGTTTAATTTCTTTTGACGACCACTATACAATTTAGATTTAGCTCATAATTATTCTATGTCGAGTCATTTCAATAAACACTGATAAATATCAAATGAAAACTAGAAAACAAGTGTTTTTGGTTTGAACACCATGGACAAGCTGCGAAAGTAGCTACACTAGACAAAGTCGATTAGAACAGGAGCCCCAAACAGGTCAGAGGAATAAGGTTTGTAGGGAGCGCAGACGTCTCGAAGTGATGAAAAGCTGGAAGTATTTGATCGTGTCTTTGCCGCTGTACATGCCGCTGTAACAAACTTGGTCAAATTTCCGAAACTAATACATCATCAAGTCCATGGACGCCTTGTAGCTTTGCTTACTTCTTTTGGCGGCTCGCTTTTACACAGTGTTAACTACGTGCTATCAAACACAACCGCAAGACTAATCTATTCCTCTTTCCCATTTTTATTTCCTCATTTCGTTCTGTACATATAACAGATTTTTTGCTTTATTGTTGATTTTTCTGTTTATATTTCACTTACAGATACTGTGTACATTAACTGCCTACCACTCATACACATCTTTTTCTACCATTGTAAAATTCCTTTTCCTTTTCTTGCACACACACTCTCTTTCACTACCCCCTCTCCCTCTCTCTCCCTCTCTCTCTTTCACTATCCCCTCTCTTACTCCTTTTCACTTGGCATTCTTGGTTTGTCCGATCTTTCTTTGCATTTAGGTTCATGTTCCTATCGTTTTATTTTCCTTAGTGATTTATAAAAAATGGTTTGTTCCCCCATTTTGGTATTTATTATTTCTCCCCCCCCCCCTCTCTCTCTGTCCCAGCGCCCTCTTTATCTTTCGTTTCTTTAATCTTTAATCTGTCTGTCTGCTTCTTTCTCTTTCTCTCTCTCTCTCTCTCTCCATTGTTCCTAATCGATTTTCCTTTCCATTCTACAGCTTGTCATAAAATGCAAACCGTCGACTTTCTCGCCTCTTCCGACGGGTGTTTCCATACTTTTGACATATTTTAGGATATGGAGGTATGATAACATCAGGGAAAGGTCACTAAGAAGGGAGAAATTATTTCAGTGATGAAAACTTCGACTAGTGAATAGAAATATTTGCCTTTTAAATATGCCGCCTGTGACATTAATCGTAGCCATTTTTTCTACAGAAGAGAAAAACAGGAGTGAAAGTTGCAGACAGGGAGAAAGAGAGAGAGAGAGAGAGAGAGAGAGAGAAAGGGGGGAGGATACCATATGGAGAGTACTATCATAGATATCTTTTAAGATTTGCTGTGAATCCATACGTGTTTAAAATTTTGAAGAAAGTTCTGAAATTAAATCATGTAGGGATTGAATATCACTTCTATGCCTATTTTTCCTATTCAGAAATACTGAATTAAGGCCTTTGCAAAATTTTGTTATCCTTGACTATCAGATAAAAATCGACGAACGATTTATGCTTATATAGCCAGATAAAATTAGCAGCCATTGATATAGCATCAAATATTACTCACTTAAAAGGCGGGAGGGTAATTTGAATAGTTTATAACAGACATATCTGATATCAATAGTCTTCACGGTCAGATAGTGGGATTCAATATGTAAATCCAAACCACTTACAATTCAAACACTGGAAAATATGAACAAAATAAAACGTGATACCTTAAGTTTTACACGTGTACAATGTCTTACGCGAACCCTACCGCACCCCCGCTTTTTTAGAAAGAAAAATGAAAATCATCTCGCTCACTCTCTCCCCATTAGTAATAATTTGTTTGTCATCCTAAAAAGATGACGTTAGAAATACACCAGTACATAGATGAATAATGTTTTTATTCTGTAAAGTTATTTCCAAAAGTATGTAATGAGTAATTCTATAAACCTTCGGGAATTTATGATAAAATCATTCCATGTGCGAGGTTATCTCCATTCTGTTTCCAATTCTTGAAAATGCGTGCCAGTTTTAAGAAAAGGAAGTTTAGTCAAATGTGGTGGGATATCTTATTCGGGGGTGATAATGTATAATACCTTCTAAAAGACAGTTAATCAGCAAACAACTTAAAGCTCGTAGGTTGTGCAACAATAGAATAACAAAATAAGCACATATGATTCAATGTGAAGTAATAAAAAATAGTCAAGCAAAATTCATCTTCAATCTTATAAAAATGGAGATTTCGTCAGCATCTTCGAGTGATTAAATTCAGTAAGGTTTCTGTGAATCTGATCTCATTTGAATAATTATCACCACATAAACATCAATTCAAAGAATAATGTGGGATGGATTTTAATCTTTTGATGTATTTTCCTTGATTTAAATGGCCGTAACCTTGTTTTGTAACGATGTGAATTCACGACGAAAGAGATACATACAATCATAATATCAGACCATATTGAGGAAGGTCGTACTCATTTACGTTGAGGTTTAGAAAGTCATTAAAGAGGGTCACGTTGATGTATACTATACTGTTGTACGAATGTTACTGTTACTGCTGGTATATACCTCTTACCTACCCCCCCCCCCCCTCCACAACTACAGCAACTTCTACTTCTTCTTCTTCTTCATCTTCTTCTTCTTCTTCTTCTTCTTCTTCTTCTTCTTCTTCTTTTCTTCTTCTTCTTCTTCTTCTTCTTCTTCTTCTTCTTCTTCTTCTTCTTCTTCTTCTTCTTCTTCTTCTTCTTCTTCTTCTTCTACTACTACTTCTTATTATTTTTTCTACTATTCATTGCACCTTTTTTCCTTTCATCCCATACACCATAGTTTGTTTCCGACAATAAAGAGCCCTAATGATATGAGTGACTGCTTCAGCCGGGATTTCACGGAGCATGTCGACGCACGTGAACGATTCGCTACGGATGCGATTTGTCAAAAAATGGCCAACAAGCATTCGTATTTTTAAGTTCTCCAAAAGTTCGCCAAAACATGCGCGGGGGGTTCGGAAGCGGCGCCAGTTGTTCGCAGGTAAAGTGCACAAGGAATTAACTTTGCTGAAACTCCAGCCGAACTAAATACGAACAATATTAATTGACGACGCTTCCGAACTACTACGCATGCTTGGCGAACTTTTGGAGTATAAAATACGAAATGGTGGACTTTGCATATGTTCAGACATTTGCATCGTTCGCGTGCCCGCGAAAACCGGTCTTCCTCCTTTTCGCAAACGATGTCAGAGTTTTACCAGATCATGATTCTCATTCGATGCTTCTCATTGTGTACACATTAAAAATGTCCGCCGTATTTGTTAGTCTCGTCACAACATGGAGCAACATCGCGGCATGGTTGGGCAGGGTTTCTCGTTTGAAGGTGGATAGAGTAAGGATACTCCCGGGGTTTAAGACAGGCCTTCTCGGCCTGCATTATTCAGCGATGAAAACGAGTAAATTATTCATTCGTCCATCGATGAGGTACCCAGGTGGCTAAGACTGCTGGGTGTTGAGCATACAGCAGTCGTTTATACTAACTCACTACGAAAGACATAGTGAAGTATAATGAGAGATACTCATGGTTACGGATATTTAACAATGATTAAATTCCATATGCCATCGTCACTCTTCTTTTTACTTATCAAACAGATCTGTATACTCGCATGTATTCATGTGACCTTTTTTGCTCCATCCTTTTTCTTATTCTTTTCTTGGCATTTAAATTCACGATTTATTGTTGGTTTCTGTGTGACCTATGGTGACTATTTTGACCAGTCCTAGAAGAAAAGTGATAGTATATGCAGTCGCAGTACAAAAATAGTATTACTATACTACATGTAGGACTGCAAAATAAATACTGTTACTTTTCATATTTATTTCAATATCATACTGCTACAGTTCTACTTACATAATGTACGGCTATACTATCGCTCTACACTGCCTACAGATTATTCAGATACTTTAAGGCTCATCATGGTGAATATACATCCTTATTATTGGTACATATCATACCTTGCTCATTACCGCTTAGTGACATTATAAAATTAACATGTTTATCTACTTTACGTTTTCCACAAGCATTGAAAAAAGACCCTGTTCTGTGAGAAAAGCTTTGAAAGAGTATCTTTATACACCGAAAAGTCCTTCTTGAAAGATAGCAGCGCGTGTTATTAATTATTAATCCAACAAACACAGACATCTCGATCGGTGGCAACGGAACGTAAAAATGGTACTGACAGAGAACTACAAATAACCGCGAATTTCGAGTTCAGACAGAATGAAAAAGGCGCACTGTGGGTTTTCTCAAGGGATTCCTGAGGGAGTTCAACATACATCATTCATGTTTCATACTACACTGGGAATCGAAGATGTACATTAAGCATAAACAATCAGATTAAAGCAGTAAAGTGTGTCTGTGACACACAATATGGCCTGCAGATATTGCTCTCCTTCTCTCCCTCTCTGGTTTAGTTTTGCCCAAATCGATGTCATGCATAAACGAATGACAGTAATGTAATATGACGTTCAAGTTCTCTAGTGGTTTTTGAAATCTAGGGCTGTTAGCATGATCAGGTCTTAAAAGTAAACACTCTATCAGCAAACTGTGACTGTTCATCCGTGAGAAAGCCTGAAGACTAGTGTGTATAGTTATTTTCAAATTGTCACGTGATCAGTGAAAAAAAAATCGACTACCTTCTATTTCATCATTCTGGATTTTTCACAATCAAGTTATTTGAACATCATGCACACGATGAAAGTGTGAACTCTGTAAGGAGACGACTTTGCACATTTCAAGTATCTAGAAACCATCGCAGGGTAAGCATGTCAGAAGAGCGCTAAAATTCTTTGAAAGAGAGTAAGGTGAACAATTTCGATATCTTGTATCATTCAATTTACAGTAAGTTAGGTAAACTTGACCATACTTAGTCAAGTTTTCGACATCACTTTTAAATTCAACCTGGCACGTTCATTCAAACCATAACACTTCCATCGACAGTAATTTCTCCTTTGAAATAAGAACGTACAAAGTCCTTTAAGACGAGTATATTGTGGATTAAGGATGACACTCGATTCTACACAAAGGTAACGACACTATACTGATAAGTTTAGCCTCCTCAGTTATGGAATTCAAGCCTTACCCACAGTCTCTTATGGCAAAGTATTTTCTTTTCTGGATCAGAAATATGCTACATATGGATTAATTTAATGTTATCTCGAAGATGATTTAAGGCTCAGATATACCTTTAAAGATACAGGATGACACTCCAGGAGTTCTATGAGAATAAAAAGCTTGAAATCACCCGTCAGGTGCCAACAGGTTACTACTGATGAATGTCACAACCAGGACGCCCCCTACCGTGTGAGTTAGGTTCATACAATGTGCCATGGAATGTGATCGGCTGTGTGCCAACCTTTCCTCTAGCATCTCGCAGTTGTCATTCCATGGTCTTCAGACATGGTCTTCAGACAGACCTTTGGACTCGAGGTAGGATGGTTGAGAGGTTATCATAATGGTATCAGAAACCAAAGATCAAGGCATTAGGTTCGAAACCACGTCGGAATAAATACTATGGATAATGGAGGGAAAAAAATGCTGCATTCACCCTAAATATCCCAGTCCTATGGATACGATGTAAAGCAGTAAGTATCATACAGAGACTTTTCTTGACATGTGGCTGCTTTCATAGTATCACAATCAAAATGGAAATGGCATTACCAGTCTTTTGATATTACGGAACGAGCAGGATGAATATTTCAACGATAATCCCTTTAAATATATGTTTCCTTTATTTTAAGAGATGAGAAGGGTGTATGAATATTACCGCTGGCTTGTGTTTCTGATGTCTTTAAAAGCACTGACGGCTGGGGTAAAGACCCATACACTGAGATGCCTGTGAAATGAAACATAAAGAGAATGTTTGTGACTTCTCCTATCTCCCTGGAGGTTGAGGAAAAGGAGAGATGCGGTGATAATGTGACAAGTCGCGTGTCAGCTGCTCTATATGAGGTGGCTTAAAATACATTGGTGTGAGAAAGATAAGGGTGACGCAGACGATGATGATGATGATAATTACGCTGATGACAACGATGAAGGTAATGATGAAGACGAAGGAGATGTCAGTGACGAGAGTTTTTCCGGTAACAAACGCATCAATGACGATAACGTTTAGGATGACAAAACGGGTGACGAAAACCAATAAATGTATATCGTGATATTGGAACGACGACAATAATCGTTGTGGTGATGACAACGATGACGATGATGATGATGATGATGATGATGATGATGATGGCAATGACAAGGATAGTGATCATTATTATCATCATTACAAAAAATGATCTCTTTATAGGGAATTATGAGATATTTTCATTCTAATCCAGTTCTAACTAATATATCCTTAGGAGTGACAATATGTGATGACGGAAGTGACAGAAATGTATCAAATTGATAAAGTATTGTATGAGTGGTAATGGTGAAAGTCTTGATGATGGTGATGATAACAAGGGAGATGATCATGATGATGAAGACGATAATGACGACGATGATGATGTTGATGATGATTACTGTAGGTGGTAGTGGTATCAATGATGTTGACGTGGAAAAAGTTGTGATGGTGGTGATGACGGTAACTACGACGATCTACACATGTGAATACATAACAGTAAGAAGACTTAAACCTTGAATTAAATAAATTTAAATGACGTAAGCAAATCGAAAGGATGTGGTGAATTTATTATGCGAATGACGTCACTCAACTTGAAAGAAAGAAGAAAAAAAAATAAGAGCAATGCGTAGATTCTATTTGACTTCTTCAGAATTCCTAATGCGCATTTGTATCTATCTACGTCGTGGCATTATCATTTAGAAGTAATTTCAATGTTTCTTCATCGTTTCTTAAATTTTATTTTCATCAGTTTATGGGACAATACTGACGGCAAGGCGTTCATACATAATTACTTACCATAAATGTAATGCAAACAATGAAAGTGGTTGAATTGTCAATATGAAAATGACTGAAAAGGGATTATGCTTAATTTCAGTCAAAGAAATTTAATGACACTGTTAAACTGATACTTTTCTGTACTCAAAAATGTTGCAACATCTATTTGTACTAAACTAAACATTTTCGAAAACATTTCCCCGAAAGCCGGATGCTGGATTTCATATATTATTGCGATTCCTCATTAACATCGATGTGTATCGACATAGTACATTAAAACTGCGAAGACATGTTGGAAAATGAAAACTATGTAACATGCAGACCTTCTTTTTTGTCTGTTAATTCTTACTGAGATTCCATGAATTCTACAAGTGAACATCTTTCTCACATTCGTATGCTAGATGTGCAATCGACAACATACGAAATCTTTGAAAGACAGTGTTGGTTTGCGGCTGCTGGATGAGTCGACCTTGTTAGCCCTGTGGGCCCGGCGGGTGTAAGAGCCAGGTAGGTACCCGTGACCTTGGTCTGTCGCAGCCGTCAAACATTACATGCGTAACCAACGAAACATGAGTGATATGCGCGCGAGAAGTTGCTAGGGTAGAGTCAGTATCACTAGAACAAACATGATAGGGGAGAAATGGAAGGGAGGGGGAGAGAGGGAAGCTGAGGGAGATGGAGTAGAGAAGGAGAAGCGAGGGAGGGGTAAGAAAAGGGGGAGGAGGAGAATACCTGAGAAATGTACAACATCGAATTTCTTTCTTGGGAATAAAAAGAATGAATTTTAAATGGCTACCTTATTCGCATCACATTGCACGGTAATGATGATCCGTGTAAACGCTAAGGAAACTGTCGACATAGATTTAAACACCTTCATATTAGATGAATGATATTTGAGAACAATTCGATCGATGACAAAAAGCAAGCCTTTGTGATATTTGATAAGTTCATATCAATCTACACACTCATAAAAACTGGCAAGTGAATCTTTCTTTGCTATTATGTTTAAAATTCAACCCATTTATTCAGCAAAATTCAAGAAGGAAGAACGATCGGAAGTTCCTTCAGATCCGTCACCAGGCCAGTGTTTTCCAGGACTCTTTCTCTGTTGCTACTTGGAGGGACTGGAACAACCTTTCTTCTTCGATTGTCAACTGGTCAATAGCCCATTCCTGGAAATATCTAAAGCTAAATTGATACAATATCAGTAATTCCATACGCAGTGCGCTTCTCATATCATCAAGTCATCATGGATGTGTCTGGAGAGATTTTTCTGACCCAACCATACAGATACAGATACAGATACAGAAATACTTACCTAATTCCATATAAAGTATGTATGAAGTGAGCATCATACGTTAATGTTTGCCTTCATCAAGCATGTCAAGCGGGCTGTCCCTATGAAGATAATGGATCACGTAGTCCCTTGTATGCATTTGTGTGTCGGTATTTTTCAGCGAAGTGAGATTTTCTTAAAAGTTTACTTGTTCATACTACTCGTTCCATGTTAAAGAATTCAGAGTGAATTTTAGCTGGTTCCTCTTCACCTACAAAACTCAACATATCCTCTTTACTAAGCACACATGTCTTCTGCCCAAGGAATCATGCATGTGCATGTGAAAGTGTCATATAACTTCACAAGGGTATACCGCTGAAATGCATATCTTCTCAGCAATGACAGTCTAATGTAACTTCAGGGTAAATCTCTCTCCATTAAGTGAGGATTAATAATCCCAGGAATTATAACATTTGCTTAAAAACAGGACTAAAGTCACTCAATGATATGCCGAAGGGATAAACTCACGAAGTGTTTTTGACATGTTTGAGTCACGGGGATTTCCGTGTTAAGAGCCTTAAAACACTCCATCACGCATACTGCATTATCATATTGCCACTATCTTGTTTCTTTTAGTAGAAATATATCAAAGTATATTTTTGGTTTTGCGAGGCCGGAATGCATTTTATTGCGCAGAGTGATGCCTCAGTACGTAATCCATGTCCTTATCTGATTTGGACGAGGCTCTTAACATGCCTAAGTGCTCGTAAAATTCAAATTTTGGGGTAACATTTGCCTTAGTCCAGGCGAGTTTTTTTACGGAGTTTTTCTTTTACTCTCTGCCGCATTTCTGTGTTTAGCAATATGCCGCCTAATACAGTCCACTAACAGATCTTAACTAATTCATGTCCTGTTTCTTGATGAAGGCTCTTATTTGTCCTGCAGCATGAAACTTACATTACAAACTCTGGAAGAATTTTATTTTTTGTCGAAAGGGACAATTTCATTTGCCATCTGAGGGTACGGACCCCCCCCCCCCAATCTCCAATAGCCATCTATGTTACACCTCCAGACCTGCCTTCAACACAACCCTCTATAAACAGAAATAGCCACCGATTTGATTAGATTCGGTTTAATTTTAGCTATTCCATATTTAAATGTATTTTACGCAATGTGGGTGCATAATTTCGTTATAATGGTCACACGTGCCTTTCAAGAATAGCTTATAACTGTTGTAACATGAAAAGAGATCTAGGCCTGATGAAATAAGCTATATATAACAAAGAACCCCCCCCCTGCCCCCCCCCCCCCCCCCCTCTCCTTGGCTTCACTCTGCAATCCTACCTTTAAAAGACCCCTTTCTGTCAGATTTTCAGATGTATCATTTGACTTCCAGTTTATCTTCAGATAGACCGCCTAAAAGCGCATCACTTTAAAGCTTTAAATCGATCGGATAGGTTTCTGTCGCCCGACATGACACCTTCAAATATTACGTAACAAATCGATTGTGGCAGACATACTTAATCGGTCAAACTAGTGGTAAACTCGTTGGGCTGAGAAAGACAAAACAGAAATAAGAAATAAAATAAATCTACACTAGTAACAAACAGAGGCATTTTTTCTGACATAATTATTGCTATCTTCTGATCTTGATTTTGAGTCATATACCTATACCTTCTTACCTAATACCATGATTGTAGAGGAGTAAAAAATGCTTAGTTATACTTTAGGGATCACTTCTTTTGGAGGTAAATCCACTGCTAGTATCATAGTGGAATCCACTATTGCGTAGTGGTTGAATTATTCTCCCTAGGATGAATTCCACTTTTTTGAGCATTGATTCAACCCTAACACGCCTTAACAAACTGATCGTTCGTAATCACGACTTAAAACAGGCGATTTGGCATTCTAAACGTGTAAAGGGTATGTATGTACATGAAGTACTGATACCCTCATGCACACCGCCCGGCCTTTTCTCTTCAGTTTCGCTAGATTTTGAAACTGTAAATAGTAAATACTTATTTTGTTACATGATGAACATATCTTTGATTAGGAGATCGCCGTAGTGAATGACCGGGGTATGTTAACCTCAGGTGGAATCAATGTTTGTCTATCTGACAAGCGATGGCTAATTGAACGCGGGCGAGTCTCAATCACTTGTAAATGAATTAATGATCGACAAACGTGAATAACTTACACCCACATCATCGAGCTTGTCTAAATGTTTCATCTGATATCTGTTTAAATCTTTACAATCACAATGCAGTGATGTAAAACGTTTTTAGTCCACGTTTAACCACATACAGTATGCATCACACGGGTCCAAATCGTGCGATGCTCTGTGATGGAAAGAGCTTATCAACATTTTATGATTTTACATAGTAGCAAAACATAAGGGTAGTTGGTAGAAAATCATAAAGAATAATAACGGTGTCGATACAGAGTGATCTACATGACAAACAGGGGACTCTTCTTGTTTTATTTTATACATTGTATTACTTTAAAGAGATGTGAGTTAAAGTGAACTTGAACTAGATTATATTGTCATTAATCACGACCAATTTAACCACACCAAAACAAGAAAAAAATTATGATAATTCGCCAATCTTACATGCTTAACGAAATCTCTGAAGAACACTATTATAAACAATATTCACAGATTCATCATAGCAAAGTTAAAATCAAGTTAAACAGGGTGGGGGGGGGTGGCAAAAATTGAGGTAGCGGGGAAGAAATGATATTGCAGTACACAATGGTACGTTTATTTTAATGAGGCTTTAATAGTCCTCATAACTTGGGACGGGTAAGGGGTTACTAACGCACCCATGTCGGACGTCTCTCTGTAGGAGACACACTCCCATATAACTCCAAAAACGTTAAAACGGTGTGAAGCTTCACAAAACGGCGCGAATCAGCATGTAATGACTTGGAATCGAATCACTTTAGCAACACTGTTCGACTCAATGGCCCTCCTATCATGCCTATAGTCATGGGACCGGGATTTCTGAAGCATGTATCTTATTCTGTTAGTAAGTATACAAAACTGAGGAAGACACCGGCTTGGTGAATCTATTAAAAATCGGTCATGAAGGTCTTATCCCTGTTACAGCTTAGGAGGTGTAATTGCTCCAATTCGAATCTCTCACTGTGAAGTATTTTGTCACCTTTTTTATTTCTTACCATCCACCATGCCGCGACGTTATTGGGGTGATTTAGTATATTTATGCTGTTGATTTAGGCTGGGATAGCGTTAATATACCTGGAGTGAAGGAATGGTGTCTGGTCGATCCAGACGCATTTCAGAAGAACACATAAATGCACTCTGGAAGCAGCCCATCTCCATAAAGTTTCGTTTAACTTTGAATGAAATAAGGACGACAACGTACAAAGGGAACAAAAATAAACATTTTATAAACACATACTTCAGAGTGAAAATGAAATAATGATTTTTTTTAAATATTTCCTATACTTGACGATCATCATATCAAATTAATAACGCTTTAGGGATGAATGGATGGATGTTAACATTCCACATGAATGTTGTCCTATGTTGACCCGAGTTTCGTGACCATGGTGACATGTTTTCACTTTCAATTTGTGATTCATTCGAATGAGATCTAAGTCAATTTGAGCATTGATTTTAACCTTCATTACAGCAGTAAATTTACCAATTTATACTTTAGGATTATTACTCGACATCTACGAACAATCATTATCCACCCTTTCATCGTATGTCGTCCGTTTCTCCTTTGATTTTCCTTTTTCCCTATTTACCCGCTTTTCTCTGTCTGTCTCTGTCCACATCTTCTAACCGTCTTTGTACGTCTCCTTTTCCCTCTTTTACTCTATCTTTTCTCTCTCTCTGTCTTTGTCTGTCTGTCTCTCTCAGACGATCACCATGCAACATGTGTAAATTGAGTAATACGCCTTGAAATATGTCATTTTTATGTCATGATTTGTGCGCAGTCGGCACCAAGGGGTCAGCTCGAGAGCTCGAGATGCGGCGAAGTTCAAAGACAAGCAACCCGGGTCATTGTGTGCAGTAGCTAGGCCAAATCACCGGGCGAACAACTCAAAGCTTGTAGCTCGGCTGTGGTGATGACTGCTAAACGGCTCCCAATGGGCCTAGATATATATTTTAAAAAAGAATATTTTTCCTTTCTCTTCCCTTCCTTCTTACTTTTACTCTTTATCCACGAACGTCGTCTAGGCGCAATATTACCATGATGTGTCAAAGGCCCCGGGCTAGCATAGGCCTTTATTTGATTTGCCGAAAAATATTAATATTCTTTCTTTTCCTATACCAGAAATAAAAAAGTAAAAAGTAAAAACCAGCCTACACATATTATCCACGATCCTTTCAAAGATTGATAGATTGGGCATAGAGTGTTCTATCCACAAAGAGAAAACGTACGAATATGACGTATGACAATACGTCATTATATTCCCATTCAAGTCTCCTTTTCCTGAAATAAAGGAGTATCATCGAGTCATGGAGCATCATGAACTTCCAAAGTTATAAAGTTGCTAAAAATGATACAATAAGTATAATTTATTCATCTAAACATACATTTTTTCGAAGTCCCCGCCAACCGCATCTATGTTTTCAGGGAACAGCTCGGTCGCTATAGCAAGCTCTCAAGTATTTGCACAAAGACTGGATCATTCTTTCGTAGGTGTTAATGCTAAGCATCTCAAACAAAATGTTGCGCAACACACGCTCTCATATTTTTGTAGAGTTTTATAACCTACTTTAAAAGTTCCTATAACAACACTGAATTTGTGAGAGTTTAGCTGCACTTTACCAGTGGCGATCGGCATCTTTATTTTGTAGGTCGGAGTAAACTGGGTTTCTCTTACAGCTTTTCTTTCTCGTTTCTTTTTGATAACTTAGAGAGTGCGTCTGTATAAAGGGGTGGGCGGCACACTTCAGACAGAAAAGGCAAAAAGGGGGAAGGAGGAGTAGAAGGAACTTTTTTCTTCCTTTTAGAGGAAGGAGACGAGTTTCCGAACGACCGCACCATGCCGCCGTCTGGTGTTTGCCGTAAAGCTATGAATTTTGGTCGTATTGTCCAGTTTGGTTCGACACTCAATCCCCGTCCCCATAGCAAAGTCACGATCATACCTATTATTATCGTCGCGAGAAGAGAACAGTGGATGATCGATAATGTGAGTGTTTGGGGTCGGAGATATGAAGGGAGAGACAGGAAGGAAAAAAAATATGGTAGAAAACTAGAAATGAACATAGACTACAGAAAAGGGAGAGAAAAAGAGGCAGGTTGGTTGTGGTTAGAAAAAAAGACATCATACATATACATGTACATTGAGAAAAGAAGAAAAATCGGAAGGGGAGAGAGAAGGCATGGAAGGAGGGAGATAAAAAGAGCGGTTGCAAGAAAATGAGGGAATGGATGGGGCTGAGCATGTTGGGAGAGGAGAGGTTTTGGGAAGATGACAAAACTGCAGAAGACCCCACATACATTCTAGAAGTAGGTAAGTACACAGAATACACTTTGCTAAGGCAATATAGGAGGAGAGAGAGAGAGAGAGAGAGGAGAGAGAGAGAGGGAGAGAGAGGGGAGAGAGAGAAGAGAGAGAGAGGGTGAGGAGAGAAAGAGAGAGAGAGAGAGAGGAGAGAGAGAGGGGTGAGGAGAGAGAGAAAGAGAGAGAGAGAGAGTAAGAGGAGAGTGAGAGAGAGAGAGTAAGGAAGAGAGATATTTGACGTTCCTATAACTTTTCTCTAAGGTCCCCCTTTCTTTCGTCAGGGAACGATTGTCGATTTTTCTCCCCTTGGGCAGTTTGCTGACAAGTTCCGGAAACAATCAACTCATCGATACTTCCGGACTAACACTCCCCCCCCCCCAATTCCATTTTCCTATACACAAAAGAAAAAATCAAAAGTGTAGTTTCATAAATAATTGATAAAGATCACGACTGCGTCAGTGAAAAATGAGGGAACTATTCAAGATAATATAGCTTGGTATAGGCAAATCTGAACACAAAGGTTAAAAAAAAGATGAAAAAAAAATCGGTCATCCTCCCCCATTTTCTTACGTAATTAAAACTATTCAAATTCCACCATTGTTTTCCGATTGATTATTCAAAGAAGTTTTCAATAACATGTCTTAGATTCTCGCACTCTGACAGATAGTCATAAGGAATGTTAAGGGGAATGCATCTGCATGTAGGTCAAGTTTAATCAAAACTAACCCTAAAAAGACACGCGTCTTAAGGTGACAGTTTGAATTCCATGAGCACAAATCATTCTCCAGTGACGCAACTATATCACGAAAAGTACATTATAAACAAAGAAGCAAAATCTTGAAGCCCTTTTCTTGGTCTTGAAATCGACTCAAAACTGAGCTCATTTCAGATGTTGTCTGTTAATCTGACGTTGATGTATACAGAACAATACTAAGACAGAATTGTCACAAACATGCACAGTCGTCAAACAGGGGATATCATTTGCATTTTGATATTTGACTGGTAGGACGGGTGATGAATTCAGAGATGATTTTTCAGAGACCAAGTTCATCTCTTTTAATATTCATTACATCCTTCTAAGAACTCATGTAGAGAGGAATTTTAGCAATTTGGATCTCTTTTCACATTGGTATTCAGAGGAACATTCGACATCCGATAATCGAAATAAACTCCTCAGCAGCAGTAAATATCTGTGAATTATCTTCCTTGTTCGCTTCGCATTCTTTTTCATTTTTATTTCAATGAACAAGAAATCGACTTGCCAAATTCTTCCTTTTCCCCCAGAAATGAATGGATAATATCGGGTTTAAAACCCAACATGTAATGTCTAAAGCGGATAGCACAGCTCAGCATTTATGATCTGAATAATTATCACCCACCATACTGCAATAAACTACATTTTTACAGGTCAAGTTACTGCTTCATCCATTTCCAATTCGTATATAAAACTTTGTTTTAAGATTGTTTTTTTTTTTCAACAACAATCTTGACCAATGTTCGTCGTCATGAAACTTGTATAATTCAGATAATGGCGACTTGACTATCATTACAGTGAATTTACGATGACTACGTTAGAAAAGTATTATTTTCAACTTTATTACTAGAGGTTGTCTTTAAGTGTAACACCTGCAACTATACTACCTAAATTTTGAATTTAATGATCTTATAATAGACCATGTCATTCTCGTATATATCAGACTGATGTCATACATTCTTGCCTGATAACGTGATATAGGAAGGAAAGAACAAAGTAACTGGATATAGGGCTTAATTTGTATATCACTGTAGAGCGATGGCTGTAGGTTTTATATGACTTTGAATCCACAGGACAATTCATCAATTTATATCTTTTGAAATCCTTGTTTGAATCTTGTGTTGAAATTTGCGCCTCCGCCTTCGGGTAAATCATCTCGCATATCACATACAAAATTATGTTCATTTCAACGCTTGAATTAAGTAGGTCGGTGTTTATTCAAAACCGTCTGCATTCTGGTCATCATAGTCGAGTTGCGTGCAGTGGCGCTCATTTATCATACACAAGAAAGCATGAACCACAGAGCGTAGAATTAAATTGGCAGCAAATAATTCCACTTTTCACGCATATCCAATGCATTTTTTTTTCCAATTTTGCCTATGGAGTATATTTCATCACATTACGGCACCGCAAGGGCGCGCGCTTTTACGCGTCTCTTTTGTACAGCATCAATGTCATTTGTAGATGGAAATACTAAATGAAAATCACGGACATCAGGCCCCACATTCTCACCATAGAATGGCACTAATTTTTGAATATAATTTCGTCAAGTAGTGGGTCTTTTTTATTTACATTTCAAGGAGGAGGGAAGAATTGAGAAGGAAGAGGGAGAATCATCGAGAGCGTCTCCCCGAGCAATAACGAGGATGTTATTACATTATCCGATGTGCTCCAATTATTGTCTGCTCTCCCTATACGTCCTACAAAACGAAGGAGCTTGAGATGTAAGTTGCGCTCATATTGTACTGTATACACAAGTCTCCTTCAAAATTCCTTGCTTTAAAATCAATCTTTCGACCAACTCTTCCCACTTTTCGCACTACTGACAAATGCCTTTTGAGATATTTCTGTAACATCCATCTACTCCAGACTAACTGTATAGACCGTGAATAGATTTTGAAAATACTTCTGATGCCCTTCTTTTAAATTCATGTAAAATTGAAGGCTTGGTTGCCATTTTCATACATATTCTTTTGAAATTGAATTATCCTTCCCTTTTTTGTTTACGTTTTCCTGCAGCGTAGATTCTTACTGCTCCCCTCACACCCACGACACCTCCCCCATGTAATGAAGAAACCATTCACCAAATTAGAAATGATATTAGCATAGCTATCCAATGTGCACTTGTCCTAATGTATCTCAGACCAACTACTAATCGTGGCAATTGATCTATACCCCAAATGGGCACACTATTATAGGTCTAATATTTATTCAACGATTGTATCACATGGCGTTACGAGTAATGTCAGTCCTTGTTCTTCATTGTGATGTATTGTAATATTTGATGTCTGATAGCCATCATCTCGTCCTGCCACACGCAGTGCAACTCGCCAACATTAGTCTGCTATTCATCGACCCCTTTCGAGCAACCTTCGAATCTGAAGGAAATAGTTCAGAGTTGATGCGAAACATTCAATGAAAAGAAATACATAAATAGGAAGCCCCCCCCCCCGTACGTGATACTTCCGTTTTCAACAATCAACTTGTTAAAGACTTGAAAAAAGAGGGGAAAATAACATTCTGAAACACTTAACAAAAAGTTCACACCTTCAAATATTGATATTAAAAAAAGAAGAAAAAGAAAAAGATCAACAATAGGTTAATAATAATGATTTAATGAAAATTGGACTGAGAAAGACGATTCGACTAAAGAAATGAATCGGGATTATAAAAAAGCAATCTAACAATTATAATGTGGGAAGACCTAATAAAAAACATAATGTCGAAAAGAAAAAAAAAGTATCGTAGAAGTATGTAGGATTATTTGAAAGTAGACTATGAATAAAGCAACGACTAAAGGCTCAGAACTAACTAGTAATAGTTAAGCAGTGAGAAGCGAACTCCTTCGCCTCCTCCTACACCCATCCTGGTCGCTTCACCCTCGGCAGCTCCCCGCTGAGCTACTGGCTCGCGACAAACCTCGCGTCACCGCTCAGCGTCTAAGCTGTCGACATCAATTTACACGATGTCGATTGATGACTACGAAGCATCAGTTATGTATACCATGCACTTACATTTTATACCACGGGTTTAGCGAGACATGAACAGATGAAGTGATGGAATTGATGGGAAGGAGGGGGAGTGGGAAGGAGCTTTTATCAGATTATAATGGTCAAAAGGCGATGCTGGAAGGTTGGTAGAGGAAAAATACACTTGTTCCTTTATTTCTAAATAATCTGTTTGTTGTTCGTTTTTCACGGGCCTAAAGTCCCTTTCTAACATTATCATATCGAACTGAAATTAGGTGAACAATAGCTCATAATGCTGGATACAACATTCATAAAACTTTACATTTCTGTATGTCCAACAAGTCTAAAGATTACACCTTGCACACTCGCCATAAACATCTGTACTGTAAATAAACTATAATAGAAATATCATAAATTAAAATATTTTAGTTAGTGGAAGGTAACATATTTGGATTATCTCATCCCCACATCCACCAGAAATATCTCAAAGGAAGCTTTGTGTTCTTTTTTTTAATAATTCTGTCTCAAATTACGGTTTCCTACATCATATCGGTTATAGCACTGAAATCAACTTATTTTCCCATGTTTGTTATTCAGGCAACATTGATAAATCTATGGGCTATAGTTTAAATTCAGAGAATACATACCCCTGCGTGAAAAAATAGATACTAGTAATGGAGATGTAGAGAACACATGCTAGCAATAGCGTGCATGATGATGTGCAATGTGTTATTGATTTTACTATTGAATGAATGATAGTGAGTGGAAGAGGAAAACAAAGCATCCAAACCTGATGATTAGAACTAGTAATATCATTTTCCCCTCATTTTTCATCTGTTTGAACGGGTCAAACATGATGGGAATAAATCTTATTTGCACAAAGCGTTGTTTTATTCTATAAATCCAGATGTTATCCTTCCAAATGACTCTTGAACTGATGAAAATAAACTCTCTAGTGACTGATCATATACAACCCGGCACCTTTGATGAATACTCTGATATGTAAATACTGTTTCACAGCATCTGTAATTCACAAATGCTGAAATAAATAAGTGAAGTTTTTTTCAGTACTATTCTGAAAGATGAAACAAAATCATCACGATTTCATCGTTACTTGTTCTTGGATATAACAACAGCCCATATCACGATTAGAATTATGTAGACTACATGTACCTTGCAGTGAAAGAAAAAAAAAGAAAGAAAAAATAAATCACTTTATAAAACGAAAAGTTATTGGAGATGGATGTGATATGAATGCCAAAATAGTACAGGTTACCCCTTTTTTCTTTTTTATATTCGGGTGCATGTTTGCGCGCGACCCCGCTCCGGCGAGTCCTCCGTATCGTTAAGCGGAGACGCAGCGAGTATCGCAGGAGGAGCACCGGCGGCCGTTTGATGTAGCGTTCCGCTGTTTGGACAACGTGCCAAGCCAAACACTCGACAACACTGTCAACGGGACATCAATAGCACTGAACTCATGCCCCCTCAACAAACCTTCTCCTCCTTCATCTTCCCCTCCCCCTCCTTCTTTCCCCTCCTTCTCCTCTTCCTTCTCCTTCTCTCCCTGACACTTTTTATCTATCTCTCTACACCACTGATTTCTTTCTTTCATTAATCGATTATTCATTTACACAGCTTAGTTTTCGACAATGTCTCACAACTCCAAATGATGTTCTACAAATTTGATTAATTAATATCAAATGACCAAATCTCGACTATCTTTGGGTAATTGGGCGTTGATATATACAAACTTCGCTTTTAACATGTCCAAACACTTTCTCATTATTATGATCCTTTCAGTTAAATCTGTGTATTATCATGACTATATACTCCATTACTGAACTATACTCAGAACTATTACTAGGCCCTACTATTACTGTCATTACATTTACTTTCCATTATGCACTCTATTGATTATTCATTTATTTTATGTTCATGATTGAAAATGGTGAATAAATGACTTGAAATAACTTGAACTTATAACAGGTTTTATCCTTATATCTCAAAGGTAGGCATCCACATTTAGTTAAAACCCCGCCTCCCCCTTCCCTTCTAAACTAAAGTAGACACCATCTTTTTACAGACATACAAATAAACATCTTTTCTTTTTTCTTTAGTAGTTAACATTTAAATATGAACTTAACCTATTGGTGTAAAGGACCTGAAAATAACAAAGAAGCTGTCAGGAAGCGACCCTGTATGGAGAAACAACCCTTGGTGTGACACAATGGGTCCCACTGGTATTGTCCACACTCCTTGTTTGTCGGAAGGGGCGACTCCAACCAATGATACCATTCGAGTTTGGTTACGGGCGAATTTAAACAGTGAAACTAAACAAATACATTGTGAGCGCTATGTCACGGCTGCACACGAAAGCTCAACTGGGCCAGCTTAAATAGAATATTCTCTTAGTTTAGATATTATATTCAACCTTGTTTCCTCCTTTATATGTCTGGTTAATATATTGTGTGGCAAAAGGACTTAATATTGACTAATCGTGTATGTTACTGTTGACACAGGAGCAAAGGACGAACGGATCAAAAGTACACACCAACCCATAGACCTTACTATCAGGGTGGGCGGTATCGACGTGCTAAACCATCAAAAATAATGTGCCTAAAATTGTTTGGTAACGCGAAATATGTTCGGCAAATAAAACAGAAATTAATGAAGAATGAATGTATTTATTCGTGAGTCAAGGATCTATGAATGACGAGCACCCGAGAGAAAAGGGGCAAAATAAGATCATTTTAGGATCTTTCGTTTCGTTTCCTTCTTTTTTTCCCCTACCTCCTCCTGCTGATTCAGGCTCTACCTATATTTGGAATCGCTTTATCTATACTCTGTAACTCTGCAAGACCTGTATTTCCCACCAATGAAGAGGCTTCAGACTTGGATCGATGACAACCTTTTGAAAGTGCACCAAACGTATTTGATAAAATTTGTTGGGAACTACTGAATACCAAAGTTAAGAATGAACAATTCGACTTTTGACAATCGAAAAATACATTTTTTGCTAGTATACGCAATGGGATTGGAATGCATGTCAACATAACCCTGGTCTGTGGCGAGTGTACTTTTCTGACAAGTCGGCTATGACTTCCTGGACAGACGTAGAAATCATGATAAATGTATCGAGCTTTCTTGCCATTCAAACTCCCTTCGAAAACACGAATTCCAAATGGGGATGAAACGAGTCTGAAGCTAGCCGACACATTCACATTTTTTGTAAGCGGACAATCCCACCACAATCATAGCGTAAATCGTTGATAGATGGACCGTGTGCACTACCGAGTCACTTGCGCTTTAAATCGACAATCCTTTCGGCTTTTCTTTCTGTCCTTTCCCCCTCTTTCCCATCATTGTTTTGATGAATGTTACAAATTTCTCTTCTATCATCTCCTATCGTGGGTATGTTGACAAGGTTCATTGAGTAGCATTGTGTCCGGGTCTGTCTGCATGGTGTGGCGTGGTATACAATTAGATGCTACAGCTAACTCGCACTTATGTGTTCCTCACCAATTTTCCACTATTAAAATTTGCAGATTTCACAGGAGATAGAAAAAAACATATGATAATGGCTACCCGTTGCCTTGAGGCTAGTATCAGACAAAGTACACTAAATCAGACTTCTCTTCCTCTTCTTCCTATTTGTCACTCAAAATTAAGTTGGTACTAACTTGGAAAAAAAAAACGACCTCTTTACATAATTTTTATATCAAATATGAATATTTTCTAAGATAATTCAATAGTTTACGAGTCTAAGTACGATTTTATGACAAACTTGGCATTTTAGCCACAAATTCTCGCGAAGAGCTATTTTTATTCCTGTTTGTTTATTAGTCCATAGCCCTCTCTTTACGTGCATATTTTCAATTCCTTCTGTTTCATTCCAAGAAATATGGCGCAAATATTCATGTTTACAGAACTGTGTACAAGGAAACGAACAACTGTGATATTTTACACACCTTTAATATTTCGTTAATGGAATAATTTTAGTACATCTGTTGAATATCTCTAACGTGGCATTGCCTAAGCCAAATTTCACATTCATTGAACCTCATCGCCATCTAGATTACTATTGTTATTATTGTTATTGTTAAACGCTGTCCCGTGCATGCCTACAACCATACAACTCTCTATAAGACCAATTTCGCGCCAGTCCCTCCCAAATCGATGCCCGTAACTATATCACTTCTAATATGGTAACCTTGGTTGCCTATTCAATATGCATGAGACGAATTTGGTAGAAATAAAAACAGAAAACAGAGGGAGGGGTGGCAGACTGGCTTGTTATAAACAGTAATGAGATTACAAACAACCTTGACTTTAAAATATCAAGATATATATTCAAATTATTCCTGTTCCATTTCAAGCCTCGATGAAAAATTAATGAAGCGGTTTACTACTGGTTAATTTCAATGTTCCTCTCCAACCTTGGAGGGTTTTTCCTTCATTATATTCCATTCTTCTACCACGTAAACAGATATGTTCCGCTACATCATGCAGTTTTCAACTTCTATATTTAAAAAGCAATCACTCCATGTCATAAGAATCAAGGTCGATTAGATGGTTGCAGTTTTTATCTGCATGCAGGATTTCTACTATCAATTCATTTATTTAAAAAAAATCATTCGCTTCAATTGTAGAAAAGGTTCATAATTTTTGGATATTTATGTTGTCAGACTACTTGTATATTTTTCAACATGTGGGACTGACATGAAAATGTCCTTGTTTTTCAGTAAGAAAGCAATGACCCATGTTTGACCAAGGCCCACCTGTTTTCTGTTCTCGTTCACTTTGTGTTCGGTCGTTTTCTCTCCCTCTATGAAACAAGGGAAAGCAAATACACATAGGACGAGTGTTGCACGTCCCGACTTTTGTATCCTTCTCCCTCTCTTTACTTTCCACAAATCTATTTCCCCCTTTATTTTTCAAACTCCAAAGTGCATTTCGTACACGACCGCCCTTGAACCTTTGTATTTGTTGATCGCCATCACTACGGTGGGTTCGACATGTTAGACGGAGAGAGAGATTGAAAAGAATTTCAACTGTTTCTCTTTATTTTATGCCAACTGTGTTAGCACTGATAGCGATCGATAGGTGAGAATAATAGCAACACCTTCGCCATTTCATGACTTTTTTGTTTCCCTCGTGTATTCACAGTTGGATGATAAACAACAATTTGTTTGTGAATTGTATCTGTTTTTCAAGCATCAGTGGAATTCAAAACCTCATACTGCAAGGTAGTCCACATGCAGACCGTCTCTACTATTCAGAATAATCATTTCATTGAACATGCACTATCTCTAAAACCCTAGGTTTATCATCATCTACAAATGAATTAAATCTATGGGGGTATCAGCAAAGACATTGGATTACAAGACAAATTACTCTCGCCTACTTCCGTAGTACGTTTTGGCAAGGGTAAGTGCTGTGTTAAAGATGGACTCGGAAAATTGCGTCCGCCATTGGTATAACGTGTGAATAGATGTCTGATCTATTCTTGATATTTAATATCTAAAACTTTGTTTTTAAAGTCTGATTTTTGCACGAACAGAAGAATGGATAGTTAAAAGAACATTCATAAAACTTTATTTTCAAGAAATGGCACTGTAAATCTTCAGGATCATGCCTGCTTTTGACAGAGTCACATGCCATAGGGATAACACGTAAAAACAGGGATTTTATGATTGATTATAGTTCCCCTTTTACTGGTTTGAATTTATTTCAAATGTGATTTATATGTAATTTGAGACTTTGGAAAATATTATTAAAGGCTCAAAAAAATTCAAAGACTCCCCATAAATTTCGGGTACTATGCATGCTTTTGACCCTCTAGCTGCCATAGGCTAACACGCAAAAACAGATATTTTTAAAATGATTTTAATTCCCCTAACGTTTTTTTTAATTTACGGAAGAAGTAATTTGAATGAAATTTCAAACTCTGAAAATATATAATTAAGGCTCCATGAGTCAAATAGACCCCCCATAAATCCCCGGGAATATGCATATTTTTTGCTTTGAAAAATCTTGCCTGCCATAGGTTTACACGTGAAAACAAGCAATTTTTGAATAATTATAGTTCCCCTATTACTACTTTGAATTGATTTCAAATGTGATTTATGTGTAATTTGAGACTTTGGAAAAGATTACTAAAGGCTCAAAAAAATTCAAAGACTCCCCATGAATTTCGGGTACTATGCCTGCTTTTTGACCCTCTAGCTGCCATAGGTTAATACACAAAAACAGGGAATTTGAAATTAAGTTGATTCCCATAGGATTCATCTAAATATATGGAAAAGGTGATTCACATAAAATTTCAAAATCTGAAAATATATACTTGAACATTGATGAGTCCAATGGACCCCCATAAATCCCCGGGAATATGCATGCTTTTGAACAATTTTTAATGTTTGTAATACTACACGTGAAACCGTTTGTTGTTATCGATGACGCACGATATGTGGCTATACCTCGTACTACAATACGTACGCGTGCTTTATTTCTGTACTGAAAGTTCTTCTGTAATATATATTCCTTGGTATCAGTATGGTCAACGACAGACAATCGTATGAGTCGATCCTGCAGTTTAGCAACACGTCATCAAACTTTAACCCTAACCAGGCCGGGCTTTTTTGGCTTGTTCTGTGGCCGGGGGGGGGGGGGGTGGTTGATTCAAACCTCCCCCCCCCCCGAGATCTCGGCTGTCGATCGCGCAAACGCCGTAAAAATTGGCACACACGTTACCTGAGGCGTAATCTACCAAACTATAAAAAATTGAAGTTTTCCTTTTTATTTACTTTATATTAATTAATTATGCTAATTTATGCATGAAATCATGCGTTTTGCTCTAAATCAGAAAATAAAGCTCCTAGAATCCCAATTTTTGGTGTAAATATTCTTTGTAGCATTCCTTACAATGTGCTTGAAAAGAAAATCTGGTATCAAATTAAATTTATGTTTTCTATTGTTTTTAAAATGTTCATACATATTCCTTTGTTTTTCCTTATGTTTAAAAAAAAAAGAAGATCGGGACCTTGACCTTGACCTTGACCTTGGCCATGACCTTGGACATCATAAATATTTATTCAGACATAGAATATATGTATCATCTTTATTATGTGTATTTGTTTGGTAAATAATCTGGCGTACATACATGATTCATACACAAATCGTCCCACACTATGCCATTTCATGTGTTATAATATAGGAAAATTCACTTTTTGGCGCACGCACGATTGTAAAATACCGCGCTGCGCGAGAACCGTAGGTCCAAATTTGGTAAATTTGGTATCAAAAGATGCGTAAGACTCGGGGCTCAAAAGTCATGATAGGCCGTGGCGAAACCTTTTTACGGTTTAGAAATTATCGCGAAAAAAAAAATCACGGGGGGGGGGGTGATTCAACCCCCCCCCCCCCGGCCGCTTTAGGGTTAAGTGTAGTGCCAGGTTGGGCAAGCCTTTCACTACAGTGAGGTCATTTCATAACCTGTTATGATAATCATGTTGTTGAATTTGTTGAGGAAAATGAGATGGACGGTTTTTTAATGCTTAAGCGCAAGGCACACGCCCTTGGAAAGTCGTTATATCCATGCATTTCATGAATATTTGAGTGAACTCCATATTACAAGCAGTAACTCAATGCAATATTCAGAACAGAAAACATCTCACTCACGCCTGTTTCAGGATTCGAAACGCACTATTAGTTATTATTTTCTTTACAATAAAGCTGAAGATATCTCTTAGAGCAGAAATAATATGTAAAGACATACGTTGGCACTTGGTGAGGTAGTCTTCCTTACAGATGAACTGATTTTCATCGACCACGTAGAGTTCCTCGCCTGTAGAGAGTTGCTTACGACACACCATACATGTGAAGCAGTTGAGATGGAATACCTTACTCCGAGCTCTCCTTACCAGATCACTCGGCAAGATTCCTTGAAGACATCCCGCACACTTCGTCCCGTATCGTCTGCAAGAATAAGGAACAGAGAAACATGCTAACATGTAATAATCGTTCTGTGTGTCAGTAATTACCTGCAAACTAATATTAGCAGTGGTTAGGATGAATTAGGAAACTACGTGAACAATTTGGGGTGGGGAGCATCGTGTTGATAATAGTGTTTCACAATATACACTGATATACATCTAAAAAAAAAAAAAAAAAAAATAAAAAAAAAACTTTCTCTTTTGTTTCGCTTACTTATAGCTATCGCCTAAGGCACTACCACCATACTCCAAACCATTATCTGTTTTGATTACCAGTTACTGTTGTTGTTTGGCAGCTCTCACTATATTTCCTCGCCATTTTTAGTTCTGGCCTACAAACTCAGAAGTGGACCAAACCATTCCCATGGTAACTGCCCACGAGCCGTAGTCCGCAGTGAAAGTACCGATGATCGGGTACGTGCCGGTCTTCTCTCGTGCTCAGCCTTGCGCAAGGATGCGTTGGTTTCATGGCTACCGGAGCCTTTAATTTCATTAAGACATGATCATTCAGAAAGTATAAACATCCCTACAACATACGTACGACTCTATTTCAGTCTCTCTCTCTCTCTCTCTCTTTCTTTCACTCTCTCTGTTCATTGCTCAGTAACTGTTCATTTTCTTCACCTTGATACCTGTTGCAGTTTTACATTCTTTAAATATGCCGTAACTTTAGTCAGATTCTACAATTTGTTTTCCGTCGATACCAGAACTGAGAAAAATGATCACAAATACGATGTAATTTTATTGCATCACAGATGAATATGAAATACATAAACGATGGACAACTAGGACATAAAATGCCAAGATTTCGGAACAGTTTTGATCACATTTTAATATGAAAATATAATACTGTGCCTGTCATTTTAAACTATGAAATATGGCGGTGCACTTTTCATTGTTTTATTACCAAATCTCTTAGTCACGATGAAATGATGCTGAAACGGCTTTCATCAAAGCATCCCCGAAAAATAAAAGTCATCTTATGAAGTCACTTGGTCACTACTTTGCCCCAAATCTTTCCAGATTTAAAGGGATTTGGTCATTATTTATCCTCACATGCTCCTATATACATTCTATACTGTAAATGGCGTCAGAGTCAGGAAGGTACATGGATGTATTCATTCTGAATATAAATGGCGTCAGGGTCAGGAAGGTGCATGGATGTATTCATTCTGACTGTAAATGGCGTCAGGGTCAGGAAGGTGGATGGATGTATTCATTCTGACTGTAAATGGCGTCAAGGTCAGGAAGGTGCATGGATGTATACATTCTGACTGTAAATGGCGTCAAGGTCAGGAAGGTGCATGGATGTATTCATTCTGACTGTAAATGGCGTCAAGGTCAGGAAGGTGCATGGATGTATTCATTCCATATACTGAAAATGGCGTCAGGGTCAGGAAGGTGCATGGATGTATTCATTCCATATACTGAAAATGGCGTCAGGGTCAGGAAGGTGCATGGATGTAGATGTGTAACTATACGTGTCTATAGTTGTAGGAAGTACTGGGCCATTATCAATGGGATTGCAATTATGTTCAAATTGTTTGAAAATTTGATGACATGTATTTATCACTACATGTATAAGACCGGTACACTGGGTACAGAAAAGTCAAACTGATTATATGGAAACAGAATGGTTTCAACCTTACAAATATTTTCGAGAAAATTATAAATGATCAGGCTTTGGCGTTCAAATTCGTTCGTGTATCTTATGAAGTACTGGATAGGAGGAATTCATTGCACTTTTGTATCATTCATTCTTTATAGACCCAACCCTACGTTATGCTGTGTTTTTAACTGCGTTTTTCCTCGTTTCGGTGTGTTCGGACGGGAAGAAACACGAGTGAAATCAGCAAAATGACAAATATTATTTGATAATATGACATAATCTAACCGTAACGATGAGTGGGTAGTAGGGTTACTGGGATTTCTCCGTCTTCTCTCTTTCTTTTATAAGCTCGTCTGATTTCACTTCTTCTTTATGCTATTCTCCTGATGTTTTGATGATGTCATAAGACTGGTAGCTCACATTACCAAACAACAAATTAAAAAAAAATGAAAAAAAGCCTACATAATTGTGATTGAGGAAGAGGTGTAATAGAAGTTCAAGATGCCAGTAACTGAATCATACTAACTGCCACCACGTAATGTCACCATACAAGGGCGAAAAGATCGACACCTCTTCAACACCCTCTGAAAACCCCCGATATTACAGCTCTCCTCCAAACTAAGCGTCACACGTAAACATTGCTACTCCCCTCCCTAATGGCGTTAAATCAAAACACCAAAGATGCTGTCACCTCTACACCATTAGCCCGACTGGTATGCAGCATTAACACCGAACCTATACCACATTCCAAGGGCTTGATATCTTTACCTTCTTACAGAGTCAGCTGAATAGTCCTAATATATCCCAAGAAAAAAATGACAGACTTAAAACAGCAATTCTAGTATAAAGATGCACATTATGGCGTAACTCATATCAAACGCATTCGCCGTCAGTTCGCTCCAAAATGATCTCTGCAAAGAATTACGAGTTACTATAATGCAGGAGTGTATTATGATCACAATATCGGTGTACCATTATGATACAATATTCTTATTCTTATTTTATTCTTATTCTTAATCAGACTACAGTACCCGAGTACATATTAAATTTGAAATGAAAATCGAAAACAAAAACAAAAACACAACGATAAACTAAAAAAGGGGGCGGCTAGGACATGTCGGATGTTGTTAGTCATTTGACATGAACATAGCGAGGGGAGAGAGGGAGGGAGATAGAGAGAGAGAGAGAGAGAATGAGAGAGAGAGAGAGAGAGAGAGAGAGAGAGAGAGAGAGAGAAGGGGGTGGGATAGTGAGATATGATTTATTCACTGCATCCAAACAATGGTAGAAACACTGACAACAGTTCAAACGGATGAGTGGATCTCAAGCGTTATATGCCATTGAATGGCGGGATTGTACGCCTCGAATGGAGTCGTTTACTAGACAATGAGCGACATCCTACCTCGTATAAACATCAGTAGACTGCTGCTGCTGATATGCAACAAACCGAGAAAAATAAGGAGAGAGAAAAGGGATGAGCTTTCTTTGCGATCGGTGAAAACTACTACAGATATGACAGACTCGACAACGGATAAACAGACATCAGGGTTCACGCATATTGAGACGAGAACTAATCTTGACTTGAATGTGTATTGTCAATAAGTTTAGTCATAATCATACATCAGGAGTCATAGATTAATAGGAATGTGAATTTTGAATATCGTTATTTCCTTATACTCGAATCGCTAAAAAGACGATATTTGGAAGTATTGTGAGATAGCAGTCGTATAAGGAAGTTATGTCTATTTACCTATACAGATAGATCTCACATAATAAACATAAACGTAAGAACTAATTCGACGACCACTGATTGCTTTGTTAAACAATACCCAACCCAGCATATTCACTTGCACTTAAAACTAGATAAAATTATATATTACTCATAAGTTTCAATCGGAAAAGAACTGCGGATATTCTTACTTAAGCATTACTGCATAATAAACCATGCCCATATAATTTTAAAAGATTTGTTTGAATACAACATTCATGTTGACATGTTCGAGCTGCATGAGCAGATTTGCGAGAAACAAAAAACGCTGGAAACTCTCCCGGGCAAAACGGAAACAGAATAGTATCTGGAGATAACTGCTGATATTTTAAGATTGGATAAGAATTGTCTGTTATGTTGCACCATTTTTCAAGACACGCTCAAGGCAATGACGAAAGCTATCCCATACAGATCACAACACTGCTGTGTCGAGCAGCTTGCTTGGTGAGACTTTCTCTGGGTATACCTCTCCATTCCTCATGAATTTATAAATATGCCTCTAGGCATACAATTACGAAGCGGATTTAAACAAAACGGTAATTTCTACTCTCATTTTCGGCCACCTATGTGGTTATGCTTCGAAAACAAAGTATATAAATAATAATTCAAGAACAAAAACTACATCACCTCGATTTATTGATGGCGTAATATCACCGAAAATGCGAGGCTTTGGATTCCTCGATGTGAGCGTTAATCTAGATACAAATGAACGCGTGATTGCGCCTTGAAGGCAGACTATATTTGATATTTGTATCCTAAGCAGCTATCAAGAATCGTTTGCATTTGGGATATCGTACAAAAAACATCATATCTGAATCATGACTTCAGGTCATCTGATTGCCACTGTTTGAATGGTAATGCGATAAGAGATATAAAATTTAGAAATGATGTCATCAGTGTGCGCTTTACCTGTATGAACAGGATAATAAATTAGTAGAAGACAAAATAGTATCATTTTGACTATGTTTTGACTATCTATGGGCAATATACAAGTATCATTTTGACTATGTTTTGACTATCTACGGGCAATATACAAAAGAATCATTTTGACTATGTTTTGACTATCTACGGGCAATACACAAGTATCATTTTGACTATGTTTTGACTATCTACGGGCAATACACAAAAGAATCTTTTTGACTATGTTTTGACTATCTACGGGCAATACGCAAGTATCATTTTGACTATGTTTTGACTATCTACGGGCAATATACAAAAGAATCATTTTGACTATGTTTTGACTATCTACGGGCAATATACAAAAGAATCATTTACATCTTAAGAGTAACACTGCTTATAAGAGTTCTCTGTATATTACATAAATCAATGATGATTCTTGAAATTCTAAATCATTACTGTTCTAGTATGAGCAACTATTACATCGATATACGAACCACGCAATGAATTTCAAATTATTTCTACTTGTACACGAGGTCGAACATCATGTCCTATACAGTACAGAGCGTTTGGGCAACCTCGACTTACAATGGATATGACTTCTTGATGTTAGACATAAGAGAAAGAATGATCATTGAGAGAAAGAGGTAACTAGAGGAAGAGAGACTGCTATTAACTTACTTTAATTCAAATAAAATGTTGGTAAGTCATTAAACTAATTTTGTATACGGTAATATTAGGAAATTTTCCTATGTCCACACGATATAATATTCCATACAGGCATTCTAGGTACTGCGTTTCTCCTTACGGTTCTTTCAACAAGGTACCTACCAACATTCAACGATTTGCAAAATAATTCAAGAAGTGACGGAAACGAGTTTTTTTTTTCTTGTTCTGAATTAGGAAACTGAAATCTAAAGTAGAGATATAATAGAGAGGGGAGTGAAACTAAACAACTGAAATGACTCCATTATTATCTGCGGAGTGTATTGAAGGCACTGATGCCATTGGTTTGCCCCTGTGAAGTGACAGAAGTTTGTGGACGAGGGGGGCTAGCCCAATAGAGGGCGGGTGTCAAAAGTTATCCATACACTCTCCATAATTATGGACCACGCCACGTACACAACCACGTACAGTGTAATCTGCTCATCAGTAACTAAACATACAGCCCAGAATTTAATAACGATTACAGTTAGTGATATTGCATTCAGTATTCCGTGCAGCTATTTTGTAATCGTGGGTTGACGATGACGAATAGTATATCTCCGTCGCAATTCAATAATCATACTGCTACCATCAATACCAACCACAAGCGTAATTCTTTTGCCTTTGACATGTTTGAGTTCGACGTTCTCATCCCTAGAAAATTTCTCAAGCACAAACAGGAAAAACATACGACCTTGGTATCAACATCACAGTTTTCTAAAAAACACCTTTGGCACTTAAGTTGCTTGCACTAATTATCAGCGAACATGATGACTCCCTATCCGGTAAAAGGGGTGAAATCGGAGTGCACTCATTTTGGAGTAATCACACAAGATGGGCAAAAACAAGCCAACAGGTCTTCCAACCCTCTCAAAGGAGAGACATCTTTAAAGCCAAAACACGAAAGCATCTTTGACAATCAGAAAACAGGACTAAAGTAAAAAAAGAGCCACGAGCAAATAAGGGTTTCTTACGAATCAGGGGATGACATCGATATCCCGTCATCGTACGGTGTCACGAAACTCGACACCGCCTTTACTCTCAGAAATCTCCCTCCCTCTCTCTCTCTCTTTCTCCAATCCCACCTCCGATATATCCTTTTCCCTTTGCTTCCTGAAGCATTTATTTAAATATCACCCCTTGTATTCTCATCTCGTTTTCTCTTACTACTGTATTTCCTTCCCCTCTCCCTCCTCTCTCTCTCTCTCTCACCCCCCCCACACACACACTAACACAGAGTCTAACCCCCTCTTACATTTGTCTTTATCCTCCTTTCCCCCTTTCCCCCTTCACTGTCCTTCTAAATAACTTTTTTCATTATCTTTTTTCCTCTCCCCATCCATCATCATCTCTCTCTCTCTCATCCACTGCCTCCCACACAGGTCTTCCCAATGTCTTTCTATCCCCTCCTCACAAGACACTTAAAAATTGCTCAAACGCAGCTCCCTTTCCATCGTTATAGTCTCTTCGAAGAAAACAGAGTACTGATTTGATGGCGAATATCGCCACAAGAGTCAACAGAAAAAAATTGAAAGTTAAACATGAGGTAAAATCTGATATGTCGTTTTCAAACGAGAGGAATGACCCAAGCCATTGCTCAGTACTTTGGCGTTAATACTGGGTTTACACTGGGCCACGATGTCCACGATCTCCACGATTAAAAAAACAAACAAAACAAAAACAAACAGGGCATGGAGCTCCACAATTTATTTTATGACCTTTTCTTGCTCACCAAGATCCCCTACGATGGCGAAATAAGGACGTTTACGCTCTTTAAAGATCTGTTGCGGCATGTACATATACATGTACTACACTTTACTACGATTCCCACGTTTTATCGCGCTCTCTCAAGATTTGGCGTCAAATCGGAATAATCGTGGCAAAATTTTCAGTTGTCAAAAATTTTGTCACGCTCATCACGATTCCACCAAGCTCCCTCAAGATCATCACGACTTGACCCCACGATCCCCACGCTCATCACGATTCTCGTAAATCGTGGAGATCGTGGACCATCCAAGAATAGAACAAAAGATGATTCAATGTCTTATGTAATCGGACAGGTGTATGGCCGTCCCTAAACCAAAAGGGGAATATCTTAACTATTATTTAGCATACTTGGTGCCCCCCACCAACAAAATAAATCCTTGAGCTCCACACTTTTTTGAACCGTGGAGATAGTGGAAATCGTGGCCCAGTGTGAACCTAGCATAAGGGAATGCAATGACGATACTCTACTATACCTCAAGAAACACCCGCAAGAATAAGGCCCATTTTCTTAATTCGTTCGCTCAGGTTATACGGAGTAAACATGAATATTCTACGGCTCCGATTCTCTGTTTTGTTACCCTGATACTATTCGTTACAGGCATTTCATTCATAGTATCCATTGCTATTGTTTTAACCCTGTACAAGCAAGAAAACCGTGTTAGGTCGAACCTTGATAAAATGTTCAATTCATCACACTAACGTGCGTGAATCAGTACTTCGGAAACAACGAGTGATGAAAAAAAAATCTTGATCATTTTCGCTTGAAATAATTATAGAAAATATAAGGAAATACATAACGTTATATCACATATGAATATAAAGGGAAAGCTAGGGAGACAGACATAGTGAAAGGTGGAGGGAAATCATCATGATTTCTATGTAAGATGATTTCATTGAGACTAAGAAAGTGAAGAACCCCCCCCCCCCCCCACCTATTATAGATTTGGATGTATCAAATAAGCATATAAATCATGTATGATTAGACATTATTTCAAAGATAAGCATTCCAGTTCGTCCCTTTCGTGGTAGGGTTCATCATATGACCGAAGTCCGGGGACTTTCCCCCATGAGGTTCGGTCGCTAAGAGTGACCCGTTTCAAACGCCGAGATAGATGTAGGACCTGAGGGTGTTTCATAAAGCTGTTCGTAAAGTTACACATGACTTTACGAACGACTTGAATATTAAGTGCTAAATGGGATTCACAAAGTTTTTCCTGACGTTTTAACAAAGTGTGATTGCCTTTCCCATTATCTCAATTAAAATGTGGCAAAAAATATACTTTACAATAAAAATGTTTGTAAACAATGGTAATATTAATCCACATCTGCATATTTTACTTTTAACTGATGGAATTTATGATTGAGAATCCCATTTGGCTTGGCATATTCCAGTCGTTCGTAAAGTTGTTCGTAACTTTACGAACAGCTTTATGAAACCCCCTCCCCCTGGCCATAGACAGGGCACCATGATGAGAATTTTGAAATATAGTGGTTATTTCCCTATGCGTCTGTCGATTTTACATATCAATTTGATTTGAATGCACGAAGAGATCCTTTCACACATCCTACACTCTTTAAAGAAAAACCTTTAATATCATAATCATTTACGCTGACGAAAATGTATAAAACTCAATGCACAGTCGACCAACATCTCCCTCTGTCTTTCTTTTCCATTAAAAAAAAATTCCTCCTACACAATAGCGCCGACGGAACACCTGAACTTGTTTAACCTTTGACCCAACTTTCAATATGAAAACAACGTTTACGAGCAGGGGGACGAGATTAGGGATCTCTACCCAGATTGGACAACTTTACTCTATACATCGTGAACTTGGGAGCTTACAATATGTCAAAATTTATTACTGTTTCACTTACATATATTACTATCACCGGTATCAAAATTATAACATGTATAGCGCACTGGGCTACAAAGTAGGCATGTGAATACACCAATTACACTGTAAATAGTATCTAAGCTGTTAATTCCCTTCTGCGTGTTTTACATTTGCTTGTATAATGTGTATGTAAGTTTGGTAGATTTTTTTCAAGATATTTTTGTGCTCTTTTTTAAATAGAATATTTGAAAATTGTCCTGTTGAATGTTGGATATTCTGTATTGATCAAATTGCAGAATATTCAGGTTCACACGTGATATCAATCATGCACTTTTCAGCTTTATATGAATTCATGAGCAAAGCCGATGGAAAAACCATGCGAAATATCACAATAAATGCAAGGGTGACAAAGAGTTAACATGGGTATTTGATCCTGCACCACCAGTTGACTCTTTGTTAAGCAGCCTGTACGTTATATAGACCTTAAAATGACACAATTGAAGAGCAAAATACTCAACAGTGGGATACATATTTATAACCCTGTTTTGTCAACCATTTCAGTGGAGTTGATCAAATATGAAATTGTGAAGAAAAAAAATGATAAAGAGGGAGAGAGAGGGCTGAAAACATGCGGTATGATTTTTTCTGTTGTTGTGCAAATATAATCGCATTGTTGTAAATCCTGTCTAGCAAATACAACCCTTTAACAGAAAGTCAACAGGAATATGGTAGTGTAACATATTTCACCCCTGAAAAAGTACAAGTTCCCCTCTTCTGTCGTGTTGATTCTCCTTTTAAACTTGACTTTGCTAAAGTTTACTCTGAGTAAATACAAATGTGACTATTATTCGTCATATAGTTTTCGTTTCAACATGTTTAGTCCAGTATTAAGCTGTTATTGCATGAATTACGTCTCATGATGAGTATCCACATTCATATAGCGATACCTTAATTTCTTGCGGATTTCCAAAACATCAACTGTTACTGCAAACAAGGTTAACATTATAGAAAACGCTAAAAAGTGAAAACAAACCCGCGAAAATATGTTAATGGCAAAACTGGAAACATAATCTAGAGTATTATACTTTCTTCTATATGAACATACTTACAACTCGTAGAATATCGGGTAAATTATCATTATCTTGAGGGGTTCGGTATATTTGTTTTTAGTAAAATAAAGGTAAACAGTCTTCAACTTCAATATAACGCCAAACTACTATAGCATATTTCTTTACCTTATCTATGTTTCATACTTCCGAATATCTGTCTTTGCTTAAAATGCATTTCAAAAATAAGATGTGAAAATATTATTATTATTATATTATTATTATTATTATTATTATTATTATTATTATTATTATTATTATTATTATTATTATTATTATTATTATTAATTATTATTGTTGTTGTTGGTATTATCATCATCATCATTATTTGTGGTGTCACCTGTGCCTGGCGAACTGAATCACTATAACCCTCGGGTCTCTCCCGATATTCGTTATAAAAATGCAAAAGAGAACGGTTATCAAATTCAAATTTATCAACATTGACGTCTCTACATGTTCTATGAAGACCTGTGACAAAATGTTACAGCACGATTTAGTCTATGTTGTACGCTAAGAATAAGTCTGTCAGTCTATTTATCACGACTAGTCTTCTTAAGGTATCATCTCATCAGTGGGAGGTCCAGCGTAACAATGATCTAAAAGAAGTCAATTTCTCCATCTATAATCATTAGCGTCATCTTCTCGTCGTAGGTCCGTCTTGGCTGCTTTGAAAGTGTATTACGGCTATTGATCCATTTAAAAGTGACAGATCGGTATAAAAGAACTAAATATTTAATGGGTGTATGTTTATTTGTCCGCAAACCAATGAGGCTGGGAAGCGACAATCGGTCAACAAATTGAATGATTAATAAGCATATGAATACTGTTGGGAGTCAGTGACTTAAGGTCTTTAGCTTGAAATATTCTCACTATACAAGCCAGCGAAAATAGAGATTTTTTTATAGAGCAAAAGCACGAGTCAAATAGTTCAATATTTAGGATCAACTATAAAAGTTGTTACACTGACAATGTTCAGGTATTTTTATGACAACTTTTGTAAATGATTTATGGATTTGTAATTAACAAAGGATAAAGGGTATAAATGTCACAGTAAATGAATCCATTCTGATCTCCATGGCCAGCTATATGTAAATAAAGACAGGAATAGAGACATGACTCGTGACGATTATCAATGATATTAATATAAAAAGATAAATGCACCAATTCTTTGGGTTTAGAATACTGTATCAACTATATGCAACACTCATTCATTTTGGAAAATCGCATTTTCACAATCAGTTTGCTCTATGATTTTCTCACATGAAATTTTAAATGCGGCTTTTCTTTATTATTAGTATTATTGCTGTTGTTATGAATATTATCATTTTTATTGTTTTATTATTATCATTATCATTATCATTATCATTAATATATTATTGTTGTTATGAATATTATCATTATTATTATTATTATTATTATTATTATTATTATTATTATCATTGTTATTATTATCATTATTATTATTATCACCATCACCACCATCATTTATCATTTTCATTATTATTGTTATCATCTTCGTTATCATTATCAGTATTATTATTATTATCATCATCAAATTATTTTTTTTGGGGGGGGGGGAATAATTTGGGGGATGGTGATTAATAATGCACTGCGACATATATTACTATGAATAAAGTGTTTTCATTACAATTCATACTTCACGCCAGGTGACTGTATACAAGTAGTGCAATTCTGAGTACACACGCCATGCATATACTCTTAATTGATATGAAGAACTGTATGCATGTAACACAACTGCGTATATACATGTAGCACTGACTGGTTACAGAGACAGGCGTTCTAAGATATACTCTTAATTGATGTGAAGAATAACTGATGCAGGACCATGAGGCAAGACCATGAGCTTGACATACACGTATGTAAATTATACTACATCACTGTCAACATGATAAAGATTGGTAAGAAGGGCGGAGAGGGCGTTTCCCTTTGGCGACAAAGTAGAATTAATATATTGCATTCATTAATGAGCAATGAACCCAATTTAAGATGATTAAAAAAAATAACCAACGTTGAAGAGTAAATAAAACATGCATTACCTGATTATTTTCGAGTTACTTAACAATGTTTCTTTTATGAAAACTAAATCAATAGAAAAACATAAATAACTTGTTTTGAATTTTAACATATATATCATTTTTAAGGAAAAACTATTGCGACAGAATACAAGATAAGTAATCTAGTAAGTTATTTCACTGTTACACCTTATAAATTTGTCAGCTGGCGGTTATACCGAATGAGAAAAGGCTTGTAAGAAAGTGAAGACCGAGCAATCAGCGCCATTCGTTCTAAAACCGCGAGAAAAGAAATACGCGTCCTTCCAAATTTTCTCATCATGCTCATGCCTTTGGTTCAACACCCCTTCCTGTCATAAAGCCCCTGAGGGAAGGGTTGAAAACACATGTTAAATACTTAGTAGTCATATTCATTAAAGTGGACATAAGAATAAATCAAACTTCCGTTTCGGTTAAAACATAGGAACACGGTGAATTCTTTTTCTTTATTATTTTTATTTCCCCTATTCGTGCAAATCGCAGTTTGAAAATATCGTTATTGTTTTACTTGAATTCCCTTTATCGCTGAATATTGAACGGGACGGGTGTATTTGCTTTGCATGGTCATTGCTCACAGCAACATTTGTTTGTCTGTCTATATCACGCTATCAAAATAGAATCAATCTTTTGAAGAAAAATCAAAACAAAAAAACGAATACGTATAATTATTTACTGCATTATGTAACCTACTTAGTTCCATTTCTTACAAAGATGTGAGTAATATCAAAATTTATATGTAAATAACCCATGATATGCATGTTATTAATTCATCCCGAAAGAATGACATGAATCCAACCCTTACGAATGAAAAAAAAATGTATTTTCTGAATTTTAACGGGTATTTGTAGACCAGACGGTAGTGATTGATTAACTGACAATTCACAATATATTTATATTTTTATCGCTTCTTTTCAATTCAATGGCATTACTCCATCTATTATCATGATTATGCTGTTCCATATGGTCTCCGCAGGCGAAAAAGAAACTGAATAATTTGTGTCGTTTCAGTGGAGTTTCAAGCAGCAATAGAATTATCAGTTAGTTCAACCCTTAATCATAACAATCATCTATTTTTGAAGGATGCAATTACTGATGATTGACTTTACACTCTCTTTCATGGTTAATAAAATGCATTAAATTGACAAATGCTTGCCTAAAGAGTGTTGATAAGCCTTCTTCAAACCGCCTTTCTAAGCACATCCATAATACATGTAATCTTCTTTCAAACAATCAACATTATCGCCTTTGAATTACATTTCAATGATTTACATTAATTTTGTCCATTTTGCAGCCGATGTATCTGCGATTCACCTTTAAAATACTTACTCAATCAAAATCATAGTTTACCTAAGGCATAATCTTAACGGCGTTGGTATCATTTTGAGAGTAAGCATAATACACGGTACTTGTGTCCAAAGATTTCATACATCTGTTTAGAAACTATACACATACATGTGCTTTTATTTTTCTGCAATATTTCCCATCTTTGATATAATATTCCATAAAAGGTTATAATACCTATGCTGTGACATCATCCTTCACATATTGCTATACATCAATTATTTGATATTTCTTTGTTCAAACTCTGAAAGCAACTAACATCATGATTTTAAATCATTGTTTATGATTAACTGTACCATTTCCATGATTCACCGCATGCACTAATCTTTTAGATTAGAAATTTTAATCTAAGAGATTGTGATTACGAACAAATCCAAACTTAGATGAAGAAATTATCATCAATAAGCTAGATTGATTTCAATACCTCGTTCTCTAATAAACCCTTTAATATTCTACATCTATGTTTCAATCAGTTGTGCTGAAGATTTTACAAGGTAGCATGCATGCAGCTCTCAGACAAACACAACATAATGCTTACATGAAACTTTATGAGAACATTATATTCTGGGCTATATCGCATGACGAAAATTCATACGGTACTTTCACCTATACATTTGGAATTGGGAAAGACCGAAGTTAACCAACCCATCCCCATGTAACAATATTCCATCATCTTGGTACAGGTCCTAACTTGTCATCAAATGAGGCGGTTGAAGATTTATATTTAATTGATAACAAGAATTGATAACAAGACAATATACTTTATTTTATCCCTTGCTGCATATCACTGCACGTACATGTAGACATGCCTGAAAAATTATAATCTTTCATTTCATTTCATTTCATTTCATTTCATTTCATTCATTTTTCCATTTTCAACTTTGAATAACATAAATATATATAACAACCATGGACGTTGTAATTCTATAATGGAACTAATATAGCCCTATATATGGCTCACATCATTCAGCCCATTTTATCTATATTCATCCCAGATTTATTGCGAAGAAGTGCCATCAATATGACAAGGGGGGGGGGGGGGAATTAATTGTTGAATAGAAATCATCAGAAACTAGATAATTAAAGAAATATATCATCAACACATTGTTGAGAACTTTACATGTATGCTACATTTAAAAAGGCAATATAGCTTAATTATACAACTTCAGTGATAAATATGCAATTTTATACCATTATACATTGTGCATGACATGCAGGCCACATTTCCATTATTTATGTTTCACTGCATCTTCTTTCTCTTCTGAATAATATAAGAATGATGAGATTAAATTCTTTATTTTTGTGGTAGGAACAATAAGATGCCACTGTGTCACTAAGAAAAGGAACAAAACGAAGGCGCATTATATAGTCTAGTGTACATATAGTTGTCAGAGATGTCTGCATACCGATACCAGCGGATACTATGAAACAATACCAGGTTCCGGGTTTTAATAGCCACTGACTAGGAACCGATCTCTTCCTTTTGTAATACTTTGACACGATATTTTGAAACAACCCTAACAATGTACAATAGTGCAACAACTACCACCCACCCCATCTATACAAGTCAGTTTTAATAAATGCGTCGAGTACAGCCAATAGCGAATAGCCAGTCAACGATAAGAGGGAACTCTGGCAGGAAAGCGGTTTCGAGGTTTCGGCTTTCGACCACTTTGAAGAATATGTAAAGATATATTCAAAGCTGACCACAAAAAGTTCACAAAGTTTAACCAGAGAGATGTAGAAGAGTGTATAAAAATTCACAGTTAATTCGAAATTTCTGTACCATAGTTAATTTGTGACACTACCTCCGTGAGTTTGGGCTAATAAATCTTGATTGGATTAATGATTTCAAAGTCGTTTTTTTTTTTAGTATAGAATCCTAAACATACAAACACTATATTATCCTTAGTGATTGCCTAAACTAGTGTATAATGTAGACGAATATGGTATTAAGAGTATGAAGTATTTATAGAGCTCAACCCTGGACTGGAGTATGGGTAAAAAGTTGAGGTGAGAAAATTGCAGCCACATTTGATAATAATTCATGTCCTTATATTTCGTAATAAGCAGACTGAGAAGACATCGTTTAGTAAAAATGGTTGAAGCGTAGGTGTTTGAAGTAATTTATCTGCTTCGCCACTTATCGAAACAATTTCTCACTATCTTTTCTAAAACAAAACATAAGTTGTTAGGACATCAGAAAGCCTTAGAATTTGACTACTTCCGCTGTCTGTATTTCTTTATTTTGCAGTATTTGTTGAATATTGATAAGTTATCTCGATTTACACTAGACCAGCGGACAGTTTATCCCAATGATACGAAACTTTGTTTTCCTAAACATTACACAGATAGCAAGGTGTTTATCATCATAACAATCAGACCCTCAACACACCTCATCCATATATCTTGTTTCGTTTCTAACAGGCTGTGGTCCTCATTACTTACAAGTATAGGGTTTTGCTTTTATAGATGAAGATACTACAGAAGCTGACGTGCAAATCTACAATAAACTGGCAGGATTACAAGAATTGCTCACAACTACAGTTTGTTGGAATAGCATCCAATGGCTCTCTCAACAATATTTGTTCGTCTGATTTTTTGTAGGTGCTTAACGGTAATTTTATGAACAGTAATACTGGTCACATAAGTGGAAATGATAGAAGTTAAGAGCTTTAAGGTCGTTACTGAAATACAAAAACTACAAAGAGCAACAGATCAAAATAATATTGCTGAAAAGTTACATAACATCCATTACACAGACATGAACATGACATTCACGATGTCCTCTAGCATACATGCATTCTTAAAACTTTTTAAATTTATCTTACAATTTTAAAGAAAAAAGACTTACCTAAAGAAGTCGTTCTTGCAGAAGAGTTTCCCTTCCCTTGAAAAGCATTTTTCGGTTAGTTTTGCCTTGCACTCACAACACTGGACACATTTGACATGCCAAGGTCTATCCAGTACATTCAGCAGGAAACGATCTAAAATGGGCCGCTCGCAGCCCGCACAAACCTGGACCATTTTCGTTGACCACCTCGCTCCGTCGCCGTCAACGGATCGTATTCCTACAAGGGTAGGAATGATGACGACTATGATCGCCAAACGACGATATCAATTTATAAAATGGGAAATGGGAGTGCTTATTTTGCTGAGATTTCTTGCTGAGTTTCTCACGCCCCTTAGGCGTAATGTGAAGGTTGGATTAGCGGCTTGCTATCGGCGTGATAAAGCATGAAGGCCGCTGAATCTCGCTCGCCTCTGCTGCGATCGCTGCCTATTGTGGCAAGTCGCCCGTCGCCGACTGTAGCCCGCTGTGCTGAGAGTGATAGGGGTTCAACGTAGCATCAGTGGAGCAAAGAGCTGCCACTATATTCCACTTCACGTCCACTTGAATTTGTCCACAAGTATGTAAGCTGGACCCCAAATCAGAGGTTCTGCTTCAAGTTTAGCAGGAACATGTGTGATGCACTTGATAAGGCGACATTGGCACAGCAGGAGATCGCTTGTTACAGCGTGACTTGTCGGCCAGAGGTTACCGGGTGTTTACCGGTAGCTGAAGGCTTGATGAAATTTCGACCTTGCTTGTATGGGTTTACTCGTAGCGCTCAAAGAAGCCTCAGTTCAAGATATGATCAGAAACACTCTGACTTGCAACTCATAGCTGTAGAATTTCTTCAGATTGATGAAAAGCTGTTAATTACTTATAAATGTGAATAATAATAGCCTTTCGATTTCACTCCTTCAAACTTGCGTCCAAATGATGAAACGCCACTCTCAAAATTATATTTTCTCCCCAATCTTGACACAGGGCTACATGTACTTCAGCAAAATGCAATTTTAGAGCATAAAAACAAGCTCCGTGTTGCAGTATACTTCCAGCCAAACAGTGCAGGATAAAATTACATAAAAACGTCAAGGCGACTTGAAACTGCAGAAGTGGACACCAGATATGAAGTGTTGTGTTATCAGCTGACCAAAACTTGTGTGTGTTCGATGGATCGATGCTGTAAGATTATATCTTCACTTTCAGACAGACACGCAAACCCTAGAAATTTTGTGGTAGTAGTACAGACGGTAGTGTGTAGAAGCCACAGTCAGAAAAGTCGAGAGATTAACACACAGCGTGTATTCTATAGTTGTTCTCTCTGTGCCGTCACAACACAGTAATAGCAAAAGAATTCAACGATAGATACAATATTACCCGATGTGCTTTTTTTCATTCCTCTATTCTTCTCTCTCTCTCTCTCTCTCTCTTTTCCTCCACAGCCGTGGCTCAGTGCACAGAAATTACGGGCAAAAAGTTCATCTCGACGCTAGGCCTCTGCGCGCCGCGACGGCTCGCGATAGTTGCCTATCATTTTCAGCGGCGACCAATCAGCGCTCGTGATTGTTCGTTCGGTGTTCTTTGTGCTTCACTGCAAGCTTTGGCTAGGCGTGCCAGTAATGCACCAATAGCGAGACGTCAAAATCCAACCAAACTCCACCTTTTTATGATAATATTCGTGCACGATTCTAACTCGCACGGGAGATGGAGAAAAGAGACGGAGATGCGGACAATTTTACACAAAACATCCGTGTATGATTTTAATGGTCACACCAACCTACTCTTTCTGAGAGTACATCTTATCGGTATCCATTCTACCAACACAAGTCGATTGGTGGTTTCTTAGAGGGGAGCAAACTTGGCCCGCTTGAAAGCCGATGCTATTGATCCAGAAAAGATCAAGCTTGTATCGGTGTCAATGCACGCAAATTTGTAAACAAAGGAGCGGGGAGATATGTTTAATAGGATCAGCAACTCTGAAGCCACAGTCAGATGCAATAACAGAAAAAGACAAGAAAAAAATCTTTCAAAAGTAGATGAGGAGTGTGTCGAGTAGTTCTCGGTGAAAATGACAATTGAGTGGTAGAAAAGAGGCCTGCATTACCTATGTGATTAACAAATCTGCTGCGCCTATAGCACCTTCGGTACAAAACTCGTAGCCTATCACTACACCTTTTTACGTGTAGTCGGACTTGAAAAGAGGCAGACTATTGTTTTTGTCTCTAGACTTTTGAGGGTTTTCTTCCTTTAAAACTGATGAAAAAAGAACTCATGGACACAATGACCAATTTTACGTTTTTAATGAGGTTATCAGCTACGAAAGGAAGAACACAACTCATTTGATTAGATTTGATTTTATTTCAAACTGAAGTAACAAATTGTCAAATGTTAATGTAGCTCCAATATTTCTCATTTTTATCATTCTCCTCGTAATAATTTAGTTCTTTTGCGCCTAACATTTTAAAATCAGTATCGAAATATGATGTAATGCTCGCAACTCGGATAACATCCGGTCAGAATGCAGATTGTGAATTCTTTCAAATTAATGAGAATTTGATTTAAAATAAAAACGTGCATAATGGATCATTGGAAATTTTACATGGTTTTCTTCGGACACAGCTATGTAAAAAAAAAGTAACGATATGAAAACTCTTGCGCACAAAAAGCCATTGGCATGAGTGATTGACTACAAGTCATACTTTATTGTAGAATCTTAAGCAATGCCTCATTTTATTAATGTAATTACTATGGGCTACCGCATGGGATTGTACACAATGGGGCATCAAGGAAGTGATAAATGAAGGCTTAATTCAAACTGTAATTATATATTTTTGATTAGATACTTATTCTGTTTTCAAATATTTTCAATTCTTGGATTGGAAGAGCCTTGTATTTGTAGGTTTACTTTACAGTAATAAACCTAATGCTTCAAAATAGGCCTACCTATTCCCTTACGGTCCGCTTCGCAGCAACATTCCAAGCTAACGTATTTATCAGGAGACGCGTGGCGGCTTATCAGGACACACTTCTCTCAATCAGATCTCATTATCAAGCATGTTTTAATTCAAGCAAGACTTCAAATTGCGATAGGGGTTAGACAGACCATGGGGTTATCAGAGAACTCCTTGGACAGATGTGACATTAATTTCCTATAGGCTTGACCATCTTATCTGCTACTCACTGAGATTCGTTTGATGCAGAGATTTTAGAAGATGGACAATGTTCATGATGTTTTCTATTCATTATCGATACACGGATGCCTTCCTGGGCGCCCGCCAGTTTAGTCCAGTCTAACTGTCAACGAAATGATATGGATATTATCTCTGCATAAGATTTATAATTATGAAACTACAGAAAATCCTTCAAAAATATTATTCTAGAATATCTTTCTCTCTAAAACGAATTTGACGAGCCGCTCAAAGTTCGATACTTATTTTTGTATCAAAAACTTCTTGAGCATGGGCAAGCTAAAGAAAAGCTTTATCTGAATAAATTTTGTGATTCTTCTTTCGTGCCGTGTCGAGGTAAAGTTAAAATCACATAAATATGCTTATTTCACAATCAATCCAAATATGCTCAACTTGGACAAATGCCTGATTACTCCTTAAGAGCTGTTTAGAAGCTGTGTTTACATTGGGCAGGGATCTGGCCTGTTAAATCAGTTTTAAAAGAAAATACTGAGTAACGGTTTTAGAATTTTTATTATCGCGCTCTTTCAAATAAAATTAAAAGGCATTTGACCAATTTATTCTGCATAAAGGAGCGACAAAATGAATAAATCTGTTTGAGAAAATCCATGGGGAATTGAAGCAGTCTGAGAAGAATAATTAGAAAGTATTTGTTATTCACTTTCAACATATCCCCATCAAATATTCCAATTGTCAATTTGAAGTCAGTTTAGATTCTTTGTTCTAATCAATGAGACGCAGAAGATCAGAGGGATTTTATGAATGTCAGTAACCCTTGTCAAACAATATATTATATAATCTCTCTTTTCATGTTTTGATATACATAAAGGTCAGGTGGATTAACCCATATCTATGTTCAATATGATATATAAACTATTCATGCTTTGACTCTTGGTAAGTATCGATGACATTATCCGTTTCGAAGGCCAAAATGAGTTGAAATGAAGGGGAAGGGGCATTGGCGTTGCCCCCAGAACGGATGGGGTAGACGTTACCTTCATTCAGCCCCAAATATTGCGAATACGGGCCAAGTATAATGTTTGTCTTATCAGTGAATTCCTTGAGCTGTACATTCCTACACGAAGATTTAAAAAAAAAAAACAATCAAACAAACAATGAACCCAAAACATTAACAGATAAATGCAAATAAACACAAATAAAAACAACAAATGTATGTCAACGATACACTTTGTTTGAAAAGAAAAAGATGGTAAGGGGGTACAAAACAAGCTAGCTTTACTATTGTTAGGGCAAGAGTTGGAACGCTCGGTCTCTTACCGGGTCCAACTCCACCCCCACCCCCCGCCCCAAGCGATGCCCCTAACTATATTTGTTACTAATAACTGAGATGAGCAGTAAATAACTCTATTATCCTGTCTGTCTCCAAAAAGTTTAACTACCATTCTTATTGTACTCCGAACGTTAAGACAAATTAGATATCAAATCATAATCGGCCCTCATGGGCGGAGATTGCCGGTGAGAATATTTTCCCTTGAAAATAATTGAACATCTTGCTAGATACTTGTGTTGCAGCCTTCGGTTCTTTTACTCTGTCAACTGTTCTAGACTACTATAGGTTTCCGAAGGACATACCCAAGGAATTCTTCTTTCATCTCCTGCCGATTCCTTTTGTTTCTTGGAAACCTAGTCCATGCCTAGTCAAGACTCTACCTAATCCATTCTCTGTGACCAGTCTACGATCAGGCTTCTTCACCGACCCCCCCCCCCCCCCACCGCATCTTCTATTTTCTTTCGCTTTCCATTCAGCAATGGGGCGTTAGAAGGGAGATACCAGGAGGACGTGTACCCTTTTCTTTCGGTATTGTATGACCACCTACCACAAGTATCGATCGGCCTCCTTGGGCAAAGGAGGTAGAGAGGAAAATTAGATTAACCAAGTTGTACAAAGGAATGTATTGACTTGTGAAGAGATGCTCTGTGACGGGTCATTACATAGCCAATAGGCCACGGAGAAGACACAACGCGCATTCTAAGTAGAGCGATAAAACGCAGACGTACGCGAAGCATTTCAAGTGCAAAAGCTCCACACATGCGCACTATCAGCCATATATTACAGAGCATAGTTCATTTTATTTTGAAAACGAGATGTGGCTTTCAAAAGCTACTCTTACGAGGAAGGAATTCCAAGTGTTTTTTTTTTTTTTGGGGGGGGGGGGGTGGCAATACTGACGAGACCCCTATGGAAACCAGCTCTACTGTTGGGGTGTTTCATCCCATGAGTGGAACATTATATGAATGAATAAATGCATGAATGCCAAAGTTGAATAATATTACCGAAGAAAGTGCACTGCATTTAGCGGCAGCGCATAAGACAAAACATATAAAATCGGCATAATATTCCAGCGTCTTTCCACGTCTGTTCTTCAGTGAAATATAAAAGGCTAATTGCTTTGCATAAGAGATACTCTTAATATATTTTTATGAAAGTCATTGCAGTTATCGCTCGGACACGTCCTCGAATAACAACAGTATGACGTTGAAGCAATTGAATACAAACATCTTATTACTTTATCGCTCATTTTCAAAACATGTGGCGCCACATTATTGAATAAATCGTACAGGACCACCGTCGATTTGAAGAAATATTTTGACTTCTGAATGTACGTGATGTTATCAGAGCACGGCAGAAGAAATAGAAACCTGATTTGCTTTTCAATCATGAGATAAAATGTTTTAATCTCTTTAATCTTTGATGGAGATACACGCCACTGAAATGGTGCGTTATTTATGAAGAAAAAAGCCCCAACAACTCCATTAAAAAGGTGAAATCACGAAGATTTTAAAATGAAGAGGGGGAAAACCTCAAGAGATCTATTAGAATATTAGTAATCCACATGATCCAGGAATAAATTATTTTTTTAAAGGTCAAGTTTATTGTTTTAGCTTGTCGATTGTCTCCTCACCCTAATCACTCTACGTTTTAAAATCTTTTCTTTAATTTTGAAGGGGGGGGGGGAGTTGATGTAACACTATATCCCCTTTTTTTAGACGGCTAATCAACATATCATTTGGGGGATTCCCGCCTGAATGTTGAACAGTACTTAGTTACTATCTAATGTTGGGATTAGATTCCATGTACACATGATTATGTTTATGTATGAAAAAGGAACAGATTATTGATTTATATCGATGAAGTTTAATGAATACAATACAATAATACAATGCAATACAATACAGTACAATACATGATCACAGTCACAGTCACAGGCACACTTCAAAGCTACATGATATTTTATACCTGTTACCTATAAAACGTATTCAGATTCATCAACCAGACCCAAGCTTGCACTGGGTCCTCGCACCCACAACCGTTACGGCAACCGGGATTTTTCAGTTTGTGCAACCCTTCTTGGGAACACTCTCCCTATATACTCATAATTATTCAGGACTCGCCCACCACTGACACCTTTTAAGAAAAAACTAAAAACTTGCCTCTTTCAACACCAGTTTCAATAAATAAAGAATTCGGAATTGCCTACGTAATGTGTTATCATCTGATCATATGCCTTATGTCTTATGTTAAAAATTGTTTTCTGATATGTTCTGATATATCAACTTTCCTTGTAATCTACATGTAATGTTAATTTCCTTATCGTGCTTATAGTAATGTACAATTTCTTAGTAATATACATTAAGTAGTGTTATTTTCTTAAGTTAGTTGGTATATATGTTAATTTGTAAAGCGCTTTGAAACATTTTATCAATTCAATTCAATTCAATTTATTTACCACTTGTGGGACGGAACACCCTATCAGCATATGCTGTTTTTCGTAGGGGTCCATCATAGGCGCTATATAAAAATTTTGTTATTATTATTATCTTATACGATAAGATTATAAGCGCACACGAAAGAATAATAGATTGAATACATCTTCATGGAATAATAAGTGTTTAATAAATTTCTTATATCCTATGTTTTATATCTTGTTATAAAGTTGATATTTCACTTTAGTCTTACTAATAATCCCAAGTTAAGAGGAAAAGAGGAAAATACGTGCAAGCTTAAAGCTCAAACCGGGAATAAGTTCATCAAAAAGGTAAAGGCATGATGATGAATGCAATATAGAAAGCAATTATCAGTATTTGCCTCTTCACGCACAAGACGACTTACTGAAACTATGGCAACGTCCTCTGTCGTATTATTACCTCATTAAACTTTCAAGACATAAATTGCGCAGACGATAATACATCCCAAAGTATCATATTTTCAAATACGAACCTTCCCCTTTTGCTTTGGCTACCCTAATTGATAAGCAAGTTCACCATAATCTCTCCTTCTTTCATGCCTTTTGAAAAAGCGAACAGAAGGCGTGCAAAAGGCAAACTATCCTTCTCTAATCCTTCCACACTATACATCCCCCTGCCTACTGGAAAAGACATGAAAAGGCCCCTCTCAACAAGAATTATCCCCCTTGTGTTAACCAATTTACAATAACTACATTACACCTTCGGAGACGATGGCTTACTTGGTTTTACACGCCGAGAAAGCTTCCAAAGGACTATTGGTACACTTAAGCCCCGATTCTGAAGAGTGTGATACTATAAGAAGCTTTTTAAAACACACTTGGTCTCGGTTGGTCTATTGTCCATCGGCCGACATCAAAGAGACAATTCAAAAGTAATTCCTTTAGAATGGGTGTATTGTTCACCCATCCCAAGACTGTCCAGAGCGTGGGGCTTAAGATCGGTTGGGAGAATCCTTCTCAATAGCTCAGGAATTAGGCAAGATTCAGGGGACTTCGCTTGCTTTTGAGAAAAAGAAGCAACAAATAAAAACCACTGATGGTTACGGGTGAAAAGAAGAATAGCGAGCGAAAGAAAAAGAGCAAAATCCTCAACTTTGAAAAGATCTTTGAAATTCCTATATAGACCAAGTCGAGAGTTCCTTTCTTTCTCTACCGTATGTCTGGGATTTCGTTGAAAGGAAAGAGAGGTGGTTGTAACGAGATTAATGTTCTTTTATTTACTGTTTAGATTGGGTAAATGTCGTAGTGCGAGTTAAGAGGGTGAAATCTGGGTGAAATGGGGTGTAATCCTATATCACGCCCAAGAGAGACGAACATTATCATTACACGCGGTGTTAAACTCAAACGGACAAATACGAAGGAAATTAGGTGTTGAGAATTGTCTAAACAAATACAGCTATGATTGATTAAATGCTTATGATAACACCAAACATAAGAATGCTTAGATACATGAGGTATCTCTACTAATAACACCAGCACTGTTGAGATAGGGTGTTCCAAAGATTCACATTCGTGCATGGTGTCTGCACAGATCAAAGCCAGAAGCGCCAAATCTCGTCCAGTTGCTTGAATGTATGTTATTTTTATTAAGAAGTAAAGACCAATAAATATATGGTGATCATGGTGATAGCAGATGAAACTGTAAATGTAAATGAATTTACTCTAAGAAGATTAAACGAGACTAGAATACAATTCTGTTCTCCCGACGCCCCTGGGTAGGGCAGTCACTTGTGTGGAGATCGAATAAACGGTTGTGTTTTATACTACTTTCATTCTGATTGTGACATCGTTTTAATCGATACATACATGGGCAGACGAGGGAAGAATGTATTCATATCGTAATTGTAAGTAAGCAGATCACATCATTAGGCAAAGTGTCACTTTCGGAATGTTTCGGATAATAGTGACGACATTGCGGCGACCCGAGACAATGTCGAATGAAGAGGGGGAGAGGGTCGGCATGAGGGGAGTTAAATAAAAAGCAAGGACGAGCACGAATGAAAGATGAAAAGAGATGATATCGGCATCTGTCAATAGTCACTAAGTGTCGCCTTACAAAGTGGACATAACCACGACTTCACATAAATGAGAAAAGAGACAGAGCGAGCAACGTTTCCATGCCTGTCGATTGTATTGAATATGACGACAAGTTCGCCATGTTTCGGGACACTTTTACTATTGTTGTTACAATCCGCACTGAGATGGGGGTTGTGCACAAGCAAAGACATCTTATAATCGTCCTTTAGGCAACAATGAGGACATGCCCCTGTTTATTCTATATCTACTTAGATGATATTTGGAGGTTGTGAATAGATACCACACGGGCACTATAAACAAACATTTTTCTAAAGGGTGTTTTTGAGTAAAGATTTCTTTGACGAAGGTGCTTGTATACGTCTAGGCAATAGCTCCCTTTCAGGATGTCAATAACTAAGATTAGGAGACCTTTGATAATGTAACTACCTGTCGTAATTATATATGCCCAGCTCACAGGAAGACTTAAAAAAGGGGTAAAACTTCTATCTACTTCAAAGTCATTGAAAGTTCGAGCCGGTATCATTGTAGTTTCATAAAATGTAAGTACTGTACGAACACGTTTGCTGGCAAGAGTTCTCTTTTCTTCGCATAAGCATTATCATAGTGTTAAATTCATTTCTGTAACGTTTCTTCTTTTATTACCCCCCCCTTTTTTTGGGGGGGGGAGGGGTGTCTAGTTTTAAGCCAAATATTTTTTTTTATGTTAGTCTATATGTGGATAAGTCCCTAAGCATAATCTTTATTTCTACACACACAAAAAAAACATCGTTTAGTTGTCGCTATAGTTATGAATTTAATTTTCATTTTTATTTCATCAATCCTTTCTTAAGGACCCCGATTATAACGGATACGAATGAGAAAATGTTCTAAAAGACCTGGAATTTTCACGTATAATTAAAAACTAAACGTTAACCGGAAAGGAAAAAGTAGTCGCTAAGTTTATGCATGGTCTTTGAAAGGTTAGTGTTACGTAAGAACAGCTTTATTCATATTGTTATTATGTGACTCTTGCAGCTCACTCCCTCCCTAAAAACAAACCTAAGTTTCATTAATGAAATGCATTAATAAGATTTCGTATCTGGGAAAGAATAATCGTAATAAATTCAATCTTAGGCACATTTTATATCATGACGATTGGGAGAAGAAAAGAGGCACGGAGGAGTGGATTAAAGAAGGTGCCAGAAAAGGAGCGAAAACTTATCGGTCGATTGAAGAAAATAACTCGCTTAAGTGCGCATCAATACGGCTATTGAGAGTGTGCCCCTCCCCCTGGTTTCTCAGCGCTTAAGATGGGGTAGTCCTCGCAACTGGAAGTGGGTAAAGAAAGACTGGTCTCTCGATAGAGGGGTACGCGATGATGGCAAACTACAACAGACGAAGTTCTATTTTCATATTTTACATGGATTGGGGTACTACCTGGTAAGGTTGCTCTTTTGCCCCTTTTTCATGCGACGGATGAACTCTACATATATAGCATCTTATATCTTCCACGTTTTAAACGGAAAATTCTCATGAAGAGCCCTACAAACCCACTGATTGTTAAGTAACATTGATTACCACAAGAATGTAGTAGTACTAATCAATGTTCTGATTTTTATCATTGAAAAAGTAAATCCAATGTACTTTCGGAAATGTATTTTAACCCAAATTCCTTTGACTTTTGTTGTTCGGTTGCTTCAAGGTAATCGCTTAACTTCATCAAATAAGTCTTATCCTGTTGCAATCATGATTAGAATAGGATCATGTAATTATTAGATTTGCTTAACGGTAACATATTTGTATGGAGCGATGATATTACTTAAGGACAGTGCAAGTGAGCTATGGAAAAAAGGAGGAGCGAGACGGCGTATTAAATATATTGCATTATTGATGGAAAAAGCTTAGATTGTATTTCTATAGTTTTTCAGGGTATAGTTAGTTCGACCGTCTATGGTGCCTATGATCGAGTTCCAAACACCATTGTAATTGTATTGTAAGAGCAATAGGAATCTATTCAAAAACTCATTACAACGATAGCTTAGAAAAGCGGCTTACGAGAAGCCCGATAGAGCTATAGAGTGAGTTGGGTTGTGGATGCTTCGATGGCGGTTATTTCTTTTGAGAGAAAGAATAGAGAAGAGTGAAAAGATGCAGGGTATTTGTGCAGAAAGAGGCTATAGAAAAGAAAAGGGACTTTCTTTTTCTGATTCTAGTCGGTTTCACTGACAAAGGTTGGACGTCGAGGTTACTCAGTGTCATGAGAGACCACCCCTCTTTCTTTCTCCCCCCCCCCTCCCCCTCTCTCCCCTCTCTTTCTTTTTTTTCTCTCGTCTCTCTATCTATCTATCTATCTATCTATCTATCTCTCCTTTTTTCCTTTTTTTTTCTCTTTCGCCAAAATGATAAGCGCAATGCACACCTTAGACAGTCATGATCAAATTAACTTTAATCTCTGCGGATTGTCAAAATTCATGTGCCTTTTCCACGAGCAAATAACACATTTACTAATCATTACAATCGATTCTTACATACATTCTAAACATCAACAAGAGTACAATTTCGCCCCAGAAAGAAGCGCACGAGGGGGGGGGGGGACATCTTAGCCTGTCCCCTACTCTTGCAGTATTTATTCTTTCATATTGTCACCTCTTCTTTTTTAAAAAATATCTTTACGAATATTATTCTCATCAACGTTAATCTTAATAGGGTGGTGACAGTAACACTTTCATCAACAAGTTTTCTACAACAAACATAATTGAAGTAATGGAAGACGGCACCACGAATAGACGTCAGAGGACACTTGGAACTTCACAAGATCTAATGATATCCATTGCTAAGGGGGGGGGGGGGGGGGAGGGACATACTAGCCAGCTTCCTACTTGCGGAGTTTATTCTTTCTACATCAAATATTTCCTAGAACATCCTTTGAAACAATGAAGGATTGTATGATTAAAAGAAAAAATATATCTGATCAGATGCACCCCCAAAATAACAAGAACAATAACAAAAAAACCATAAAATTAAATCAAACAAAACAAAACAAGACAAGACAAAACAAAAACGAAGTTACATACATTATATCTAATGTCAAACAGTCTTTCATGCTGTGCAAGTTGACAGAAGAGAAAGAGATATGATTGAGAAACTTTTATTTCTATATATTCTTTTACTTTTGCTGAACCTACTGGAAAACGGTCCTAGATGCAAAAATGCTACAAACCTGTCCATTAGCGTTGACAAATGGCGTCTTCATAACGACGCCACTCCCATTTAATTTGATGAGGAAGTTACTAATACCATTGCGTACCACTAATGACTACCGTTTGATGTATTACATCGACAAAATTGATCAACGAAAACTCAGCCACAGGAGGTCAAATCTATTTGACCGTTTTCTCTTTATTTCGTTAAATTGACCGTTGATTACTATTGCTCTAATATCTATTATATCATTTTCTAATAAAATGACCCTTTTCAGCAGCAAGTAAAATGTCATGAGTTGATTCTCTCACTTAGTCAAGATAGGGAATGATTGTGAGAGGAAGTTAAATGATGATCAATCAATGTATCTGAATATGAATACATTCCACTACGAAATTAGAAAAGCTTCCGTAGTTGTAAGGCTTGGTAACCTTCTCGTTATTTGGCCTTGATTTGGCCTTTTTCAAAGCATGACTTAATTCAGTCACTTTTTTGAAAAGATGAATTACACAATGTTCGCTTATCTCATATAGGATGCGTAATAGCTCAGTTGTTGAGCGGTGATCGCATAACTGGGAGTATAGTCGGGTTCGAAACCAAATGGATGCTCTTAAGTAAGGTATTAATCCTCGTTGTCAAGCCCCTCGGTGAGGACTTAAAGCCGTCGGTCCCCTGTTTGCTTACTAACAAACACACACATGCCTTCTTTATAGCAGTCGGGTAAATAACCAACCATTTAACCATTTACATAATAATCACATTTCATCTCGATAATCAAGGTCGACCAGTCATTCCTCAGCATTGGAAAATTGGGAAACATGATTATGCTTCTTTTTATGAGGGAAACAATGATCATACGTCCATAAATTTTTAGGGCAATTCATTTCATCATCTTAATGTGGGCAAAATTCTTACTCTATGCGGCCCACAGAGATTTCATCATGGGGGGGGGGGGGATGACATCATCTCTCAAAATTGTGTTAGATAGTCTATTATTTTATCCAAAGTTAATGTTCATAATGCCGATTTAAAGTACATGTATCATCATTGACTTCCACTGTTTTCACTGATAAGCAAGTTAATTCCACCGCATATCTATATTCTATATCATCATATACCATCTTTAATGTGTCTTTCCATGTTACATGTATAAAAGAGACTTTTCACAAAGTTCCCAAAGTTTTCTGATAGTGTCGTCGATTATGATAAGTGGTATTAACTCGACAAATAAACTCAAATTATCAACTTCTCGATCTCACTCCTTTCATTAGTGACACAATGAACGAAAGGAAAATTACTCTTGCATCCTTTCAAAAACATCCAATTCATACCAATTCTCTCCCAAAACCCACGGTTTGAGTCGTCCACACTGTTCTCCATAAATGCATGTTTACATCTTCAAAACATCATTGTATACGTTGATTGTGGAGCACAACCCCTTTTCTGCCATGTAGTGTGTATTCCCTGCTTCTCGTTACCCGACAAAGACGACATTGAAAGTAAGACAGGTGAGAACTAGAACCAGTGCAGAAATCCAGCATTCTGACATAGAATAGGAACTACAGCATGAGGGGAAGCATGATAAATGAGAAGAGTTATAGGAAATCATGGAATTATCGAATCCCGTCAGAAAGTCCCGCCAATGATTGGAGGGGCGCTTAAGTCTGGGATGCGTGTAATGATAATGGTATTATTTGTTACTTTGTCACACAATGAGAGCGATACCTTATTGAAGTCTCATAATAGGTGACTGAGCCGCCCAAGAGGCTTTGGTTAAGCATTGTCCAACCTTTGTCAGTTTTCTCTTCCAATTATCCTCAACTAAAGATATCACGTCTGCATTCGAGACTCGTTGTGACCATCAAGGGTCCTTCTTGACTTGAAAAATACCGAGTAAAACTTCTTTTCCCTTGTGTCCTCTTCGTATTTCTGAAAAACAGACATGAAAAAGAAAGCGGTAAAATGACAAACATTTCCTTTTGTCAGTTTATGGACCATTATCTGTAAATATCCTTGGAATATTTAACCTTTCGTCACCTCGCCCCATTTAATGAATTGCACTCTCTTATCCTTTGGTAATGTTTTGATATCGATTTATGACTGTATCATGATGATAAAGAAAGAGAAAATAGGGTGTGGGCTTTAGTGGTTAAGGAAGATGAGAGGTCATCATAAACATGATAAAGAGGAATTGCACGATTTACGCTTAACAGCCCTCATTTTACGCATTAAAAAGATAAAGGAAAACAAAAAGAGGAAAAAATGAAGAAAAAAAATGGATTTTAAAAGGGGGGGGGAACACAAAAGAATGAATACAGTTGTTTTTTTTCCGAAGAATAATATGAATTCGTCTAAGCAATTAAATAATATACAATAACTTCCACTTATCAATCCAATTTGTAATAAAATATACCTGCACAATATTTTTACAACCTCACAAACTCTAAGCAACAAGTTGGTTTTCTTTTTTTTAATTTTTAGTACAGTCGTTTGATTAAAAAATCCTCAATATCAAGGAAATTATGGCTATAATGTAATACATATTTTCAAACAGGACGAACATGAACAAACCAAAATCTAAATACAAAAGAAAAATACTTACTGCAGGTTGTGCACAGTTATTCGTTTCTTTGGTGTCGTGTCGATGTAAAGCTTTATGGTGACATATTTGTACGACATCATTTCCTGTAGAATGTCAGGATTTATTTTTTTCTCTTCTTTTTTAAGAAATATAAATTCGAATATTTGAAATGTTCATAGCTAAACAATATTTTTGTCATTGAGTGCCAGGAGATGAATATTACCATACTTTCCACGTCAAACTTATTTGACAACTATGAATGATGTTGATATTTTTGGCACTGAGTACACTCGGTTGGATTCTCAGGTTGCATTTTTTGTCAAAATAACGAAAATATCTCTGAACGTGCCGGACATGAGCTTTAATCATGGGGTGCAACGGGGACAGTTCACCCCCATAATCACTCCTGTATATCATAAGCAGTACACCTCCTCCCATAATGAGGGTGAACCTATGCTCCTGGAACTTGGTGATGGGAGCTAGCCGTGCTTCACCTGTACAACATGAATCGACGTATCGTAACATAACACCTGATGTCGAAGCATTTCAGGGTCGTATACAACTAGTCACAGGTGAGTCGAGAGCAGGGAGCGATTGGACCTTTGACTTACAGGGAATTTGTAAACTATGTAGCACTGTTTGGTGATAGTCGTGATGCGGTAGAAACAACAGGGTGACATACCGTTGTCACGCTCTGTATACTATCACATTTAGAATATATGTTATTATATCCTGAAAGGGGTATAATAGTTTTGGGGAAAAAAACTATGTCCTAAATATTGGCCAATTTCTGGTCAAAATAGTCAATCAATGACAAATAGAGAATATAAATTTCTCAATTTATTAGTCAATATGATTTTGAATTCTAAAGCTATATATTCATTGGTCATGTTGGTTAGTATCACTTAAAATCCATTCCTGGGTGCATGCATAGTTCCCATGTTGATTTCAAATCTACGCAGTTAGGTAAGACAACGCCCATGAAAATTAGATAACGACTTGGGTAGTTTCTATAACGAGCAAGGGAGAACTGTATGGTTACAAACGAAACAACCACGATAGGAAAACAATTATGTAGTCATTAAAATGAAATAAGAAGTTACGACCGAAAGGGGACTACTATGGATAATATTTAGTTTCTCTGCCATGATTTTGATTGTTGATGCGACTATTCATCAGGGGCTAGTTTGTATTTCTACAAGGACAAGGAAATATAAGCCAGTTAGTTTAGATGCGAAGCTTGTTTCTGTGTTCGCCTACCTTTTCTCTCTCTCTTAAATGCATACATTGCCAATTTCTGCAAAGCAAAGACAGATGAAATGTAATGTAACTTTTCATTTATTAATCGAAAACTTATCATTGCTTACATCCTCTTTTGATCTACGATGTATTTCGTATGAATTAATCGATCTTTTAAGATAATAAAGCTCAGTCAACTTTACTGAGCAATGAAACAATTTCAACTCTCTAGAGAGTAAAATCTGATGAGATACCTTCAGTCGTGCATACGTTAACATTCTCCAGGAAGACCGTAATAAGTTGTATCACTTACAGACGTATAGTGCTGTAAGCCACACCGGTAATTGTAGTAATCCTTCACTCATAGGTTTGATAGCTGTACATACAAAAGGTTAAAGACATTATTTAAGAGCTAAATCTAACTTGTTTTTACTGAGTTCTGACATCTTCATCTTTACTTCACTTTTAACCGATTTATTGAATTTTTGGCACATAGGGTAGGATTCCTTTTAGTAAACATATGAAATGGAGATATTGCAAAAAGGTAAACCGTTTCAGAAATGAATGGTTTTAGAAAGTCACGTTGCAAGTGAGTGGAAGTGTCTCGTTACCCATGAACCGAAACGACTACCTCACGGCAGGTGGATTTGACCTCTGATACATCATCGGTCACGTGATGAGGTCAAAGGTCAGCGCGGAGATCAAAGTGTTTGCCGAGGGCGAAGTCCTAATCGTTGCTGATCACATAGAGTGATCGTGTCGACATCTTGTAGTATTCCGACTGACGGCTTTTCGGAATGCGTGACGTCAAAACATATAGACGTTCTTTCAGGTTCCTGTTGTCTTGAGCGTTTTAAGAGTATCTAAGAAGTTTTCATTTTAAAATACACAGTGTGCCTCTTATAAACAGGCTCATGATATCAATGGCATGATTATTCCGGGGAGAGAATTTCTTTTGATGAAAACACAAACAATATTAACGTGAATAGCAGCTGGCATATTGCCGAATTGTATGAAATAATTTTGATTAAGAAAAAGAAAATAGGATGTCTTAATCAGATATTCTCAAGCTTTTATTGGCTCGTGTTTCTGTTTTGATTGAAATAAACATAATGACATGCGTGGTATATCTTTCATTGATTTATTTTAAAAACACATTTGAATTAAAGTTAGAAATTAGTAATTCAACCCTTTCAATATCAGTTCCATTATCTTCAGTATATGTGGCGAATAAATGCTATACTACTAACGCACAAACAAGGTGTGATTCTCAGAAATCAAGAATCATAAGGAGGAGAAAATATTCGAATCAGATATTCTTGGACAATATTGTACTTTAGTTAATTGAACTTGGCAGTACCTGCAGTTGAAAATGTTTTAATGACCTTAAAATACCCGTTGATCAGTGACTCTAAAACTCTACACAATTATCCTGAAATTGATGTTATTGCTCAGACTAGTGTGGGAGCAGTTATGTATGCAGTTTTACTGACCTCCCTATAGCATGAAGCCTAAGAAAGATTCCTCCTTCGTGAGCATACATGTCTTAACTGCATCCACAAGTTTTGCAATGGTTGAGACACACTGATAAGCCAATGAATGTGAGCATGGTGAGTGTAATGTGAGTGCATAATTCTTCCTCCACTTACATTGCATTGCAGGTGCATACTTACGGCCATAAAAAAAAACAACTTCGATCGTCCATTTAATCTATAACTTCTATAAACAGAAGGTATGCATGTGTAGTCACAGTAGTGGAATTTCTGGTTTCTTTACTTCTTATAAATGTCCCTTACGAAGCATCATCTACGGTCTCTATTCTATCATTTCGAAATTAAGATGTGCATTCAAGAAGGCGGCTCATCTTTAGAAGATATTGTTGATTGGTGCGTTCATCATACCTTGCTTCAACCCTTAGGCGTTCCGATTCCGATAAAACCTAGACAAAATCTACCCATGTGTAGTTTCCTCGAAGTACGTGTATAAACTGTGACCATCAATGTCTTGGAGAGCACGTTTTGTACACTTGTTTACTTCAGATATTCCGTCGGTTGAAAGTCGACAGCTCGATTGACCCAAACAAGGCAGAGATGTCCTTGGAAGGTACAAGAATATATAAATATTATGATTCTATTTGTTAAAAATGGTTTGGTACAATTCAAGAAAGATATTGTCAAAATGTTTAGTTCAATGTCCCGGTCTACATCTTCAGTACATACTGCGAAGAACGTTTCAAAAGAGAAAATAAGCTGGACATAAGTTTATTTCTGTTTCATTTTCTCAGTATACTGCCTCATGACTAACATATATTTAAGAGAAGCGCTAAACATATAGCTATAAGTGTGGCTTTTCAGGTCTGCTGTTAATCAACCAAATGAACACACAATTTTTGTTGAAATTAGATCTTGATTTCTAGTATACCGGAACAATTAAACTTTTTGCAGGAATTAAAGTTGTCTCATTGAAGTAGATTTCAGTTTCTTGGAATTACATGTCTATTGGAGGCATTTAAAAGTAAGATTCTTGATACAATGTTGAGTATTCTTGGATAGTTCGACATCTACTATAGATAACAAATCGAAATCATGTACATTATACATCATTATCAATAGAATAAGACAGTAGCGTGACAATACTTTCTGTAACATTCGACAAGATTACAGATTTTAATTGCTGGACAGGAAAAAACGCATTCGTTTCAATCTTTTTGAAAGATGGCACACGATTTACATTAGATGGAGTAAGTATGTACATGTTTTATCTAAGCATTGAAGGGTATCAAGGTTTGACGTATGCAACGATTCGTCCAATCTGACTGAAATATATAAAGTCCATTAGGTAGCTACAATTAGCTATGATTAGAGTGTTAGGCTTACAGCTGTCAGCCTCAGGTTCATAAGCTTCTCAGCGGATTACAGTGAAGGTACATAATCATATAAGATATAACGACTTCATGACTTGCATATCGCCTAATGCACATGACGTATTAAGTTCTGACATGGGGGGGGGGGGGCAGAGATCAATGTGATATCCAAAGGGTCTCACATTCGATTGTCAGAAACTCTACACCATTCAGAAAAGAGGATGTTATGATAGAAATCGAATCATGAGATGGGAAGCTAGATGATTAAACCAACAGCCCTAGCTGACGACATCTAGAATTACTAACTCCTCGGGTTTTTCAGCCATTAGACGTGATCAGTCAAGATGCTACACTAGCAATCAAAGTGAGGCAATTTAATCTCAGAGATTGATTTTACTTCGAGATACACCTAACGTAATCTTCCACACCACTAGGCCCTATAAGCCCACCACACATCGCTACGTTCACGAGTGCTAAACCCCTTGGCGTGTGCTAAAAAGAATTAATCCATTAACACGCGCGCTCTATCCCGCGGTGATGGTAATTCCGGTCACTAACTCTCTAAAAAAAAGATTTTAAAAAGGGAAGGAAAAACAAACATTTAAAAGTTGTTGATTTTCCAGCAAGGTTCTAGCGCCGTTGATACTTTCCCGTGTTTTGCGAGTAAGTTAAGACAGATCTGTGAACCTTGAAGTAAGTACCCCCTTTGGTTTTTTTCCACTCTGTGGAAAAGGTGAGCTGGTAATTCTCCAGACATGTACGGAGTCACGATCAAGGTCCGACCCTGTCTCGCCCCGGGCTTTGCACATGTCGTACGTCAGTCTAAGGCTGGCGGCTCGTTATACGCCCGAACCAAGTATAATCAACACCTATAGTTCCACATGATGAAATCCAAGTGGTCAAAATCGGATATTTCCATTACAAAAATTACACTGTGGAAATGTCCAAATGCGTACATCCATAGAACTGATGGTATGGAAAGGAAAAAGTCTGGTCCTCGCTTTGTTCTCACGTTGATGTTTGTTATCATTTTCATTATGAACTTTATCATACCTATCATTTTATAACGGTAAGCAAATGACAAAAGCTCGATGACTTCTATTAGCATGATCAGCGAGACTTATTAGATATTAAGCTAATATGGCGCGCCACAAACAAGTAAATTGGCCGACGTTCTTATACGTTCTGCAACATCGCTGTGGTAGGGGAGGGGGTTTCAACAATGCTCCTTCCAGCTTCTGCAAAATGTATGTGCACGGGTTGCTTCTTTTAGAGTTGAACCCCGCATGCATTCCAAGAGTTTTGTTTCGCTGTTGAAAAAAATCCCCCCCCAAATGTTTTTGTATATGTATGTCCTCAGTTTGCTCCCTTCCTCCAGCCCCGGCCACTTTTAAAATCTAGAATTATCCACAGCGTGAGTTACAACCATGCTGCCATCCATGCTCCCACCTTCTTATGCTGATGATGGTTTATAACGGTAGGTGGACTGTTTATTCATTGACTCGTTTACTGCTCTTGAAAGGTTTTTCATTTCAGTGGGCTGCGCCATTAACACCTGATTAAGAACTTATTTTAGCTTCCCCACTTCAAATGTTTAGCCTGTGATTCTAAGTAAAAATTATCATTCGTAAATCTGCGATATTCCAAATCTTAAAGAAAATTACATGCTGATTCAAAATTCACAATTTGAAAAAGGAATATGAATCAGGCAAAATTAATGTAACATCATTTTACAACATATTTTAGAAATGCTAATCTATAAAGTCCCGTACCATGTTGTATTGCATTTTTGCACCAATTCTTTTGCATCTACCTGTCTACTAGGCTAACATAATGTAAACCTTTTTGAAGGAAGCTTGAAAACATAACATTCTCTAGAAAACTGGATGGAGAGCGACTATAAGATACTCTCGTTTCCATAGTAACTAATGCAACATGTTAGAAGTATACTAATCCCCATTATCTAACCTACTTTTGCGTCTATATGGGACATAATATTGTTTTCAGGCAAGCAAACTTTCTTTGAATTTGTAATTAGGGTGGAATGCTTAATTCATGGAGAATGAGAAAGAGGGCTTTCTATATTCACATCATAAATGTTGAAAGAACACTTTATCACATGAATTCATCGGTTCTCTAATATTCTTAAATGATTTCTGTAAGAGTGCAATGAATTGAATACAAATAAATTGAAAGTTGAAAATGTGTGATTTAAGGAGGAAGGTAGCCGGGTATTTTCACATTACATTTAAAAAAAAATCATTCATTTATTATTATTATTTTATTTTTAAAAATTTGTTTCCTTCCAGCTTCTTTCTTTCTATTTCTGTATGGGCCATTTGAAGAGATAGATATAGCCTATAATGCTACACTGCATGGATATAAATCAAGGATCATCAATGTACCACTTTCATTAAATGTTATAAGTTCAGGGGAGTGTTTCATGAAGAGTTTTGTCGGTGATTTTCACCGACAAATTTTGCAAGCTACTGAAAATCCTCGCATCTGATTGGCTGACAACAAATTAGTCTGTGAAAATCACCGACAAAACTCTTCATGAAACACTCCCCATATAATGCCAGTGTGTAAATGTATAGGCCCTACACGGTTGAATTAAAAAAAAATCTTTTGAATTGGTATATTTAGACTCATTTCAGTGATAAAGTGCACCCATGTTCCATTTGAACTCAAATCGAGCAAGGCGAAGATTTAGGTTGTCTTTTTTTTCAGTCAAGGGAAATGTGGCACCCATAGAGGCGTTACACACGTTCAAAGAAAGATACAAATTAAGCCATGCATCTTGGCTGAAGTTCTGAGGTATTGTAAGCTTATAGAAAGGAGGCGAGAAATTTCGCTTGGAAACCACACGAATGCCGACGGTAGAGAACATCTGCAGCCCACCTGAAGCGGTGCTTATAAGGGTATCATCGGCCGGTGAGGCGGGCGGGCTAACCCATGGCAAGGCCGTCTAAAGCTGTGGGATTACAACTACACATGATTTTTATCAGCGAATCGGAAGGAAGAAGATGTATTTCCTTTTCTGTCTCCATCTCCTGATTTTCTATATTTTTTACTAATATTTCTGTTTTCTTCGACTCGGTGTATGCTCATGGTTTTCGGAATCACCGCAGTCGTGGTTTTGAAGGCGTGGATGTGACAAGACTTGAAAGTGGAATACGAGAGGTGCTTTCCTCAGCATGGGGCTTTTGTCGATTTGAACGTGGGAAGTGAGTGGTATAGGGCTTGAAAGGCTTACTTTAAAAGCACTACCATTCTGCGTTTTATAGTCCTATGTAATTCCCAATGATAGTCTTCTTTAATGGCAATGAGGCGTCGATTCGGGGGGGGGGCAGAGTTATAACAACTCTGAGTTTAACTATGTTGCTACAGAAAAATAGATTTAGTGGGTTTCCCCCCATTATTCTGAAGAATGACGCCCCTGTTTTGGGAAAGGAGGCATGAGACAGCGGGGGGGGGGGGGGGTGGTCCTACTGGTTTTCTTAATCATGTTAATCGCCTTATAAAGGCGAATCATTGATTGACTCTGCATGATTTTCAGAATTCAGCAACTTTTAAATTCTGAGCCCCCTTTTTTGTAACTTAACGTGTAGGTAAATTTATTCGACGCCCACACCCAAACAAAAAGGCATAGAGTTGCCCCTCTACCTCTGTTCAATGATCTTAAAAGTTACACCAATTATTATAATTACGTAGCCGGTTACTACGTTTATCAGAAAGTTCGGACAATACTTTACATCTAAAAGATAAGTTTCAAATTTCAGCTTTGAAAAAGATGTTTTAAAAACAAACCTCACAGCTACGCGGGCACGTATCGCACAATGACACAAAGTAAATGAAACATATATTTTACAAAATAACTCAAGCTTTTTAAACTACAAATCTTTCAGCCTAAGTCACACAACAAACCATATTTGCTCAAAATTTGTTTTGCTCACTTTCTATAACAAACCACAAACTCTCCAAGCCATAGCTCCCAGTTGAACTCTCATCCAAACTGAATCTTAGAACACGCGATAGTGACAGGTACAAATTACACGTGTAGGAAGGAAGTAAACACCATTCTCAGGGGGAGGGCGGCAGGGTAGAAGGATGGAGTAGTACAGGATAAAATCAGGATTTCTCCTGTGAAGACATGCAGCCAACAGAAGAAAGAAAGGATTACCTCTTGCTATTTCCCTTAACCCTTTGAATACATATATATTTTTCATTTTTGATACGAGGTTATATTTATAGAAATTGCGTCGAAGTGATGGTGTACATTTTTTGTATTACCTCAGGGAAGCGCTCATCTATAAACTATATATACGCATCCATGCTGCGTATAGAGAAGGGCAAGTATTAAGATATCCCGGGGAAAGTGACCAAGTTTAGGTCAGACCTCAATGACCGAGCGGTGATAGGAAAGTGCAAATACTTGCTCGGTCATATCCACAATATGACGGCAACTATGCGAGCGCGTCGCTTCTAATCTGACACGCGAGAGGAAGGGGATGAAAACAGGTGCTCATTGAGAGATCGACGGCCCTGTGGAGTAAGGTCGAGGGTTGAAAGAAGGGACGGCTGCATGGCATGGGATGGGGTGGGCTAGTAATTAGGTTTATGGGTCTTGTAGACTCCTCCCTTTCTACCTCACCAACATTACCAATACCGCAACCACAAATATACACTCAGGAATAGACGACATAACAAAGAGAGAAGATGAAAGCAGAGGATGAAAGATTTGGAGAGATGATTGATTTCTTGATAACTGTTTCTAAAGGACGACACCATAACAAAGATAATGTTTTAAAATACACACAACAAGAATACGTAGCACTTGAATAAATGGTACATGCCACGCACACCAAAGACCGTTACATCTTTCCTCTTCACACAATGTTAAATGAAACTTCACCACCCTATGATAAAAAATACAACTATCATGACATGCAAGGTTTGGTATTCCTTACACATAAACAATATTCCTTGTGATAAACTAATTTTGCCACCGCCCCACTTCCCCTCTTCTTTTTTTTTTTTTACATCCCCCTTCATACACCCCTTTAGATGACATTCGTCACCTTAAGATAAAGTTGAAGAATTCCATTGCCAGTAAAAGTCAAATAGCAGGGCCCTAGTTTTATAAATAGTTACGAATGATTCAAATCAATCCCACCTTTGAGATTGATCTCGACTGTGTAATTAAGTTTCCGAGTTGAGATCAATCTCAAAGTTGCGATCGATTTGAATCAATCGCAACTCTTTATAAGACGGGCCCAGATCTTTGTATCACAGAACTCAACCGACTTAACCAGAAATGAACATGCTTATGCATCCCACCTCTCCCCATCTTCTCCTTCATCTCCCCTTCATCTCCCCACACACCATGTCAAACATAACAGTATCACTCACACCCCCATCCTCTCCTTCATCTACCCTTCATCTCCCCACACACCATGTCAAACATAACAGTATCACTCACACCCCCATCTTCTCCTTCATCTACCCTTCATCTCCCCACACACCATGTCAAACATAATATCACCCACACTCCCTTACTCTCCTTCATCTCCCCTTCATCTCCCCACACACCATGTCAAACATGACAGTATCACCCGCACCCCCTTCCTCTCCTTCATCTCCCCTTCATCTCCCCACACACCATGTCAAACATGACAGTATCACCCACACCCCCTTCCGCCTCGATCCCTCCTTTCGAACACCCCTTCTGCCTCCCTCCCTCCCTTCAAACACCATGTCAAACATAACAGCATCACCCACATGATCAAAATGACAAGCTTCCATTGTCTGCAAAGTTTATTCAATGAGAGATATCCGAGGGTGGTCATTGAGAATGACTCGGCTATATGATCCCTAACAAGTCTGACAAGGTTCAAGTACAAATACCAGATATGCATTGTTTATATTTTGATACAATGATGATTGGTAGGCAATAATGTTAAATGAAAGTAATGCATTGGCGATTTCATTTAAAGAGAAACTTTAATACCGGGAAAGGTGGAAAATGATAATAAGCTTTCTTGTTTGCATTTATTATAGTTTTGGAAGAACATGAAGAACATCCTAACAGTTATTGAAAAGGATTTCTCTTCAAAAGCCCTCAATTTCGAGATGAGACAAAAACTACTTGACTGCTTGGCACAAGATTTGTGTATAGTCTCATACACCCATTCTGTGTATGGTGCAAAAAATATTTGGTACAAAATGTGCAATGAGGGCAATTATGTATCCAACCAACTTTGGGCATTTATCTGAGCATTTTTTAAAAATCCAATTTTATGCAATTTGAGTGACATTTTGCTGAATTTTAAAATAATTTTCTAAATTTTTACCCTAAATAGACAGTATATATGCTTCCCACATTGAATTTGCCCAAAGTTGGTTGGATTACCCTCGTGCTGGGTAAAAGTTTACCAAGCATTTTTTACAGCGTGCTTTTCAGCAAAATCGAGTTAATTTCTTATCATTTTGATGATTTGAGAACTTCAAGGTAGACAAAAAATATTCATCCGCTACTGCATCCACCTGTCCCAAATGTTACACCATGTACACTGAAATCACATGACCTATCACATGACCATATTATCTTTAAATATCAGTCGTTACTTACTGCCTGAAAGAAAACTTTCTCAAGTTAATCATTATCCATTTCTGTATAAAATGAAGTACATGTTATGTACCTTTACAAATGAATATGAAAATCTGTACAAGTTAATGAACTCCTGGCAGAAAAGAAATCATCCAAGCGGTAAGCATAACAGATTTTATGGAATGTCTATCTCCATGGTTATCACTTGCATAAACTGATAAACAGGATATATTGGGGGTGTTTCGTCAGAAAAGTTAACGTAATTTCACTTCCTGTTTGCTAGGTTTCGGAAAGGCGATAATCACGATAAACAACTGATTATATACCATACTTCTATCCATAGTTTATATGTAACACTTTATCATTACTTTTACTGTTGTAGAAGTCATCATCATCATCATCATCATCATCATCATCATCATCATCATCATCATCATTTTTACAATGTCATGCAGAATGCAATCTTTGAGTCACAATCCACCTTACCTTTTATGATACTCATTCTCCTTAAAAATAGTGCCTTCTTGTCAAACATATTTTGAAATATTTTCCGGAATAATAATTGTATAGAGAATATATACTTATCTCACTGAATGTTCAGTGTCCATTTTTCTGCGGGTTTGTTAACCTGAAGAGCTCCACATATGGTATTTTTTGTATAATGCTACGTCAAATGTATAATGAATACTTTTTTTATATATTCACAACAGTTCTGCCTTCACTCTTTTACAGGTAACAAACTTGACTGCAATATACAGTACGCATGCAGCTTCTCATAGACAGGACAGAATGTCATATACTTTTGCTCTGATTAAAAAAAAATCAATAATGACACCGTGCAGAGAAGCAGTTTATCATCGTTAAGATCATCATTCAAACTATTGCAATACAATCCCGACAATACGGATTTCACAAACGGATAAAACTTGACAAATTTTGCTAGCAGTAAAATTGGAAAGAAATTCAGTCATGTCCTGTTGGTTACAATCAATACTTGAATATAACATCAGTAGCAACAATCAACATTGTTTAACAGCGTATAGGCGGCTTTTCACTTGGGTTGAAATGTTTACTCTCTCTCTTTCTTTCTCTTTTATCTCTGTATATATATATTCTTTTTTTCCCAACTCTCTTTGTGGATTGCATATATTTTCAGATATGTTTTTTTAATGCTAAAACATGTTTTGTTTGAACAGTGTTCGTGCAAGAGCGAAACAGTAAAAATAGCTCCCTTTGCCAGGTTTGCATTGTTATGCATTTCGCTGTGATCTACAGAGCAGAAAATAGCACATAATAGAGATCGGATCTCACTGACGAACATGGATCAGCAAACCATGACCAGACGAAATATTTTCACCTTTTCTATGCAGAATATTTGTCTGCTGCCAATCCCTTTCTTCTTTGCCGCCTTTTGTATGCTATGTATTTTGTTTTCCCCCTCCCACACCAACCAACCCAAACATCGAGAAACAGACACATTTGAAATAATATGTTATTGAATTATATCATGCTGCATGTATTGTCTTCAATTGTAGTAATGTATTCAATTGAGATAGAACATGTCTATAACAATAACTGTTACACATACGAGTTCATTCCGGAACAGAAAAGATTTGAATATAATCTCATATCTGAAAAAAGGGTAGCAACGTAGATAGAGGGCCAGGTATTAATTGTGTTGTCCCGCTGTAATAACGCAAAGCCGACCATGGTTATAGAATAATACTGTGATTTTATTCCTTTGCTAATTATTCAGTTAATAATATCAGTACAACTTTTATGAAATGACTTTGGTGTACTTAATATTTGTTTTTCCGCTTGCAATCTACCAGGTCTGCTTTTTTAAACATTAAAAGTACCTTTCGGTCGGTTATGTGAGAAAATGAGAAAATGTAACATATCGTAAATTCCAGAAGTCAAGATTGTTAATTGCTCCACACACTTTTCTGGGGAGGAATTATTGACATATGTGTTTTATAAACAAAACGGAAATTCATCTGTGTTGGCATAGCACATGAGTCCCATTGGTTATCTGCTGCTGTGTAAAAGTATTCCACTTCTTCGAAATCTACCACAGAAAGTCAATGTCAACCTTATCCACTATCTCGTATGATAATACCACAGACATGACAGAGTTACTAACTCTGTGGGTAATACACACATTCATATACAGATATAGATGCTGAATTGCGAACCTCAGAGCTGTGACTGAATTAATATTTGTACACTAACATCATTTGGGAGGTGTTGTGGCGGTGTTGTGGCGGTGTTGTGGCGGTGTTGTGGCGGTGTTGTGGCAGTGTGGTAAAGTTGGCAAGAATGCGCGCTCTTGATCAAAGGATTGTGAATTCGATTCCCACTAATGCCTGGCTCCCTATGTCCTTAAGCAGGACATTTAATCCACCTTTGCTGCACTTTACCCAGGTGAATAAGTGAGTACCTGGCACTGTTGGGGTAATAATAATGTTTATGATAATGCATTGTAAGCGCCTTGAGCACCCTTTGGGGTGGATCTGTTGCGCAGCATAAATATCTTCATTTTTATTATCATTATTATTATTAACTGCACTTTGTGGGAAAAACAAACATACACGAGAATGCAAACTACATGAAAACAATACGAAAGATGATATTAAATGTATTTGCATGCATATGCTGCGCATACCCGGGTTACCATAAAGACATCTAACATATCGTCAGATGATTACATAAATTGAAATATGAATTATCAACTGATCTACCATGGTATATGTCGATATCATGTTTCAGATGAATTATGACTTTCAACAAGTAAACAGAAAATGAAAATGCCGTCTGTATACCACATGTAGTTGTTTATTCAGGTTTCCGTATGCTGCATTAAAAAGTTTACTTAACACCATAGAGATAATTTTTTGTGTTTTACTCTAATACAAAATAGAAAGAAAACATGCCACAGTATTTATCCTATTGACTACTGAATTTTCTGTGATCACCAGGTTCTATTACACCAAGAGATGAAAGGTAAAGCTTAACGGATTAGTAATCGTGACAATAGCGTGACCTATATATACCATTATCATCTTCTTTTGCAATTGAAGGATTTTTGAAGGATGTTTACAAAAGCGGATGAATTTCACACCTGTGCTCGGTGGTCTGAAAAACCGACATAGTCTAACGAACCTTGACGTAGATGTATTCATACAAGTTCACCTCGTCAAACACATGGTAGTTTCCCATTGTTTCAGTTGAAAAAGATAAAAACAGATAATTGTCCGCCATTTTGAGAGTCAATGTTGAAGCGTCACATCCTCCACATGCAGCAGCTAAGCACATGCACGATCTCATAACACCTTAAAGCCACAAAAAGATTTGCTAGTGGGGTTTCTTCAGTGATTGTAACATCTCACAAAAGAACGTAATTCTGCCACGGCAGGCAAGGCATAGTCAAAGACATAGTCTGTAGTTTTCATACCCATATTTATTCAAAGGTAAATTGTATCTAAGGCCGTATCTCACCGGCGGAGACGTCGCAGCGACTGCCGCGACTGATTAGTCGCAGCAATCGCGAGGATTCGGGAGACAAAAAAGTGGCTAGCGCTCTCACCAAGGTGCGACTTCTAGGAGATGCCTCGGAGACGTTTCTAGGCAAGGTGTCAACCTATTTGCCCGGAAGTAGCTGAGACATTGCCGCGTCGTCTCCACGACGTCTCGAGTAGTTGCGGCGACGTCTCTACAACGTCGCGGATGAAATTAGTCTCTGCAACTGATGGAGACGTCGCCGAGACCGAGATGACGTCTCGGAGACGTCGCGGCAATGTCTCAGCTACTTCCAGACTGAAAAAAAAAGACTCCAAAAATCGAACATGTTTTAAATTCCCGAGACTCCTTGGAGACCCTGCTATAGTCTCCAGGAGACGTCGCGGAGACGTCTGTCGATTCGCCACCAGGTCGCCAACTAGTCTGCAGGCGAGTGAGATACCCCTTAGATTTTAAACGGAGTACTTTAAGATACATGTTTTAGCTTGTTATTTGCCAAAATTTTGTATATCAATTTTTTTGTTAAGCCTCTAAACACTGGATAAAATTTTTACTGCATCCTTTTTTACTACCACAAATAAAAGGGTTTGATTTGTTTACCGAGGCTATGACCTGTGTCGGCACAACAGTATGACAAATATCTATCTTTTTCTTTTTTTTTCAAGACAAGACTATTAATCAGTTTGTTTACTTTTATAAGTATTGATATTGAAAAGAAACTATAAAAAGTCAAATAAAATGACTTTCGTGTATTTCGGCTCGATACATTTTGCTTTCTCTCTAAATTCTTTAGACTGAGATGAGGGACCAATCCAAAATTAGATTGAAAATCTCAATTTAATTGATTTAGAAGTCAATCTTTTCCTCAATCTAATTTGGGATTGGTCCCTCACCACAATCTTATAGATTGATCGAAGGAATTTAGAGAATTAGTTTCCTTGTTCTAATGTATCTCTCCATAAGTCTTAAGAGAAATTTATGATAATAATAATATTTTCATTATCCAATCATTGGTATATTCAATGAGAGTCCTATGATATGCTCTGCATCATTATACACACTGATGGAAGTAGCGTGAACGACAGTATAATCTGTTATTACAGAACAAATATGCGCTCTGTGGCTTTAATGTGAACGATCATGTGTCATTTTTTGTGAATAAGCAAACATTTGATAGCACAAACCGTTGAGTTTTGATCCCTTGGAAACTCAGACAATGAAATCTGTTAGTGTGACTCTGCCAACAAAAGTATTTTGGTATCAGGGTGCTCCATGAATTTACACAGTTTACTGGTTTCCTATTAGACCAAAGAGGAAAACAAACCTTCTTACATGAATGTGTTGATATCATTGCTGATCAATGTCCAGGTTATTGCATTAGTTGAAGTCAACAATACAAGGAAATGGATAAGTTTTTTTAATTAAAATTTTCATGGTTTCTGATGCCTCTGTCTTTTTATCAAAAATAATAGTGATTTGCAATAATACATGTGAAGTGTGTCCATTTGTTTGTGAATGTGAGGGGCATGATATTAATTTTAGAAATATTTAAAGTATAATCCTTTCCACCATTACATCATGCAAAGCAATTCAAAATAAGTATCCCAGCAGAAACAATACCAAGAACATCATATTCAACAAAGTAATCTATATTGTATACATGGAAGATGGCTCGATTATTTTCTTCAGAAAATGGCGAGAAGCCTATGAACACATAGCGATGATGACAAGGTGCCCTTTCAAAATACTATTGTTGTCTACGCTACCTGACTGCTAAGCCAATAAAGATAAAGTAACCAGGCTCCAATGGATTTCAAATTCTTTCCGAGGGACGTGCACATTTAAAAAGTGATGCCTTACCAAATGGCAGAGCGTACAGACTTGGTATTGGACGAATAACCAACTGCATGGTTAATTAATACTTTCCGTCTAATGATCGTTCGAATCAAGTCTAATTCAGCTTACATGGTTTAAATGGCAAGATATATATACTACAAACATCACTGCGATTGAAGGGTTGCCATGAAGAAGAAACCGATGTGATTAGATGAAAATTTCTCTTCCTTGACAGTAATCTAAGGTATGAAACAGCATTAGCATTATTTTTCTTTTCACTTATTCTATATCTTGATAGTCAGCTGGCGAACATTCGTTTTCATTGCTTATTTTCATAACTCAAGTAATGTTATTTTAAGTCTTAACATTGGTTGGATTTTTTTTAAAGGCGGCAGTTCTATCAGTCGCTTAGAGAAAATAGAAAAATAGAGCCGAATCACTCGTTTAAAAATTTGCACTTTTTGCTGTAATTTGATCTCTATCATACAATCTAAGCTTCTTATCTTCTTGTCACAGTTCTACCAACTGCGGAAGTATTAAACATCTAAACACTTATGATTTCAAAGGGTGACAAAAAGTTTCAAAAGTTGCGGATTATTTTCGGAAAGTTTGTATTTTTGCAGCCCTGCAACCATGTACCTCCCCGCTAATCGTCGCCTAGTTTCTTTCATGGACCAAATAGTCGTTAAAGAAAAAAGAAGAGACTGAGGTAAAATGCTTGTAAAGTACTTTTGGTAGGTTGATCCAGAGAAGCTAGGGGTGGATGTATGGTAGCGATGTGTGCGCCAATCCAACTATAGGCCTTTTTTAGAGGGATGCCCTGCGGTCGTGGCTGGCCCGGTCGACTAAAGCATCAAAGCACCCCGCCACAATGGCTAGGCTAATCCTGCCAGCTCCATGCCCCACTTTGCCCCAATAGTTTTCACAACTGTTCCAAAGAGTTGGGATCAACAAGCAGTTGCAGCTAACAAAAAGCAGCGAATCGGGCATAAAACGACCGAACGTTTACCCTTTTTCAAGCAATAAATTCCTGCCTATTTTTCTCTCTTTTTTAATTCTTTCCTCTTTTTCTACCTCCTCTCTCTCTCTCTCTCTCTCTCTCTCTCTCTCTCTCTCTCTCTCTCTATCTCTCTTTTTACTGTTGTGTTTCATGGTTACAGTCGCATGACTCGTTTCTATCGTGGAGCTGAGGTAAGCGAGCTGAGGAGAAGAAAGCTTTCGTTCTGTAGGCACACTAGCTATTGTTGCGGAACTCCCATTCAACGTGAGGTTTGAGAGTCCAAAAAGCCGAGTTTTGACATGAACCCCTGAGGCTATAGCCAGATATGATTGATGATGATGGTGCCCTCTATTGGGCACATAAACCGCATTTAGTCTTACTTTAAGACCAAACTTGATCGGGTTTGAGACAATAAAATTGAGATCCAGGGCCCCCTCGGCCATGGAATTAACCGAGACGATACCCTACTAAGACCCGAACCTCATGACAATAATCTTAAGACCAAACCTGTAAACGACATTGTTGTAAATGTAAAGAAAACACTGAATATCACTCTGGGTACATTATAACTCAAGATAGTCAAGTTTAAGGAAAAACAAAACAACCAGTCGAAGAAGATGTATACGCACACAAATTTACACAATAATGTAGGTAATGTTTCATTGCAACGGTTCTACCAAGAACCTCTTTCTAAAGTTACAATTTTCATGTTATATTTTAAACAGGGCAAAGTTTTAAAATTTTGTGTCAATATTAGTTCTCCTAAATTTGTAGACAATCAGACTGAGACCAGGACCTCACAGACTCAGACTCCAGGTCTTGTAGGTCATCCACAGTAACAATGCTGGAGTCAGGTTTCTCCTCACGAACCAGATCGTCGGACCTTGGAGTGATGCAAAATATCCTCTGGTCACACTGGTATTGGCCTAATTATCTTCATCAGAAGATGATCTTAGCTCCTTGTTGCTATGTCGGAAGAATATACTGTCACTTTAGAGAGAGAGAGAGAGAGAGGGAGAGAGAGTGGGGGGAGGGGGGGGTGGCGCAATGATCCTTACCAAGAATATTCACAGATGATAAAGCGTACAATGGTGAAATGAAATGGAAATATTGCATGGCATATTCGTAAGGAATGTGCTCTGATTTTTTAAATTTATTGTTATTATTCTTTTTGGCACAGAGGTAGCAAGTTGATTTCAATAATCATCTGTGATTACGTTAAGGTTGTTTATTAGCCCCCTCTATCTGCAGCACAGCTACCTCAATATACATGATGTACAACATATTGTTTCTCAAAATAAAACTGTTATCTCACTTCAAAAGTTACAACATCGAATCCGTTCGTTATCAATACTGACTTAGCATGCTTTAAATGTTTCTCCTTGTTTTTGTTTTTGCTGTCGTGTTGTTGTTCTAGTTTTTTTTTGTTTATTAATTCATCTTCTGGCAATTTCTATTTTGTTTCAAGATTTTTTGTTTTTGTTTATTTGCTAAGTCATACTGGACTCATTATTGTTGATTTTACACAGGGTTCTTTATTTCAAAGTAGGCCTTTAGGCTCTGATAGGACTACCGTTTTGTTTAAAAAAAAACTATGATGAAATAAATAAATAATAATTCTGTGAATTATTTATCTAGCTTCTATTGTTGAAGCACAAAAAATAACAAGAGCAGGAATTTACTATTCGTGGGAGGTAAATATTAATATACCGGGTGCATATATCCTCCTGATACTGGTCACTCTTTTGTGCAAATAAGGTAAATCCATTTTTACCACTTATAAAACATCCTGTTGTCATGAAGCATTCTAATATTTTCTCCGAATTCATTTCACATGTGTCTATCCACCATGACAATGCAACCCAAGCGCACTGCACCCTTAACGGTTCAAAATGCTTTTTAGGGTGCAAGTTGTACCCATAAAGGCGCTCCCAGTGTTGCATTTGAAGAGTGCAAAATTGAACCCTTTTTTTCTTAGTGTGTAAGAAAAAAAGGGTTCAATTTTGCACTCTTCAAATGCAACACTGGGAGCGCCTTTATGGGTACAACTTTGCACCCTAAAAAGCATTTTGAACCTTTAAGGGTGCAGTGCGCTACATTTTGCACCCTTAAGGGTGCAGAGTTGTACCGTTTAGGGTAGGTGCAAATTTGCACCCTTTTGCACCTTTAAGGGTGCAGACGGGCATTTCCGGGTGCAAGCAAGTACAAAAGGTGCATCTTTGCACCTTTTTCGTGTACACTGGTGTAGGGTGCAAGATTGCACCCCAAAAGGTGCTGCTTGTGTTGCATTTAGGGTGCAAAATTGAAAAACAATTCTTAGTGTGTAAAATAACCACTTTCAACTTTTAACAATGTAGGAATACGGCATGTATTAATAACCCTACATGTTACTTTTTCCGGTAGAGTTATTCTTAAAAAATCAATAATGATAATTGTAATTTCACTCGCATGAAATGAAAATCTAATCTATATTCAATATTCAAATGGAAATTTTAGTCATTTGATTTATATTTTTTAATGATCATGGATTATCACATCGAAACTCGGATGATATCGTTCATATTCCTTGGAAGTCAATGACATCAAAATAAAATCTAAAAGCAATAAAAACCTCAATTGATCTGTATTTCCACCCATTACACCCTGTATCACATTATACATATTCATTTAGCCGTGATCGAAGCCATCACAGTTAATTAAACAAATTGAATTCTTCACCAGGTTACTCGCTACAATCAAACACCAGACGGTATAGGTATAAAGACCATGTGCAACCGTATACCAAAATGGTTGGTCTGTCTTTGTAGACTAAACTCCATGCTTCTATAAGTGTCTATTCAAGTTTGTTCTGCAGCTATTTGTTGGCACTGTTTGACACGACATGACATGATAAATCGACACTCATTTCTTAGCCAATGTCATCCATTATAGTCCTCTATTAGTAACTTCCAGCTCAGAAGTGCAAAGCAATTGATTCTCTTATCCACCGCTTATTCTAAACATGCTGAAGAAAAAAGTTTTGGAGGTAGAGATGGAGAAGAGAAATAATAGGGATGGTTTATTGGTTTGACAACCAACAGTTTCCTTTCTGTTATCACTGCTTCCCTACAATACCCCACTACCGTCATTGTTGCTTCTAGACTCTTTCGAACTATTTACAGAAAGCAATTCAATAAAAATAAACGTACAAATGGGGGAACACGACCGATACAAGGACACTCAGAACAATTAAATTGAGGTTCATGTGCTTTTTCCAACAGCCCTGAGGAATATAGGAACAACAAAAGAGAAAGCAAAAGCCAAAATAAGCCTAGAAAAGTCCCTTATTCAAAAGTGGGATAATATTTTATCGATGCCACTCTGTTAAGCGCTTACGGGCGTGGATGCCGGGGCGGATGGTTAGATGAACGGAATTCAGGACTCAATCAAAAATTAAAATGATGAATGATTATTGTGCAAAGAGGAGGCAGAATTAATCGGTGGAAATAAGTATTGTCGGGTTCTTTTTAATTCTTCAACTCTTCAGTGATGTTTGAACAGAGAAAAAACTCCTCTTTATAGAAAGGCCCAGTTCATGCTAACTGTCAAAATAAAGAGATAACGGTCAACATAAAAATCAGAAAGTGCAATGATCGCGAGAGAGGTGAAGGAAAAGTCAGTTATAATATTTGACCAAGAAAAAAGGACCAGCTTTTTTTTTCTTGAACTAAATAAAAGGTTAAATATATGTGTACGAAAGTGACTGGCGTGGTAATGAGCAAAACATTAATTTTGTATAGTGTGTAGTGCAGAGTGGTGTACTGCTACTACTACTACTACTACTACTACTACTACTACTACTACTACTACTACTACTACTACTACTACTACCGCTACTACTACTGCTACTGCTACTACTACCACTGCTACTGCTACTGCTACTACTACTACTACTACTACTGCTACTGCTACTGCTACTGCTACTTCTACTACTGCTACTACTACTACTACTACTACTACTACTACTACTACTACTACTACTACTGCTACTACTACTGCTACTGCTAATACTACTGCTACTACTACTACTGCTACTACTACTACTGCTACTACTACTACTGCTACTACTACTGCTACTGCTATTACTACTACTGCTACTACTACAAGTATTACTACTACCACCCTTATAATAACCAATTCTTTCACTTGTTCACGCCTATATCGAATAAAGAAGTCAAAGGTACTCTTTCTTCGCTGGGTTATGCCAGTATTGTTTCTTATTATTATCAAAGCAGATTTTCAATTAATTTTTATTCAGTGCAACTAACACGTAACACGATTTTCAGTATTAATATGTTTTCTCTACATATTACGAGAACCAATTGCAATTCTTTTCTTTATGATCATCAAGCTACTTATCTTTTATCTGTCTTATACCTGTACTTCCATTCCATCTCTGTTTCTTTTCCTCTCCCTTCCATTCTTATGTTGTATCTTTTTCTTTCCTCTACAAAATCACTTTTTCATCTCTGAATCTGTCTTTTCAAAACTTATCAGTTTGTCTCCTTGATCTCAAAAATCCCTCCCAAAATAATATCCTCGGCGTCTGTCTGGGTTTCTTGTTTGTAAAGTTATCAAACAGACCTCGACTCCTTACACTTTTCCAATGTGTCAAATGCCACTAGCTTAACACCACACACACTACTCCGTGTCATTGCTCTATATACCATTATTTTCCTGGCCTTCTTTCCCCATTCATTTCCACTCTTTTTGTTTTCTCCATTCAGTCACAGAATTTTTCAGTTTCTATTCCTCAATCCTATAGCCAGCTTGGTCTTTTTGTTATTCCATATTTTCATTCTCGTTGGTCTCATTCTGAGGTTTGCTTTATCAAACCTCCTTTTCAAGCCAGACAAGGCGTGCTTTTTATCGCTCGCACAATCAGGCCTAGAATATCATATCTTCCGCTTGAACGACACTGTAGAATTGCGCCATTTCTCTCGCATTTTTGGCGAGGGAACCATGACAGTACGTTCCTTTTGTCGTTACACTTTACCAAGGCTGCTAGGTGCGGAGACCTCTGGCGGCTGTAACAGTTCAAAACCCGTCGGTCTGTTTTCGCGACGGGGTCGGACACACATACCCCGTACTTTTTTCTCTCGCCTCCCCCTTTCATAAAACATTCCCTCCCATCTGCAAGAAAAAGAATCAAGACCCAGCATCATAATATTTTCATATAAAAGTCTGGAGGCGTTATGAGTGTGGAACAGAACCTATACAAGCTTGCTGCTGCTAATCTTTCCCTCAAATCATCTTACTAATTTTTTCCATCTCTTTCCCCGACTAATTGCGAGGGTTAGAAAGGCACACACGTTTATAAAACTCTTAGCGAACAAATTTTGCTTCGATAAACATCACCCAAAGTTTTGAATTTTCAATCCGAGAGAGAATTAAAGAGAGAGAATAAGAAATACCAATCACAGGGGTAACCACCTATATACAGCTGCTATTATTACTTTTAATACTGGTGGACAATACAAAATCATATTTAATATTTTCATCATCTGAAGCATTTCGTCTCCTGCCTTTGATATGGTGTCTTATCAACCACAATGAAATAACATATTTTCCAAATTAAAGGATGTAACTATTGCAGTGGCTATTTAGTCAAATAGGGACCGCAAGGGAACAGCAAGAAATCAAGCGTTCCATGATCTAAATTTGTAGAGGTTTGGTTGGCACACACCTAACGTTCTTTCAGCACATTGAACATGATGTATTTTTCTGTACCATGGCCGTACGCAGCGGGGGGGGGGGGGGGGGGGGGACAGGGGGACAGTTGCCCCCCCCCCCCCCGAAATTTTGAAAGCTTACATTTTTAATTGAAAATTTTCACAAAATCCACGAAAAGTGTGCACCAAATCGTTCAATTTCACTTTTAAAAATGCAAAAGCGCCCTCGTGACCAGCTCGGTTGCTTCGCTCCCTTGCTTTTGAGCTTCTTCGAAAATGTTTCCGCATCTTACCCCCCCCCCCAAGAAAAAAATTCTGCATACGGCCCTGGTCTGTACACTTTGCGTTCAGTTGCCAAATATGATAAGGCTGTATATGCTAGTTCTCCCCATCATGCCCACCAGATATACCTATTTACTACCACTCAGACTAATAAATATAACTTAAGGTTTATCATGGCATTGCCCTTTTAGGGTCGAATCTATGACTCTCTCATTGTATCCACCAAACCAAAGCTGTGAATACATCGAAAAGACTACAAATAAAATGACAGTTTGAAGTGGACGTTATTTACTATAAGTCTATCACTGCGTATCATCAGGATGATAGTGAAAAAGGTGAATTGTTTTAGATTTCATAAATGAGGCAGAAGAATAGAAGAGTAACAAGAGGGATAAGGGACACTGACGGGAGAACTACAGTGGGAAGAGGAGAGAACGGAAGAGGAGAGGAAGGAGAGGAAGAAGAGAGGAAAAAGAAAAGAAGATGACAAGAACAGGGTTAGGAGGAGGGGCAAAATGAAATGAGAAAATGTTTGAGGATGTTGAATACTTTGAGATGACAAGAGAAAGACAAAGACCGAACGATCAGAGAGAAAGGCATCTAAGTACCATTTTAAGTGAGGGAGCTGTTTAATACATCTCCTTCTTGTTAAATTATCATGGACAGCACCAAAACAGGCCGGCGAGACGATGAAATAGCTCATCCACACTACTACAAAATTCAATCATATCGAATCAGCGAATTCAAAACAAAGAACTACAAAGCTGAACTTATACACAACTCTGAAGCTGTTAAATCTCCGAGATGGATAGAAATACACATTGACGACAATAGAGGGGGTAGACCAAGAAATTAGTATCTCACAGTGCAGTGACTCTTGTTTGGTTTGTGCTGCCTGGTGGGTATGATCACCCCAGGGCTACCGGGGTAGCAATCAAAGTTCTTCCGATGTCAGCTTTCATATTCCCTGACGACGTACACTTTTCTTCCCCTGAGCGAATTTTGTACTTGAACCCCACGGATCACTGTTTTCAAACTTGTTTTGCCCTCCTCATCTCAAAATCAAATTTAATAGTTTTCCCTCGAATTAATACTAACCAGGGGTGCAGTAGGTTGAAATCTTTCGAAGGGGATGGATACATTAATTTCGTTTCGAAAGAATTTCAATCCATGGTGGAACGTCCATCTTAAACACAAATTGCAACGCCGCAATTAAACCCTAATGGAACCTCTACAATTTACGCTAATTTAAAATCTCATCATTTCACTTCAATAGTCCATCCAAAAATATCGTGAAAGGTATCTTTTAATTTGTTTTTCAAGGTGTGTGTGGGGGTGTATGCAAGGTGAGGGGAATGAAATCAGTGGCAGACTTCAAGGGCCATTTGGAATTTGAAATACGTGAGAGATGGGGAGAATCACATCTTTTTATTTTTGTATTAATGGATAATTCTAGGGGATTTTGCATGTAGATCCAAACCAGAGTATTCTATTTTCAAACATTTACAAATTCTCTAGGAGAAAAAAAAAATCATAAGTCAATGCACACATTTGAAGATCCGCAGGACTATGATTTGAAACGGAAAGTATATCTTTTTCGGGATACGTAATACTTATTATAGCTAATTAGAAGCAGTTTCTTAATCTTCATGCCATTATTGTGTTACTGTCTCAGCTAAATAGCAACATGAGATGACCATGATGAGTTGAAATCTACTCTTAGGTTTGTACACAATGTGATTTTCCCCAGAAAATAAGTATGAAGAAGAAAGGTAGCGATAAAAGCACCAGTTTGATTCATTCTATCTATCCTTAAGCATGTTAAGCGGATCCAGAGACATACTTTGTGACATTCATCAGGTTTATTTAAACAATAATATTGCTTATTTATTTATTCAGTTTCTTTGAAAAATTCTTCAGGTGCATTTACTTCCCCACCTTCGATCTCACTGAATCATAGAGATTCGTTTCTGTTTTTTTTTTTCTTTTCATTCTCTCTCTTTTTTTTTCAATGATATTTTTTGTACTGCGTTTGACATTTGAGAGAAACGAAGGAGCGTGGGTGTTCAGGAAATGAGCCACTATCATGAATGTCTAGCCAATGGAAAGAAACCCTATAGTTGGTTAAAGCAGAGGAGAAAAACACTTAATACCATCTCTCCCCTCTCATCATAATATTTACTGAGGAAATGTCACTTGTTATATGCAGGATTCATTTGATACAAAACGGAGCTACAGTCAGCATGCACTGCACACTGAAGAAGTTTCTTTTAACTTCTTTAAACACATCTGGCCCCCTGTAAACCATTCCCATTCGATGGTTATGTTCGATGTTCGTTCGTTATGTAACGGCCGCAATTTTATTGACTTCAACCTGAGAAATGTAACTGAGACTATGACATCATTCCAAAAACTGTCGTAAAGCCATGAGGCGCCAAACCGAAATCGCGTGATACGCTATGTCTTAACCAGTCATAAAGAACTTACAAAGTGAAGGTCTTTTTTCTGAAGTGCAAATGGTCAGTAAGAAAATACAAGATTACAAACGCCACACTAGACATGTCTACTTCATGTATTAAGAGTGGCTGCTTATATATATGGCGCTCAAGTTCGTCACTTAGTGGCATCCTTATTACCCCAGCATGGTGCATGTACTGTTTGTGTGTATATTTCCTTGACATTGTTGTGGCTAGGGTTATGTGGTTTTTCTTTAAATTTCCCAATCCTGCGTATAAAATCTGAAACGAGCATTAAACAGTTCAAACAATCAGGATAATGAATAAAGAAGGACCAGCTCTCCTGCTTCCCTTATCATAAAATTTGCTCCAAGGATTTTGTGTGAAGGGATCTTCAAACTTTTTCATGTGAAATGGGTAGTTAGACCCCCTCCACCTCAAGGCAATGACCGCAGCCTGTACAATGGCAAAAAAGTCACCTGTACTTACCGCCTTAGAACTCGACGTGGTCTTAACCAACTCGCTCATCTACCACTTCCCTATCTCTCTCTCTCTCTCTCTTTCTTTCTCTGTGTGTCTCCATCTCGCCCCTTCTCTGTCTTCGTCTCTTCCTCTCTCTCTCTCTCTTTCTTTCCTGTGTGTCTCCATCTCGCCCCTTCTCTGTCTTCGTCTCTTCCTCTCTCTCTCTCTCTTTCTTTCCTGTGTGTCTCCATCTCACCCCTTCTCTGTCTTCGTCTCTTCCTCTCTCTCTCTCTCTTTCTTTCTGTGTGTGTCTCCATCTCGCCCCTTCTCTGTCTTCGTCTCTTCCTCTCTCTCTCTCTCTCTTTCTTTCTGTGTGTGTCTCCATCTCGCCCCCTTCTCTGTCTTCGTCTCTTCCTCTCTCTCTCTCTTTCTTTCTGTGTGTGTCTCCATCTCGCCCCTTCTCTGTCTTCGTCTCTTCCTCTCTCTCTCTTTCTTTCTCTGTGTGTCTCCATCTCGCCCCTTCTCTGTCTTCGTCTCTTCCTCTCTCTCTCTCTCTCTCTCTTTCTCTCTCACCCTTTACTTTGTTGTTTCAGAGTTCTTAAACTATCTATTTCACTATATCTGTCCATTTAAATGACGCTCTCAAAGGATACTTATGTTAGTAATATGGACCATTCTTGCCTTTCTTTTATGTTTTTCAATTTTCTTGCCAAGTCGGCCCCTTTCCCTTTTCTTAGTCATGTCTTCTAAAGACATATTCAGTGTGTAAAAGTTTACTTTTATGATATGTTGTTTTTGTCAAGTCTTTATTTAGAATTAAAGATCTTGCTGACGAATTCACCAAGTCCATGGTCCCTATCCGGACTCATGGTATGTTAAAATGCTTCGGCAAACGTTGGGATACAATGGTCAGAATTATAATAACTGGAGGTTTTGTCTTATACATACTCTAATAATTTATGCCCAAATTTATTTAATGAATAAACACACGATGCATGGGATTTTATGTGAAATCATTACTAACATGACTAAGAGATAGTGTTAAATGTGAAAACATTTCATAAAATGATCACTCAGAAAAAGGATAGAGTTTACTCCTGAACACATTGATGTATTGTATCAATATACAATTTCCTTTGATAATTAACAAATCTTGTGAACATAGGCCTACTTCTTTGAAGAGAAGGAAGGGGGGGGGGGGGAGGTTACAGTTTTGTCGTTTAATGGCAGTGTAGGGGGAATTTATCGGACCTATACTTTGATATTTTTATTCTGAAATAGTAAAAACATATTTATCATGAAGTCAAAACACATCAAGTTCGTTGAAAACTAACTTTATAGTGTTGAAAAACCTCGCATATTACGGTCCTAATCACAAACTATTAACGCGGTGATTTCTCTTTGAGAGCCCATCTCTGGGAGGATTTAACAGTCGATTTACAGGACCGAATTGCAATCAGGATTTTACCCTCTCAACAAAGAAACTTTTCAGCACTATGGTATATTTTTCGGGTGTGTGGAAATCTTGTTCACGTGCAATTAAGCAAAATTTGAAAATACATACTCGACTCAAATTGGTCCAAATTAGCTGATCAGAATACGGTAATGAGATTTCATTGTCACTATGTCAAACACTTTTGTCAACAATTAGATTTATGTCTACACTGAAAATTGAAAATGAAAATGATGTAATTGTTCGGGGGGGGGAGAAACATAACATCGTTGATTGCATTATACTATAAGCCTGATATGGCTCGTCATCGCATTCAAAACTATTATCCAAAATATTTACCCTAGACGAAACTCTGATAGTATTATTTTTCCGGGTTTCTCCCCTCCCCCTTCCCCCTTCCAGCACATCATTTCTTTGTTGTGAGGTCATAGGGAGGCGGCATGATATGATAAATAGCACAAGGATTTTCATTACTCTCTATTGGCATGATTGAACAGTGAGTAATGCAGGTATGAATATAAGAGTGACGTGTGCAAACTCGATGTAAACATAGAGAAGTAAAGGATGTCATCCCCAAAGTACGATAACTTTGAATTCTCCTTTCTTTGCATTTACATAAGACAAGAATTGTGGAAATTGCCTACTTTATGATCTGATTGCAGTTTCTTTTTAACGATATTGGATTCTTTTCAGTGTTTAGGTTTTTTTTGGAGGAAACGCAATTTGGAAGCTAACGCTTCGTCCATTAAGACAGATATATCTCTTGTGCCAGAGTTAAAACATCTGGTCTGAGCTTAAAGCTTTTTTTTCTGAGCAGTGCCTATCGGTTTAAAGTAATCCTGACAAACAATTCATTTTGATTACTGACGAAAAGATACAAGTCCTCTCTTCATCAAATGTTATATTTCATCAGATGGAAACAGATATTTTCAGAAATCAGGATTTTAAAAATCAAATCTAGGAAGTCTCTGTAATTCTAGCAGATTTTATTGTATGGTTAAAAACAGTTATTTAAAAAATGATTTTTCACCCTTCTTAAGATTTCATCGACATTCGTGATAACAGCCTATAATACAAACGATATCCTATATTAAGTCAGCCTACTGGATATGAAAGAGTGAGGAACGTGTTTTTGTAACAGTTTTCTGGTTAACATTCAGTTATTCATTAATGATAAAAGAACAGCGCAAGAGCTGTCCTCACTATTTCTAACTTAAACTTATTTATTGTCTACCCGTAAGCATCAAATGGTGTATCTTTGTAGAAAAATTTTCCAGCTATTAGTTCACTATCATCTGAGCATACAATACTGAAACACTCAATTATTAGATATGAAGAGTTTTTTAATTGAAATTTAATATTCTCTGCGAATCTGAAAAGATGATATTAAGAACCAACATAACCAACCAGCCAACCAACCAACCAACCAACAAACCAACCAACATAACCAACTTACCAACCAACCAACCAACCAACCAACCAACATAACCAACCACCTTACTGTAGAGCGAATAGTCAACAGTCAAATCAAGTCAGTCAACGGGCAATGGATAGAAAGGCTGTACTGGTAGAAGGCCTGCATGTGCTTTTGCTATAAACGTCAATGAATCTATTATATCAAGTCTCTATTTAATGAACATTTTCTGGGCTACGGTCTGCCTGATCATACCACACCAGCCCGTCTGTAACCAGTATCAGGGTTTAATGAGTAGAAATAGCTCCCATGCCGCTAATCCTCGCAAAGAACCGACTGGTATTAAACCGTTGGGTTCTATTGCTTTGCTCTCTCTCAGCTGTCTTTTATCTGAGTACTCAGATGAGATGAACAAATTATAATCCAAATCCTATACTATATGCATTCTAGAAAAAAAAAGAAGAAGAAAGAGTTTAATACCATCAGTGAAGTTGAATACCATGTAGGCGGGATGGGTTTTTGTTGTTTCTCGATTTCATAAAGTGAGAGGTATTTTTGAAGCAGGCTCTTAATGGGAAAGCTTTTGTACCTTTTCGTTGCGCTCAGTTAGTCGCGCATAGGTCGTGTAACGAGGTCTCCACAAAAATAGAGGGCGGGAGGCTTTTTATGTGGATAATTGAAAAGAATTATCTGTATTCCTTCTTTCACAATTTCTTTCCTAATCGCTCAAAAACAGCTCATTTTGCCTTGGTGGCTTGGTCCCAAAGTTCATGGAAGTGCATTTCCTAAAATGATCCAAAGCAGTGGCGGCGTAACTCCGGAGGTCAGTTGGTGCGAGGTTATCCCCCTGAAAATGCAATAGAAGAAAGGAAGAGTGGGTGAATTAAAGATGAAAAGAGAAAAAGGAGTTATGAAGGCGATTCCACAAGGCGCAGTTTCCTCTCTTATTCGTAAAGGTCTACATGCATGTAAGAGGGACCAGTGCTACTCCTTTCCCCCTCAGTCGATCCAGGCTACGCCAATGGTATAGGTAATTCTTCATAAATCATCCCTTTTCTTCCTCTTTATAACAATGATAGGAGCAGCTTCTTTCATTGATGGCGCAGCGTCACTTTCATGGTCGATGATTTAGCAACGGGTGTGGGTATATTGTGCCCCTAACATTTACACGTAAAGAAGAGCTTAATTTCTGCTGGCAAAGAGTTCTAATGATTCAGAACCATCGGCTCATTGACCCAGTCAAATAAGATAATACAACCTCATCATGATCATAATGAAGGGGGTGGTAAGGAGCAAGAATAAAAACTTCAAACAGACACTAACTTGATTAATTTCATCTAGTGATGACACCTGGTACAAACATATCACTAGAAATGACAAAAACCTGGAGTGTTGGTATCGTATAATTCGAAATCGTGCGCTCAAAATTAGTTTCAAACAGGAGACAAAGCAAATTAGGCACTGATGTCAAGGAAGTATAGTTCGACGTATTTTGTAACAAAAAGAAATGCGTTTATCGTGTCGCAACTAGCATATGTATTCATAACATGGAACACATACAAAGCGTATTTCTTCCCTAGGTGTTGACATACAACATGCATTGTTAACTTTATATAGGTGATGGTGATCAAACAAGTTTCTCAAGCAGGAGGAACCTATATCATGTATACGAAGCGGAGGAAATCATGAAAGGTGAGGAAAAAATGTTCTGCCATAAATACACAAACAACAACATTTATATCCAGATAAACTAATAGAAAGGAAGCGAAAAATAATCTATATGCAAAAGGGAAAATTCTAAAAGATATTTAAGATTTCAACATTTATAATAATAATAATAATAATAATGATAATAGTAATACATATTTATAATGCACACATTCTCACTCAAGGCGCTACATAATAATAATCATATCAACAAGAATACCTAATTGTAATCTTAACTTTGAAAAAAATTAAACGATGTACAAAACAGAAACAAAACAAAGAAACAAGAAATTAAAAATCCTTCCTGGTAGCTTTGCGTTAAAATTCAAATTCAAATTCAAATTTGAAATTTTATCTGTCATATAATAACTATATTTATATACTTAAGTCTCCTGTTATGCTACAGATAACTTGTGTAGGAATCAAATCATTTTATTATTTTGCTGTTAAATAACAATAAAAAAAACTATGATTTTCGTTTAAGTTTCTCCATCTACATGATGCTTAAAAGTATAGGTATATGATGACTTTCATTCATAACAAAGTCAACAATGATATACAAATAGAATCGCAAATATCGTCAAAAAGTCAGTTTCATACAATAAAATAACATACGATATGCGCATGTTTGCCAACACTCCCAACAGTAAATTTACAATTCAAGATTTAGAGTTCTTATCAGGAATCCGTTTTCAAAGAACGCTTTATTACTTTGTGAGTTAATATTTTTAGCTGTTGGAAAAATGCATATTCACCCTGCATGGCAAAAGGTGAGTTTCCCAATTGTACAACTTAAATTTTCCTTGTGATCATTACTGGCTAATTTTAAATAGAAATATCTGAACAACTTTGCATGTTTGTTGGGTAGAATGATACCAAATACTGTGTACATTTTACCCAATGTTGCGTTAAAATTTATCCATAAAACATGCATTTTACCTAATATGGGACAAATTTTTACCCAACAAACATGTATGTTCCCTTTTTATCCAATACTGGGTAAATTTTCACTCCACTTTTTTATAGTGTGTTAGTGTGTAAACTAGGCATAAGCCTTGGTGATTGTAATAAATGGATATACATAATTATAAGTGATTTTTGTAAATGCTTGTACTCCTCAACAATGTTCTGTAAAAAAAGTCAAAAGTCAAAATTTCCTGTCGATACCATCCTGCGCTAACATTTCTATGTATATTGTGGAACATTTTATATATCAGAATATTTATAGATCATCAAACAAATTTAACAGAACACCTTACTAATTTTTATAGCTCACCTTACTTACTTTATAGAACAACTTGCTTATATCTTATAGATCATCATACTTATTTCATAGATCGCCTTTATTTATTTTACATATAAAAATAAATGAAATATTCATAGAACACTTATTTCATTGAAAACCAGAAGACTTTACTTATTCTGATTGATAGAACCGGAGAGCAAAGCAATATTTGTGTTTCGTGCATAGCACGACAAAATTTTTCTGATGCAGCGATTCAATTTATGTTTCTATTTTTTTTCACAACAAACATCTCAGGCGAGTATAGAATTGGGAACAGATCGTGTCAGTATAACCATTAGAATAATTTATTTCTCCCCTCTCACCCCTCTGTACTTTTCGTTTAATGTTTCTTTTCCACTTCTAAAGGTGTCGGTAAATATTTGATCTTCGCTACAAAAACCCGCCAACTTCAATAGTTGCCATAAATCATTTCTTGTAAATATAAGCAGCTCGTAGTAAACATCGTATTCACAATATAAAGTCAATCTATACCAATTGTGTTTCTCTCCTTCAAGGTTAAAAGGAGGAAAACCGCACTGAAAAGGAGACCGTACCGGTCTGGAGGTATTTCTGCGGTGATAAATATGCCTCAGTTTCCCCTTAAAGAAATGGTAAAACGTCGCTGCGATATGATATCTGCCATAGTCCGACCATTCTGATGTATTATGCGTGTATATTTGAATTCAATTGATATCACACCTGCATGCACGCTGTAACTTTGAGTGTGGCAATACTAGTAAACGTCGGGCGGGCTAACGGACGCCGCCGGCGACGGCGTACGAGTTACGGAGGGTATACGCGACGGTCATTTGGGACAAAAAAATCAGATTATTTGATGTATGAAACATAAAAATAAGCATAATCACGTTCCTATAAATTGTATTGCAGAACTAAAACACACTGAAAGTTGTTAAAAATATCCCTGCCTTATGACAATTGAAAATTGGTGTTTTTCTTAACTTAGAATATACATTTTGTTATTTTGTTATTCTCAAGCTACAATTTAGATGAAGTAATACTTTTGTCAAGAAGTGTTTCGATTGTATCTTATTTTGTTGCTCATGCATGTATTCAATAATTAGAAAATCATATTTATAAAGCCGTGTAATTCATTCGTAGATACTTTTCGCGAACAAAAAAAAAGACTCAGGTATGAGCTGTGTTTCTAATCTTCTTTTTCTTCTTCTGATATGATTATATGGACAATCTATACAAATGTTTCAATTTAATATTAGTTTTTGTTATGATGACTGTATGTATAGAATGTGACTACGCAACATTTATCAAAACTTAATGTTTGCCTAATGAGTTTAATGTGCTATTGTAAAGTAATGCATCATTGATGTATTGTTTACTATATTATAATCTGACGTATATTCATCTAGCAGATGTTTTTGTACCATCGTATGCTTGCCGACTGATACAATCGTAAAGGCAGGGAGTACACATAACAATTACTCGATAATGTCCTCATTAATCACATAAACCCATAAAATCAAGACAGAAATTTGGCTGAACTTGAACTCAAATTACTGTTAGTAGACCTTGACAATAGTAGTAATAAATCAGAATTAACTATTGCAATTCTCTCTTTTCTAAACCTGACGCAAAATGACAAACGAGCGGTAGCATTAAAGAACGGATTTGTGTAAAGAAGAGAAGAATATGATAAACGCTCTTTGATTATAAAATCGCTACTAAAAAAGAACTATTTTAAGATAAAAATAAAGACTGCTTCAAGTAGTATAGCACCGTTCACGCGTTTCAGATGAAAAGAAAAACAAATGTAGATTTAGGACAACATTCACAGCGGGGTTTCTGTCTTAAACATACATAGAAAGAAATGATAGCAAAATTATATTTCACCTTATCGACCGATTTTAAATGTCACTTGAAATTGATAAAAGTTCCATTTACCATGGAAGTAAACTTTCACCATATGTCTTTTATAGGCCTACCGTCACTTTGAATTGTTATTTTTCTCTTTAAAGCACAGACAGATGCATATAATGACTTCAAAGTGTAATACTTCCTACTTCGTACAGAAAGCATTGGTATATAATTGATCATCTATACACTGACATCAGGATAAGTTGGTATTACAGCAAGATATTCTAAATCGACTTCATACCTTATTTGATTAGAAGTTTCATAATAATGAATTTACATTTTCGAGTTTTGTCCATAAATGAGTAAAAAATGATTATTTTTCATCTTTAAGCTTATATCTACCTTCGAGTTTGATCTGTTCACCCATACCTAATATAATAATGACACCTAATAGATATCTAATACCTAATAAAATAATCATGATGTGTTTCAATGAAAACCTTTTGGTTGTCTCAAAACATACAGGGCGTGTAGCAATGACATTTGCTGAAACTGTATGAATGTTATTATATACGCAATTCGTACCACACCTGAATCCCACGGAAAAACTTCAAGAATTACGGTTATGTTCTTAAATCGGTCTGTGGAGTACAATTTGCGTCGTTCCCGCGCAAAAACAAGCTTAAATTCACGCAATTTGAGGAATATTAAGACATATCATAGTCTAGTCGACTACTTTCTATAGCATACGTGTATAGATTCGGGGAAATAAATCAGAAACATGCATGCGTGTTGTTTTGTCAATGTTTCGTTTGTAGAAAGACTGCATCGCTGTCAAAATATAATCGGCAAGTTAGAGCACTGATCATGGAGCATCATATCACGCAGTTAAACGTTTATTAGAAAGGGGCTGGAAACAATTATGTTTGCAACATTTTAATAGCAGGTGTTAATGAATGATAGTAATGAATATAGCATGATGGGCTATAGTATTTAAGGATCATTAGAGCTTTTTTAACATGTTGTTACTGAGGTCACCGTCAGCTTGATCACGTTGATGGAAAGATATAAGTCTATAGATATTTCATGCTTATGATAGGTGAGTGAAAAAGCAATCACACAAGCCCCGATACACTGCAAACATAACCGCATTCAAAATCTCTAGAAAACATAATATGAAGAATTTGTTGGTAGGCATTTTCTTCTTGTATACATACACCACCTGAACATTAATTTTGATGAAAGGGGTTGATAATTTTGACGCATGAACTTGCTATAACTCTCCTGCATTCATGATCAAGATGATTGATCTCGTCTCTTTCACGATTCAAGCTCAGAGAGATAGATAGATAGAGAGAGAGAGAGAGAGAGAGAGAGAGAGAGAGAGAGAGAGAGAGAGAGAGAGAGAGAGAGAGAGAGGTAGTATGGCCATTAGGAATGAGGTGGGAACGACCCCCCCTTTTTTCTAACAAGGAGGAGCAGCCCATAGCAGACATCAAAGGATTCTATTCGGTGCTGAGCTATAAAACGACACTAACCGATGGTTGAGATTGAAATCCCGTGTTTCTGTATTCAACAACACTGATCATCATCATTAATCATCTTCTATTCTAACCATTGTATCGAGATGGCCTTGGTGTCGATTTTGCGGTTCTTCCATCATGTCTATATCAATAGTTATCGTTTCTTTCTTTAAACTTTACTTCGTGATTTCGAACGCTTTGAAATATTCAAAGAGAAGAACACGTCTCTAAGCTAGATTTTCTGAGCATATTTTTCTTTCTTTGACATCATTTAGTGCATTGGTCTTTGCCCGTAGGTATACAGGTGTCCAAAAAAGAGATGTACTTTAATCGACAATAGCCCTAAAGTTCATCCCTAACGTGAGAAGCCACAATCAGACAGAAGAAAGAAATATATTAACTTCCAAGTTTCTCCCATCAAAAAGAAACCACAGTCTGCTTCTCGAATAAGCAGAAAAGAAATACATAATCATCTTTCCCATTTTTCACAAGGTTACTTTTTGATAGTGTGACTATAGTTCTTATTACATGGCAAGTTAACAGATAATCCCCCCATTGGTTCAGGAACATCACCTGAACTCTATATAACCCATTTTGACCATTATAATGATTAATATCATCTTAATGACTATCATCATGTATCTCTAATTTTGAAATTAGCCTAAGTGCATGTCCTTCCCATCCCGACCCCTTGCTCCATTTTAATATTGTTCGACCTTGGAAAGGAAATATGACTCTAGCAGGAGAAATGGATGAGCAGTGGTTCAATATTTCTATAAAACTGCCTTTGGATCATTGCCCTGAATTCTTACTCTTCAGTCTACCTTGGAAAACCTGTTCAAATACAAATCTTTAAAAAAAATCATGTCATTTTGCCCGAACAATCATTATTTCATACATAATTTACATGCAATCAAAAGAAGTAAAGCCCAAGCTCGGCTAGCATATGGCCTCGGTGGATAAGTGGTCCGAGTGGAAAATCGTCCCGGATAGTTTCTTTTGGTGGACTTATTCAGTTTGAATAATACTTGCCCTTAGCATTTTTTCAAGAGTCGTTAGGGTGCATGGGTACGTCGAGGTTACGCAATGTCTGGATGAGAGAGAGATAGAGAGAGAGAGAGAGAGAGAGAGAGAGATAGTGGCTTTGATCACTGGTATGCTTAAGAAGTGAGCACATTTTAATATCTTAATGCACCTGTCAGTTGTTCAATTATAACGTGCAACAGTTCCAATCTTAATCAATTACTCTGACATGTCTGACCTGGCTCCATCTCTTGCAAAAACCCAACCCCCTTCCCAAAACGCGAGTTATCCCCGTGATGAATATCAAAAGAACTTTCTTTCTTATGAAAAGCCACAGTTCGACATACTATGTCTCTGTTGGCATCAGTATGGTAAGCATTAAGTTTACAGAGAGTCTCCCAAAAAGTTTATAGTTGGAAAAATTCCCCTAAGCTAAATGTTTCCAAACATTTACAGGAAATCTTCATCCCTGTGGATAGTCCAGTGCCTCTTCTATCAAATCCCACCAAACAAAAACAAATCTCCAACCAACTTTACGTTAGGGTGAGCAAAGGGAACTTTGGGGGTGCAAAATCCGGGCTTGACAAGAAATGATTTGTTCAGGTTGGTATCAGCGAAGCTGAAATAATGTTAACTGTGGAGGCTTTTGGGAACTTTATAATTCTAAGGGATTTCTGACGATTTCTAAATGGATATCCATCATTGTTTCTGTTATTACCTATCTCATTAATATGTCATGTTTGGGTGAGCAATTGCATATTTTATTGTTTTGAAACGTTGATTCTTGGCAAGTATATAAGCTGGCATACTTTGACAGTCTGAAAACGAATATCAGCACGCATGGTCATGCTGAAGATCTGAAGATATTTTGAAATGTTCAGATGGCGAGACTTAATTTTCCAACTGTCAACTTTTTTTGGGAGGGGGGGGGGGGACGCAATGTAATGGTTCGGACTCTTGACTACGGTCAAGGGATCCTGAGTTCGAAGAATTTAAAGATTGGGAGGTTACCGAAAATAAAGATTTGTTTGTAGACTTATCGATGAAGAAATAATTTTTCCCATTCAAGATGACAATAAAACGACACTAACTGAGGTTATCGATAATTGTAATAGGGTCAGTATATTCACATTCCTTATTATAAGCAGATCTAAACGAACAAATATTTTTGAAGCGTTGTTTGCTGTCCACTAATGGATTACATTGAATTCATTGAGGATACATATTGTTTTAGTATAAGGACCTATATCAGTAATATGTTGCTAAGCTCATGCAGTCTGTGCTACCAGTAATGTGATTGTTACTATTGCGGTTAACTGAATCAACAACTCATAACCATAACCAACTGACGAAAAATGATTCAGTATGGTTTAAAAGAAGGTCACATATCAATATCATAATTCATTTTTCAAAATAATAGAGTGATGTATTTACAAGATGAAGATCATGTGCATATGCTAGCACCTTTAGATAATCATTTGGACCATTTCTACATGGAATCAATTATAATGTGCAAACATTCATGTGTAAACATGAACTCAAGCTGAATGAAATACACTAACATTTCATCGTAACATGAAGTAAAAATAATAACATTCCACATGTAAACTTAGAATGCATATTGCCGCTACTTTTCCTTTATCCGTGTCCTGTAAATCTAATCGACTGCACATAAGGTAAACAGCAGGCACGTTTAAAAGTTTCAACAACAAAGCTCTGCTCATTTTCTTCTCTTTCTCTCGTCTGCACTGACTTGGAAAGACATTTTTGGAAAGATTTTTTTGCCAGTCAATAAGCGATGGTGATCGGTCATGCTCGACTCAGTAAGCTGTCATCGCAAATCCGTCGCCGTGGTACGGCTGAACGTCGGGGTTCTCATTCAGCCTAGTATGCTCTGGTTGAAACCCGAGCTTCTGCGCCGGATTTCTGCATATAAGAGAAATGCTTTGACGGTATTTCGTTTCGTTATGCTATCCTGATGGATGCACTAAGATCAGCCGCAATCCTATCCAACTGATCAATAAAAAGAGAGTCAAATAAGACAAAATTGGAATGACCTGAAAAGCCTTTTGGAAAGAGAACTGCATAAATATCATATTGGCTCAGTGAAGAAAAGGAAAAGGAAAAGGTTGATAAGAGAGCGAATTGAGCTGAACACAGGATGGAGCAAAAGATTTCAGAAGACCCTATGGGTATATGACACATTGCATGTTAACAAACGATGATTTAGCAAACTTGGAACATCTGAAACGTTATAAAGCAAAAATAAGTTCAGATTTGTTCTAAACTGTATAGTGCACTTCCTTTCAAATGGCGAGAAAAAAAAGAAAATAAGTTGTCCTTGTAATCTTTGGTGTCGTGGTCCAGTGGATACGTCGCCGAGCTGTAGATCACATGGTGCGCGGTACGAGTCCCACTGTGGAATCATGTCTTTTGGCAAGACATTAATCTACAATTGACACTCTCGACTCAGGTGTATCGAGTAAGAAAGAATTTCTTCAAATGCTAGAGCGCCGTAATCGGTAATAGCAGCCATGCTAAAGCCGGGGTTACATGTATAACAGTAGAGCACCAGGATTGTCAAGTCTGACAGACATGAGCGCTATACAAGAACCCACTGTTATTATCATTATTTATTGCTATGATAAAAGGTTTCGTGAGAGACACATTAAACCTACAACCAAATAAATATTACACTTCTATTGGAGCAAAATAGATTTATTCATGATTTCGACCGATTTAAGAAATAAGGTTTCGGTAACCAGTGGTAACAAAAATGATGTATTTCAATACAGCTTTTTAAAGAGGAAAGGTTATACCTTCTGATAACTAACCTGCATGAGGTTGGTATTGTCGTTATTATCATTACATTTTCAAACAACTTAATTCAGCCGCAACATGTCAGTGCTGCGTTTAGGTACTATGAAAATAAGGCGTTTCCTCCATTCGACTTATTTCAAGCATAGGAAAGAAGGATAACTTGTGGATTTAAAATAATGTCTAACAATATATACATGATATATGCTTAAAACATTCAGGAATGATAACTTTCCTTCCCTATAATGCAACATAACTGCCTGGAAGACTCCTCCTGTGGGGTGGTCCTAGAATCAGACTTTGAGAGATTTTTCATCCTGACAGTTGACATACTTTCATGTCACTATGACGATACAACTGATCAATATACATCGTTGCGCTTTACTCCATGTTATTCCTCTCTCGCTATTCTGTTTCTCCTGTTCCAAAGGTTACAAAGATATCTCGATGATATAGGAAGATTTGACGTTGAATTTCAACATTCCTTCACCTCCAAAGTATGAAGATGACCTGTAGAAGAAAGAGTTGTTACACAAATATGTTGGTTTTTTTTTTTTTTTCAAATTGTGAGAATGGTCATAAATGTAGGTTTTCTAGAATTTAGACTAAAGTGACATAAAGACTTAATTTGGAACTTTCCTCAGATTTTTTGTTGCTTATTTTGGAAATAGTTCTTTGATATCGAGGGATACAATGCGATAAATGTTATCAAATTCGCCACTAATACTAGACGTATCTATATAGGTATAGTAGAGATTGAAGGAGTTTGTGTGGGCGTATAAGGGGGGGGGGGGTGCATGCATGGCCGGGATCTGATATGGATCGCAATCTCTATGTCGTGTTCCCGTGTTACAGATGCAGTCTGACTAACATGACTAAAACTGGCAATTAGATACATTTTCTCCACAGTCATGTATAGAACATTTTTTATAATAGCATTTGAAGAAACCCCTTTTTCTAAACGCAATGTGGCTTTACTTTTCAATCACCCTTTTCCTAAGTGTAAAACCTGAATTACAGAAAAAATATATCTCATAATGAAACTGCCGAAGCAGTGATATTTATGAAAGGGAATATTAAACTCGATGAGCATTTGTAATGAGTTATCAGTGTATAAGACAGGACGTTATCCGTTTTCTGTTGAAACCTTCTGTAGGTATATAACTGCCTGGATACATGCATTCTTATTCTGCATTCTGAATATTTTTTAAATACTTTTAAGAACCTAAGAACATGGAATCACTGGCTATGCATGTGAAGAGTAAAAAGGAGGACGATTTTCTTGACGGGTACAATTTGCCAATTTGAGACAGGCTAAATCCGTTCGCGTCAAACCTCCAAATTATTCCTCATGATGACAAGAAAATCCTGATAGATTTATAATGGGGCTTAATCTAGGGTATGTCCTAGCTCGGCAACGCACATAACATCACGGAATATACGTCATTCTGTTAAAATATAATATCTCATTCGGATAATACAGACGAGTACATCTTAAGAAACTAAATAGTTATTTAAATGTGCTCTTATTAGATGGTTTTATTTAAAGAAAAATAATGTCTTTTAGATGGAATTCCATTTTGGAGCAAATATAGTTTATGAATCAGAAAAGAATGTCAAAATTCTGTTAATCCTATTTACCATCTGACATTATTCTACATATCTTCTATCATCAAAACGTATAATTTGCATAAGAATGATATGGTTTATTTCACAAAACTGATATTCAGTCAATTATTACAATGGCACGAATTCTGTAATTCAACAAAGAATAATTATAATAAAGATCAATAATGATAAATCTAAGGACAAATAACAAGATTTGATACATAAAATAATCTTATATATTGATCACTTTTTATTACGTTAGGGATAGCGTCAATTGCATTTCAGTGATATAAATATCTCAGTATAGGGGTGCTCGTGATGTTGACGTATCACAGAGAGGATTAAGAGAATCACATACGTAATTTAGTAGATACGAGAATAACACAAGAAAACAGACTACAAAAAATTAGCTAACTATTAGTGAATCAAAATATGAATTTTTTGTTTTGTTGAGTTATGTTTTAAGAATACAGTACACTGCAGAATATGGACTAAGGACGGGAGAAGATATCGTCAAAATCTGAATTTTGGTATCTTTTCCATCATAATTTAGGTATGCTTTTATTATAATCAAACTAGTCAACAACACAACAAAGAAAGAAAATTGTTTTGGTAACCTTTGACACCTAACAACATTACAAGTCCATGTTTAGACATTTTGATGTAGCCTGTACGCTTATTTGGATAATTTTCGAAAGACTGCATTTCGTAGGATTACGCTTTTTCGAAGAATTATTTTTTAAATGTTTCTATGATGTATCTTTGTTCAGCATTTCCAAACAAGAATGCCTTGGATATGTGACATTCAGTCAAAAATCCTCCATACACTCAAAAAATTTCAAAAGTATTTCTTTGTCATTTTATATTCATCATACAGTTAAAAAGAACAACCTTTCTGCCCATGCAGCATATATACTTTTGTCAGACTCTGATTACCAAAAAAAGACTTTGTTATAAACGATCATATCATTTCTTGCAGATAAGTTTGTTGACTTGTGCCAGGACAGGATGCCAGAAATGCTTCTAAAATATACAGCACTATCCCCTACCCTGTAATGATAACCGTCAATATTAATGAGGACATCACCCATATCTTCCTTTAGTACTGGAAGTTAAAAATGATTGCGTTTTTCTTCATTTATTAATGGAAACGTCACAATGCCAACCTTGACGATTATAGGAACGTCAAATCATGAACCTCAAGGATGGTAGGAAATTTACATCTCGATGGCAATAGCGATTTCATATCGTCAACGTCGACAACAGTAGGAACGTTGCATTGTCAATCTCGAGGGTAATAGCAATAAATACTGATGCCTCTCACCCCTTCACCGCTGATGGTGATGATGACAAAAATTGTGATTATTACAAGGATGGTGATGATGGGAAGATGCAGTTTTTAGGAAAATGTTCATAAAATATTCGTCACTGTTCTGGAAGTGTGCATACAGTGGCGTAATGGGGCCAACTATTATTACTATTATTATTATTATTATTATTTATTCGGCAAAGAAAATACAAAGTTACATAACATAAGATAGATCAGCCCTTGGAATGCCGGGGACAAAAAAAGTTAACTCAATAACCATCAGCATGCCAGTTTGGGCATATACATATAGATATCAGAAATGAAAGAGTGATAAAAAGAGTTCAAATAAGAAAGATCTTTTGACCTTCCAAACTGGTTCCTTCGATTGGAGTTCACCATTCTACAAACTTATCTGCTTATGGCGAACCTCATGTCTTTCTCCAAATCAAAGCTGCAAGTAAGGGTTTCGTCATCTCCAGCAGCTGAAACAAAAACTGACAAAGTAATTTTTCTATTACTGATTTCGAAACTCTGTACCAAATTGAAATAACGGCGAAATAGCCGATCTCTGATTGGGTAGGAGTCGGACGCATATGTCGTTATTATGACGAGACCGATTCGATATTGAGCGCCTTTCAAAGATAAAGAGAATCAAAATTGCTTGTGTTTAGCAGGATTTGTAGATTGGGAAAGACGGCTCTTCGAAAATTAGACAATACTTTGTACTTTTCTGACTTATGAGTGAAACAAAACCAAGCGAGCGTTGACCTGAGAGGTCTGTGATAGTGCATGTATTATACCATTGTTACTGTCTCAGAAGGGATTTCAATGTCATCAAGAACAACTGTCAACCGGTTTCAAGTTTAGAAGTTGAAACATACAGCCGAGTCGGTTGTGATATTTCATTGGGAGATGTAAGCATTTTTTTTCACATGCATAGAAGAAAACAGTGCAAAAATCATTTTCTATATGCCTTTAATATATGACCGAAATACAGCTGCTTATCCATTATCAAGTAACTATTTGAAAGTACAACGCCAAATGATATAAGGTCACAGTTCAAAGACATTCATTAACGCCAATAGAAATGAAGTACAAAAAATAGATATTTATCGTGAACCCCCCCCCCCCCAACAAAACAAAACGTAGTTTACCTTCACCTCCAATGAGGCTTAAGATAGTATTCTCTTTATAAACTCGATCCATCGTTAAAATTCCCTTAAAATACAATTTTCATCGACCCATCGTGACAGGCCCTTAAACATAATTTGGTATCCATACCTTAAATATGTAGCCATAATATTGCAATAAAAAGTCCAGATTTGGTATCTTGTTGAGGTGGAATTCGTTTCCTTCCATTTCCCCTTTATCATTTCTTTAAAATTTCATTTCACTTATTGTGTACAGCTTGGTTTTTGGCTGATAGGAATCTAAGACATGTAAGAGTTTGAATCAAATAATGCAATTTGTGAAAGCATTGCTTTACCCCATGCTGCCAGTAAACATATCCATCAAAAAGTTCGGATTAATCTGTACAATGTAATCAATCGGGATATAGCAGAGAACAAATTCGATTTCCCGTTTTACGCAGAAAAAAAGTGCGAACGAATGGGAAGCAATTTCAACTTCCATTTGCAGTTTCTGATTTCTAACCTAAACTTCATTTTCTTCAATACGTTACCTTTTACAAGCAAGTGAGACACTCTTCTGCAGACTAAAGTATACCATTACACCTGCATAATGGAAACACGTAATAGAAGGGCCACTGAACGAGCATCGATCATAAATTTCTGTTCCCAAGATTTGAAAATGCAGCAGGTATGTGGTCAGAACGCAGATAAGTTTGCATTTCATGCAGCTAATACAACTAAAAAAATTTGTGAGGATGAAAGGATCACAAGAACTTGAAAATGTCAGGGTTTGGAAGAAAGTTTGGGTTATAAAAGGGATTTCTGTTGATTTTTCTCCATTTCTGTCTCGTATATATTTCAAAACCATTGGCACTATTCTGCAACACAAAGCTCTGTCAAACGGGAATATTGACTGTTGAAGCGAAAGGAGAAGACTCCTTGATATGGTGGCCCTGAAGTACGCTCGACAACAGGTCAAGTGCGACGTGAATTTCGCGGCCAACTTTGCGTTCCCGTCGCGAAATTAGCGACCCGTGACGCGAACTTTGCGTCCCAGTCGCGAAATTCATGAACCAGGACGCGAAATTCATGACCCGGGACGCGAAATTCGCGACTGGGACGCAAGTTGGCCGCACATGACCTGTTGTCGAGCGTACTTCTGGGCCACCATACCTTGATGAAGCGTTTTATGTGTACTGACAAAGGTTTTCAAATTTCTTGACAAGCATACTGAGAAAGTAAACAATGGTATCGACGATATCAGAAACCCATCACAGCCGCAGCTTGTCTCTTAAACATTTGCCACTCTTTCTATAAAGTCAAGCTTGAATCAATCAAGAGATATATGAGTATGTTTTTAAATGTATTTGATAATTTGCATCCCAACTGACACCCGTCTCTTGCTTTAATAATCTGAACTATGAATCATTGCCGTTCTCGAATTTTAAAAGTATCTCCTTCTCTCTTTTACATGACCATATCTTCCCATCATCCTTTGGGAGTAGAGTTCGATCTTTTACACATAACAAGGTAGGAAGGAGCAATCGAAAATTCCATTTCATCATAATGAAGAAAACGCTACAAGAAGATTAGAATCAGGAAACACTCTGAGGGAGATAAAACCAAGCATATAGATATGAGACGAATAGAGCGTATACGTCTTCATTTCCAAATGGCGGCCTAGTCCCATCATTTAACTAAGTCATCAATTTTGGAAAATGAGTGGGGCCTCGCGTAAGAAAACGAATGACGAATGATTTCGATATGCCACTGGGCAATTTATGGTATAATGGAGTTTGATTTTCTCTCATCTTTCCTCCATCACAGTGTGGTTAGCTCAAGCATGACTGGCAGCTGTCATAGATTTATATACACTGGAGATGAGCGAAAAACCAATGTTACAAAGTTGCAAGGTAAGGGTTGGAATAATAGAATGGCAAAATCACCGAAGATATTTTTGAATGAGAAAACATGAAATTGTTAAAAGGTAATTGAAAAATACAAATGATAAGGCACAATTTTAAGCGAGATAAAAAGAGTCTTCGCCAAGGCAGGGGGGGGGGGAGATAAGCCAGGGTATGGGGCAATGTAGGCTTTAATAAGAAGTTGTCAGTATTTTGATACAATTTACAGTTAAGAACCTTAGATAGATACTAATTTACAAGTTAAGTTGAAAAATAACATAGCAGTTTAATCGTTCATTTCATTTCATTTCATGTCATTTTTTCATTTATTCAACCATTCATATACAATTTGTAATATAACAATAAACGAGCAAGGGGTTAGGAGCCCCTAGGAGGTTCATAAAAGAACTTGCAGGTGGGGCACCAACCATGACATAGAAAGTAAATTTACTAACAACAAACAAACAAACAAACAAACAAACAAACAAAAAAGCTAATAAGAAGCAACGAGACATAAGAAGTATTACTGAATAATGTATATCTAACAGAACATCAAAAGGAAGTGGAATATCATTCTGTATTTAGTTAAGTTATATTTCTATACTGCATGAACATTTCGATCTTCAAAATTTTCAATCTTTCATCTGTCGTTCATCGTCATCTATAATCTATCGTTCATTTACCGTAGACCACAAATGAGCACCCTTTTCATGATTTGGCATTCCATTGTTTTCAAAGCAGAATTTCCCATTTTTCAAAATCCCAGATTGAACAAAAATTAATATTCATTCCCTTTAATTTCACCTATACTTGACATCATTGGGATTAAATACTAGTTGTACATTTACATGCTCACATATTTAACATATCCTACCCACTTCCCCCTCTTTAGCTCTCTTCCTATCTCTATATCTAATATTTTGGTGCTCTGATTTATTCTCTCTTTCTCCCTCCACAATTTTGCTACATCATGTACACGGATTTATGTGTTGAAATTCACTTCGACCTTTCATGTACTATCCACAACACGCTGAATCATAAGTATTTGAAAGAAATAGCACAAATTGTTTGACCAAGTGAAAGGAGAAACATGAAATATTACCAAATCAAGGTTAGCCTGAGACCCAATAAGATAGAAGAGGTCGACTTTGTGAATCTTTTAAGAAGGGCATGTTAGCAATGTGCACTCAGCCACGAACGAGTAGGAGTTAGCAGGAAGATGCGATGTTCATGCCCCGACGCCTCGGCGGCGACGGATTGCTCTGTGCGATAGACCATCTACCACCCAAGCTGCTGAAAAGCACGGTAATAACTCTATACATGCAGTAACAAAAAATGACTACCACGTTCAAAGTCATTGAGTGTTTTGTGAATGAAATGTCTAAGTCCCTTTCCCTGGTTTTTTTTTATAGTTAGGCTAGGACTAAAAGAGATAGCACAAACTGTTCCGCTAAATGAAGAGAGATTAATGAAAATTACCAAGTCAAGGTTATCCTGGATAATGAATAAGACAAGAGTTCAATACAATAAACAATACAACTTACCAATAGAAACCGGAAGGCATTGATGCCCAGTAAACATGGTAAAATCCTTTCACATATACGAATATGTAATGACTGCAATATGTGAAACGTGGGAGATGAATTTTACATAATAATGGACTGCACAAAATGTAAAATAGAAAGGAAGGCCCTCTTTGATAAAATGAATGACATATTTGCAGAGTTTAAAGATTTAGACAAGGTATAGACCAATTTGTAAGACTTATGAAATTAGAAGAAGAAAATATAATTGGCCAGTTCTCTAAGTTTCTTACATTGGTTATGAACATAAAAGGGGAATTCTGAAGGCATCATAAATTTTGTTTTGTTTCTGTTTTAAATTAATATGTATAACCATTTCCTTGTTTGGTTATCAGTATGTAACTTTTGTTAATTCCATGATTTCTTCTTTTGTTTTCCTTTTCTACTTATTGTTATAATGCCAATGTATTGTAAAACAGAATATTCATGTACATATGTGAATGACATTTTTTCAAATAAATACAAATACAAATACAATAGTGTATTGGAAGCAGGGTTGCCAGTAATTCAATGTAAACTTACAGCATTTTTTTTACAATGTTTACAGTGAACTTTGTGAATCTTTTTAAAAAGCCATTAACTCAATTTCCTTCTTAGAGGATATAGTTTCAAAAAAAAAGACTATCACGACCATGTCAAATATCCTTGTTCTCGGGCCGCAGAATACTTTCACCTTTTGCTTCTATTGTAATGACACCTCTTATCTTTCCCTCCCCTGTCCCTCTTTTCTTTCTTTCTTCCTTTCTTTCTTTTTAATACAAGAACAGACAAAAAGAAACAGCTGCTATCAATTCAAGTTTTTTTTCTTTTGATAGCTGGCCCCTGCATTTATACTGATTTCTTGACTCAACTCCATTATCTTAATATCATCTGAGTATACATATTCTTTTTCTGTATATTTGTCACACTTTATTTGTATCAATTTTGATTTGTATCGTTATTGTATCCAATGTTTGTTTGTATTTGTTTCCTTAATAAATGCAGAAACTTCTGCAAAAACAAAACAAAACATGGAAACTGAAATTGGAATTAAAATCGAAATGTCATTTATTTAAAAAAATCACAATTCTTTATAACCAATCCGTCTGATCACAGATTTTTTTTTTGTTGTTGTTAAGAATGATAATACAGCTTTAAACATTCGGCCATATTTTAAAGCAGATAATTATGAATGCCTTTAGGGTGAATTGCCAATTGGTCTAATCTCACTTTGTCTAATACCCCTTGGTTTCATCCCACATGGCCCTGATCTCATTTCGTCTACAACCATTTCGTCTAATAACCATTTGGTGTAATTACCACTGAGCCCATTAACAATAATCATGATAATAATGTATTTATACAGCGCTTAAACCTGCGTCAAGTGCCACATTAATTACTTAAGTGTCAATATTTAGCATCATGTACATGTACATGAAAATGAAAACATATCATTTGAAAATGTGAAATAGATGAAAAACTGGGTTTTGCCTCCCCCACCCTATCTCTCATCCCTCCATGTAAATTTTGGCTATACAGTGAAAATCTGTGCTGAAATGAACGGTTCCTAATGGGCTTACATACACCTTTCAAAGTGTGCAGGCCCATAACCGGAAAACAACTGTGGAGAAGACTAAAGCTCACCAGGATATACAACGCGATTAACACTATTATTAGGAGAAAAAATGCATAAGAACAACACGTTGTAACATGAATTAGATTGATAGAATTCTTATTTTTACATCTTATTTGAATCAATCAAATTTTATTAGAAAACTATTTATAGTCACTTGGTAGAAACATAAACTCACAAAGTTACAGACGACTTTGACCTAGTAGGCTAAATCTTCTCATTCCTGAAAGACGTTTATTGATACTTCTATCATTGTTCTGCTCACTTTCCAGGTTTCATTCAGTCATTGTATGTCTGACACTCGCCATACTGCTCGTCACTCTCATTATATCATACCTTTCTGTTTGGAGTTACCAAAAACCGCCGAGCCTAGTTTCAAGGCTGACTCTCAACACAATATAACAAAAGACGAACAGAGACGAATGTAACCTGAGATGGCGCCCTACACAAAACACATACAAAAGAACGCACAGACAGTGAGTAGAGAGAGAGAGAGAGAGAGAGAGAGAGAGAGATCATGTTAGCCTATTGTAGGAAGGCAGGGAGAAAGGAAAAAGAAGAAGCAAAAAAGACCGCCAAGATTTCCGCCAGAAATTCGATCTGGTGTCTCGCAAGCCAGTCGACATGTAACACAAAAACTACGCCAAGTCAAATCTCACTAAGTCGCGTTGATTTCTGTGCGACTGGGTAACAAATCGCTATCGGGCAGACCTGGCCTAGGAGAAAGGAGGAAACAGAAGACCCGCCATGGCCATTGTCGAGGACTTGCCACAAAGAAGTCAAGAAGAAACGCCTTGCCCTCACAAATGCGACATTTTCTGTTGTATTCTTGGGTCCCAAAATCACTCAAAAGTGAGAGAAGGGAATGTGATCACCCTTTTTTGCTTCTTTTCACAAAACTCACTTCTGATATGGTGACGGGTGTAAGGCGTGGTAGGCAGAGTCTGGCGGCATCGTGACGTGAAGTCTTTTCTATTTCGGCGCCAGGGTTAGAGAATGAAAAGGGTTGGTATGTTCGATTCCTCCAACCAACATCAACAACAAAATCAACACGAGGAAAAACGTGAAAGGGAAAAAACGCTGTGTACAAGTTCAGAATTCGGAGAGGGCTAGGGCTAAGGGTTGTCAAAAACGGGCTACAGTAAAATAATTGCATTGGGATCATGTGAGTAAAAAAAAACAACAAAAAACTAGTTTTGACTAATGAAAAGAACAAGACTTGTTTTTAAGTACTTCATTATTGTTCATCTCAATAAATCATAAAAACTGTGATAGAGAGGAAAGTTTGAAAGTTGTCGAAAGAATTATTGGAATTACATTATGGATAAGAGTAAGATAGTAAAAAAAAAAAAAAAGAGTAAGTCGAATTTCGTAAATATTTCTATTTGGCTGCCGTCACTAAATACTTTGAATATTAAAGGCATAGTTTTGAAGGAAATACACTTTACTCAGAATCAATGAGGGTAAGGATATTATTCAAAATATAAGAAATTAATCGTTGATTAAATGCACCAGAGAAAATCAAGGTATTCACGCAGGTACAGTGTATACACAGTAATATGAGATTCATGGTTTCTGGGTTGCATTAGAATATGGACAAAATATCATTAAGGGAAAGAGCTTACAGTGCAGGCACCTAGTTTCTCATATTGTGAATAGAGCAGTAAAAGGATATAATATAAATAAATAAAGAATACTGCATTTCCCTCCATTATAACAGGCTGATACAAGGTTAGTAGTATGAAATGAAGTAAAACAAAATAAAAATAATAGATCTCCTTATAATTCCATGCAATTATTCAAATGCTTTCAATCACTTAGTTTTTTCTTCATTATTCCGTATAGAACAAAGACATTGGTATGTTACGAATATGTAATAAAGATGAATGGGAAGAAAGCAAAGAAAGAGCAAACGAACAAGAAGAAAAATCTCATCAATTATTGATATCTTTGTCTCATGGACAAGGGGGATTTTCAAGAGCACTCCTCAAAAATGCAAAAACCTGAATCTAATAGCAGTATCAAAGGCCTGCCAAAATGACTCTCTATAAAATAATGACGGAAGGAAAACGAAAATCAGAAAAAGGAGAAAAGAAAGTGAGGGAAAGTACTTAAAAAAGAAAGGAAAGGAGAGATTTCCATTCACGCATTGAGAGGGGAAAACGAGAAAACAGTTCTCGAGTGAGTTGCTTGGGGCAGTGGATTAAAAACTATCATTTTACAGACTAATCGCTGGTGATTCAATAGGAAAAGCCTTGTAACGTCGCCATATCAGAAGAGAGGTTCTTCAAACTCACTGACATCGCGTCCACATCGAAATGAGAGATGGGTAGGGGCGAATCCAGCATTTTCTGAAAAGAAGGGGGTAAAATAAAAAAAAGGGTGCTCTTTACGGAAGCACAGGGAGCAAGGTGACACGTGATTAGTTCATGAAGCCGCAGTGTTTCCTCCAGTATGACTTTCACTTTCCCTAGGTTAAGAGGAAAAGAGCTGCATATTTTAAGCCCCCTTTCCCCACCCTTTTAGATTGGATAGAGGAAAAATCCTGTCGCAAAGGGCAGAGCTTGAACGTGAAATAGAACAGAAAGACTGACGTTAAAAGATGATTTTCTAATAAGATTTACTTATATTTTGCCCGTAATTGGTATTTGGAGAAAATTATCATGGCATAGTCTTTCAGCTGTGTATACTTTGAAGTAAAAGTAATTCAAGCCGTCAGTCCTCTGGCTGCTTACTTACAAGCATTCATGCTAACTTAGCAGTCAGGTAAAACAAACCAAACCAAATATCAAAATCATAATCCATGTTTACCTTAGCAAAAAAGTTAGAATTGTAGATATCTTGCGTCTTGTCAACTAAAAGTTAAGTAAATGATAGTTTTATACTGTTAATTTTTTTTTTTTTTTTTGGGGGGGGGTAGGTAACATAGCAAAATTGTGCGTTTTATTTCACGGTGCTTTATGAAACTAATAAAACTGCAAATATTACAGAATAGAGCTTTGAGAATAGTTTTGAATGTAGATTGCAGATATAGTGGAAAAGATATTTATAACAATGTAAAAATTGAGTGTCTTATTGATAAGGTTAAGAAGGACTTATTACTTCTGATTTTTCAACGCTTGCATGATCGAGCACCACCAAGCTCTCTTTGTTTGAAACTCACTGTTGAAGAAAGTACCTACTCATTACGTAACCATAAATGTACTCTTCACTTGCCCACGCCTGGAACTAACCTTCTACGAAATAGTTCCCTTTATATTGGCTGTAAATTGTTTAACGAGCTCTCAGAGTCCATCCGATTAGAGACAAATTTCAATGTATTCATCAAGATGATCTCTCAGTTTTACCTCCTACCGTTTTAGATATATATATTCCTGTGATTCTTTGTTGTTGTAATTCCACATGTTGTAATAATGTTTTTTGTTTGTTTGGTTGTTTTTTTTTTAAATTCTTAACTGTATTGTGATGTATCGATTTGTATTATACCTGTTTGTTTATTTATATGTATATTTAAATTTTCCATACGGACATGCTGAAAAACAGCTTGATAGCTGATAGCATATTTTTATCTCTATACTGTATTTAAATAAATAAACTGAAACTGCAATATTATCGAAACACGAAAAAAAATCAAAATTTTGCGGTTACTAAAAACATCAGGTATACTAAACAAAAAAGATGTTCTCATGCTAAAATGAAGGGGGAAAAAATAAATGAATTCAAAAGCATCGTATGGAAACGAAAGCTTTATGAGACACTAGTTAGGCCCCATGTCAAGAAAAATATCTATCATAGAAATCTGTGGGAAATTTTCAAGTTTTAGCAGTAAAGGATTATCTCAACGTATGGTAAGCCGATTTGGGAAAAGACCGCTTATTTTGCCGACATCATTAAATACTGTATGATTTACGTCATTACACATGTACAACTTCATACATGAGCATGATGGGGGACTGAAAAAAAAATAGCAAAGCAAAAGCAACAAACAAACATCCCCTTGTAAATTAGGTCGAAATCGCTCGGTATACATTATATTTTAGTTTTCACTGAAAGCTTTCACTTCTAGCATATCAAGTGGTAGAGCAATTAGGGCAATAGCAGAAGCACTACAGAGGAGAGGAAGAATTCTAATAACAGTAAAAAACAATCAGTGGTGTTGATGATGGTGATGATGATGATGATGATGGTTATGGTGATGGTGATGCTATGGTGATGATGTTGGTGGTGATGAGGAAGAGGATGATGATGATGATGATGATGATGATGGTGATGGTGATGATGATGGTGATAATGATGATGATGTTGACGACGATAATGATGATGACATTGATGATAATGATGATGATAACAATAACAATGGTAAGAACAACTTTAGTAATAATGATAATAATAATAATAAGAGAAACAAAAGTGAACATGATATTATATTATTAAAAAAAATAAAAGTATGTAAAAACAAGAGAAAAATAATAACTAAAACATGCTTCTATTACACACTCAGATGTTCAGGTAAAATGGATGCTAGCAATGTATATCACGAATGTGAAGAGTATTCATTCAATATCAAAATGAAAATGAAAAGAAGTTACCTATCTACAGTTGGAAAGTCTATTCACCGGTCCTATACAATGTTAACACATGCAATATATTATTACTATAGGCTAAACATGCTAAAAAAATTTAAAAGGGCAAAATGATATCCTCTACATAAATATTTTACTCTTACTATTTTTCTTTAAAGGAAGTAGAGACAATCTATGACCCAAAGGCTAAAAAACAAACAAACAAAAAATAAAATTGGAAAAGACAGTTATACATGTAGCATTCTAAATACAGTATAACGGAACCCGTTCTTCTTTGTTTCTTGCTCACTTCAGTGCTTCAAAGGGTAGACCATAAGAAGAATGGAGGGTGAGAAAATCCAAGCAAAGTGTTCCTCTTCTTCAATCATCTTTCTTCATTTTCTCACGGTTGTCATGGCAATGATAGCACCAATCCACCTGAGACCAGTCTGTCGTCTGCTAACAACTCACATCTGTTGACTTAAGACAGAAGTAAAGAGAAGGAAGAAAAAAAAATCTTACCCAAGTTTTCCCCGTCCTCAGTAGCCTGCACATCTCTCTTTGAGAGAGAGAGAGAGAGAGAGAGAGAGAGAGAGAGAGAGAGAGAGAGAGAGAGAGAGAGAGAGAGAATGAGAGAGAGAGACAGGGGGGGGGGCATTCATAACGTTGGTTAAAATGCAGCAACCATGTTTCCAAGGCCCAGTACTACGCTGTGTATACACAGTATAGTATTCTCCCGAAGGCATGAACGCATTTATTTTTTAAGCCGACTCTCTAATGGTTGCTAATTACCACCATTAAGTGCACACAGCCATCGCGCCCCTATGCAAATTCCCCGGAGCTGTTATCCAGAAGTGATAAAATCTTGACATTTATCCGCCGTAGACCAATACAAAACCCAGAGAAAGGATGGTATTAGCAAACAGTATGGTCATGTTTTCTGCCCAGTCATGATATTGTTTTCCCGCTGTATTGTTATCATACTTTCTCTCCCTCATCTCTTCCACACTCTCCCAAAAATATCAGACCTTTATTTATACTTCCAGAGGAAATAACAGAGCTTTTTCTTTGTATTCTGTCACTGTAAATTGCCATGTTGCTTTTTACATTTTGATCTAAAATTGTTTAGATATTACTTTTTTGTAGAACGATTCAGAAAATGAATATTCATAGTCACCACTTGATGAAATCTAGTAGACAAGTTTGATCATCTCCCCCTATTTCTTCTTAAATCAGCTTATCTTCTATATTTAGATCCAAATCTTTTTTAATGACCATTTCTGTATCCACTGATCCTTTTCATGGAAAAAAAAATGTTTTCAGAACTAGTTCTCCTTTTTGAATTACCACCCTCGTTGTTTTTAAAAGACCAGTTTGTAAGAAAGGAAATTTCTGTTTCGTCTATACCTCCTCAAAGCCGCTGTTTTGCAATTTGGCTTTTTCTGCATCCATTATATTAATTTTCTATATCTTTTTTTTTTTAATTATTCATCGTTAGCCAGCCTTTTGATCACATTGTCTTTCCTTTTCATTAATTTCTCTCTTTTCTTTTTCTCTCGTCCCCCCCTCTCTCTCTCTACTCTTATCATGACCCCTAATCCCTCCACCCTGCTTTAATCTCTTTTTTTCTTATCATTTTTTTTTCTTTCTTTCTGTTACCAAAACCTTCTTTGATGTAAACATCTTTATACGTTTTCTACAACTTCACATGTGTTAAAGAGAATGAAAATAATAATGTATTACTTTTGCATTAAAAATATTGGTTAATGTCAAAACTTGGTGAACAACTGCTTTTGTCTGCATGGAAATAGGTTATAGCGATGATTATAAAAAATGTATTCTAATACATGCCATTGATTCTTGTTGATGCTTTCTCTCAACTCGGCATTCATTCAATCTAGATTACTTGTTATCCTATGAAAAGGAGTAAAATATAAATCTTAATGCGTTGTAATTAAAAATGAGCGGAATGGAAATATAAGTTATATCCACAATTTTGAATCATTTTAGTGAAGACATGTAGAATATGATTTTCGATTACTCTGAAGTGCTTGCACGTCAGAGTAGGTTAACATCTTATTTAGATCGTAATTCATATGATTTTGTATTACACTGCATTACGTAATATTCCAGCTATCATTTTCCACTTGATACATAATTATCTTAGAAAGGTAAGGATTATTTTCAGTTGTCAGGATTAACTGAAAACACTTTCATCTGAGTCAACTCTTACAGAAAGCATAGTAGATAGACTGCTGTCCGAAGATAAACTCGTTATATGAACTTTTGCTACCGTTAGTGTAGCCTTTATGCAATATTTTATGATGTTTTACACTAAATGTCAGTCACGATCAGGATCGGTATAATTTCTAAAAGGGAATTTATTTGAATTCCTATATTTTATTGCTATGGGTGAGAAAGAGGAAGATTAAGGGGTGTTGGAAATAATCTAAATATCTCTGATTTCTAGGAATATTTTGAAACCATTTCCATTTCTATCCTTGGGTTCTATCCTATATAGGGATGGTTGAGATAACCTCCTAAATCCCACAATGCGTCGATGCAAATAAGGTGAGTTACACGATACGACTGTCTTGGAATCACCGCACCGTCAGGCTTCTCTTACCCCGTTCATCCCCGCATCCTAGTGTCGGCTTGCACCCTAAGCGCTAGAGCTGGGATTCGCACAGGGCACCACTATTAGCAAATAAATTGGGTACAATCGAGACTGACTTAAAGTTCAAAATCTCTTCCCTCTTTTTCTTAGAGCTCAGTTCGGCTTGCCTCAGCTCAGATGAATTCCGTATTTGCATCATGAGGGCTTAGAATTCATCTCACCATTATCATACATCCTCCTCCTCCTCCTCTCTTCTATCACCTCCTACCTTTCTCCCCTTCGCCTCCTTTCTCTCTTCCCTTGCTTCCTGACTGCCGAAGAAGTATGCCTTATTTTCCCCCATCTCGTCCTCCTTCTCTTTCGATTTCAACATTCTTCTTGGTGTGATACCAGTATCTTAGGTGAGGACGTGCATCACCTTGGAAACGGGAAGAAAGGATGACAGGAGGAAGCTTAGATGTTAGCATGGTTAGTAGGGGGAAACATAACAAGTATGAAGAAATGATAGATAGAAATGTCGTTTAACGAATGGTCGGATAAAGATATGATTTAGGTGAAAAGGGAAGGTTTGTCCACATGTGCTTGAAATGACATCAAGAGGGGAAGTGGGGTTTGCTCAAGCAATCATAAAGAAAAATGCAAATGATACTACCTGACTACCATGACTACAAAAGTAGATTTGTAAAGTTTTCTTCAGCTAAACGAAAAGATCGCAGGATGCAGCAGAAGAGTAGAAGAAGAGAGACGGAGATAATAATGATGATGATGATAATGATAATAATAATAATGATGATATTTTTCGAAAATATTTAAGATAAATCTATGAATTTATACCATAACGCAATGGGATTATGCATTATACTAACTGCTAGATCTATCTCGAGAATCATGATTTATGACATTACGATTATAAATAAAAATAAAAGTTACATTATGTAGCGCATTACACAAACATTTCAATGCGCTTTACAATAAAATACATCTAAATTAATCAAATATACCCTAATAGCCTACCTTAATACAAATTTAATTACAAATACATCGGTTATCATATTAACTCTAATTCAAAGGAAATTATTACATATGATTATGATTAGTTTTCTTGAGTTTGTTTTGTGTTGTATGACATGCCTTGGCAGTAGGACCTATACCACTAATTATGGTTGTGAATGTGCCTGCAACACTTTACTATGTTCCCTTTATTGAAGATTGACAATAAGGACCTACTTACAATATGGGCGAGCTTACGTAATTATTATGAGAGATATATCGAAGTAAAATCAGACATTAATATACATGATTGATGTCGATATTCAGAGATTCTTACATCCAAAGGAGAAGTGAGACGAAAAGAGGAAGAAAAGGAGGACAAGAAGAGGAAAAGGTAAAAAGGAGGAAGAAGGGATAGAGAGAGAGAGAGAGAGAGAGAGAGAGAGAGAGAGAGAGCGAGAAAAATGTAAGGAGAGATGAAATGGTATATAGAAGGGAGGTGGAGGACGTTGAAAAGGGACAAGTAGGAGAATAAGAAGATGAGAAAGAAAGACAGACATAGAATGAGAGGGAAAGAGAGATGGAGATAGAGGTGGATAGATTGTGAGTTAGACTAGGTGGGGACAAGAGAAAGAGAGATAGAGATAGAGGTGGATAGATTGTGAGTTAGACTAGGTGGGGACAAGGATACACTATCAAGAGGTGTGAATAATGTATGAGATGATAGCAGCCAAGCAGAGTCAGAGCCTCTAAACGTGTACGTATCATGCGCTTTTAACCCACTAGGGAGATGATAGGAGGTGTCTTTCCACTGCGCCTCAGATCCTCTCAATCCGCCGTGCGTGCCCGCGCACCCTTTGATGGGCCGATGTATTCGACGCCAGAGCTTCGGGGGCGCCAAGTGGCAGATGTGTTGCTAAATTACCTGCGGGGTGACAAACGCGAAACGTGCCACACGCAACTCGCCTGGCCCACTATTAACTCTCTCATTTTTTACCTTCATAGTTTCTTCTTCCATTTGTCATCTTCTTTCGTGGGTGCTCCTATCTTTCGCCTTTTAGTCAGTTTTCTGTGAGCACCGTTTTTTTGGCGACCCCGAGCTCATTCTTAAATGGGAATTATCTCGATTTTTTAAATGAATGAATGTCCCATCACAAATACTATATTTTAATTTCCTCCTATTTCTTAAAAAAAAAAATCATCAGGCTACCTTTGATACTCTCATAGGCCCATGTTTCACGGATTATTTCTCTCCCCCCCCCCAAGAAAATGCAAATTTCCTGTATATCATTTCATGGGTGTTATTGTACATTTTTTCTCCAAACAACACTTTGAATAAAAATCATACAAAATATTATTTCGTTTTCTCTGTCCAATGATTTATTTTCTTCTCCTTTTCTCTCTTCCCTTTCTCTCTCTGTCTCTCTGTCTCTCGCAAATTTCTAAGCTCATTTTCTACTCACATCATGATCTCCTCTATGCACACACGTTTATGCCCACACAACACACACACCCACACACACCAGACACACGCACACATTACCATCTAGTAACCGCAGTGTTATTACCATCATGGCAAACCCCATCGCATTCTTTCTACTTCATCACCCTCTTCCATCTTCCTTATAACACAGACTAAAAAAACACTACCATTGGTGTGAAAAGTCTTTTTGTCTCATTCTTTCTATCTTATTTCTACTTTCTATCACTCTAGGGGTGACGATTTAATTTATCTAGTATTCTAAAAAGAAATGACACCAAAATATGACAAGATAGTTTGTCTTGGTCATGGCTTAATCTATTATTCATTGTATCACATGCTGTAGGTGCTTATCCTGTGTTGTTATATCGAATATCAATTATTCATTGTCCTCAAAAGTACCAGAAACGAACAAATCTTTATACAGAAGATCGGACTTTTGTGTTCACCATAACTGTAATGATGATTGTCATATACCACTATGAGAATTGAACAACCATTTCACATCTACCCTTATGATGATGTAACACTTAACTAATGATGATTGTCATATACCACTATGAGAATTGAACAACCATTTCACATCTACCCTTATGATGATGTAACACTTAACTAATGATGATTGTCATATACCACTATGAGAATTGAACAACCATTTCACATCTACCCTTATGATGATGTAACAATTAACTAATGTGAATGTAATGATGATTGTCATATACCACTATGAGAATTGAACAACCATTTCACATCTACCCTTATGATGATGTAACACTTAACTAATGTGAATGTAATGATGATTGTCATATACCACTATGAGAATTGAACAACCATTTCACATCTAACCCTTATGATGATGTAACACTTAACTAATGTGAATGTAATGATGATTGTCATATACCACTATGAGAATTGAACAACCATTTCACATCTACCCTTATGATGATGTAACACTTAACTAATGTGAATGTAATGATGATTGTCATATACCACTATGAGAATTGAACAACCATTTCACATCTAACCCTTATGATGATGTAACACTTAACTAATGTGAATGTAATGATGATTGTCATATACCACTATGAGAATTGAACAACCATTTCACATCTATCCTTATGATGATGTAACACTTAACTAATGTGAATGTAATGATGATTGTCATATACCACTATGAGAATTGAACAACCATTTTACATCTAACCCTTATGATGATGTAACACTTAACTAATGTAAAGCTTGAACATAGCTTACTGCAAATTTCACTTATATATAAATAGTTATGATATTAACTAAAAACCTTTGTTTGCTTTATTAGTTGTTATTTCTCAAAGAAAGAGCATCAACATCATAATGATTCTTTAGGTAGGAATGACCTTACTTCGTTTGTCCACTCAATGTTGAATATCTATATTCTTTCATTTGAACTTCGTAAAAGTTCCATCAATATCTATTTTCTGAAAAGAAGAAAATAAAAAAAAGGGGGAAAGAACACGCTCAGTGACACACGCACACACATACATCATACGTACATATATTATATATCAAAAATAAACATAAAATTAAGCAAGAAACAGGATTAAAAAAAAAAACAGAATCATTAAAATAATTTTAAAGATATATCTTGATTTACTCTTCTCAACTGTTTTTTTGGTCATAATCTTGTAACAACCTATCCCAATGCAATCGTAACAATTTGAATAATTCTTGCTATACATTGCATACACATGGCCATACTCTCTCTGCTTGAATTCGAAGTTATTCATCTAAAATAAAGCTTTAGAATGACGTCATTTGACCTCAGGTCATATAACATAAATAACATCTAATATAGCATAGCTATATCAACTTCAGTTTGTTGGACATATCATGAGAAGAGAAGGCACGGAAAACAGGACACTGACTGCTGACAGGAAAACATGAGGGAAAGAGAAGCAAAGGGAGGCTACGAACAAAATACATGCACCAATTTATTGGGGTGACTGGTAACAGTAGTAACAGCACATTACAAATGTCCAGACTTAGATAAATGTAGATTGAAAGCCTTGATCACCAATGTTTGAAAAAGTCAAGGCACCTAGCGAGCAAGCATATCATCTTGCTATCAAGATATCTTTCTGATTCGTTTCTCCTCTTTTATCTTTAGGGTAATTCTGTGTAAATAAAGGAAGTGAAGAAAAAACCAAAAATCTACAAGATATGCTCTGGAGAGACTAAAATGGGTTTGGCTTTGTGAGATGGTGACGAAGTATCGCATCTCTGAATTTAGACAAAATGAGGATTATGGGTAAAAGCAAGCAGGAAGGAAAAGTCAATGTTGACTGAAGCATAGAAGAGGAATAACAAGCACTTAATGGGGTTAGAAAGAGAGAATCATGGTGAAGTGTGTTTAGCCAAGCAAACAGGAGTTGAAAGTGGTCTGTAGATGGTCCATGACAGGCTGAGTGCCTCCCTCGAGAACGGCTATCAGTAGCTCATGTAGGCAGCTCTCCTCTCCCCCACCCTGCTCTCTCCATTAACCTTAAACGTCGCCGTTTGCTGGAAAACAAACCCCTGACGTGCCCCCTGGCTTCGTATCCAACCATCCCATCCGAGGCCTTGCTTCCAGGGTGCTGTCTTTCGCCCCTCGCTCGCTATAGTCAAGCCAGCCAGAAAGCCAGTCATACATCCCTGAGATACCACTCCTCAACGCGTGAGTAATGCCCCACAATCCCCTCCAAATTGGGATTTCAATAATTAATGCACTCTGCGTCCGTCAAACTGTGTAGTCAGGATTTCTTTCCACCCTATCCCTTCAATCTTCTCTCTCTCTCTCTCTCTCTCTCTCTTGCTATCAACCATCCCACTTCTCTACCTCTTCATGTTCCCCTGAGAGCTTGCGCAACATAAATGACCGAGCGACCTAATCCACAGCGATGTTTATTCTCGTCTTCCGTTTTGCTCTCCACCCTTTTCTCCCTTCCCAAAATGCCGGATAGGGCACGAGCAAGCTCTCTACCGCGAGCAAACCGGCAGCAGATTACACTTCCATTCCTTTGTCGGCGTTAAATGGCTACATTGAATGCACACCACCGCTCACATGCAAGTTGTCATAAGTACCAATTCCCTGTAGAGACCTATATAGCATCCATCCCTTCACAGAAGGGGAGACGATTAGGGGCTTTTGATCAATCTACAATAGAAGCATTCTTTGTAATCATTGCCCATTTCAAGTCCTTCCTTCTTGTTTTCTGACTATTCTCTAGACATTACAATAAGCGGATGCTTGACATGTCACATTCTTAAAGAGTCGAAAGTGCTGAATGTAGAATGTATCAAGGGAGTCCCGTAGAAGCGTGCACGGTAGACCATCACAACCATCCTCCTTTCCCTCTAAAGTTATCTTTAAAATAGATTGTGTCTAACACCTCACTTTCTCAAAGCTCCTGGAAGAAAATCCTGTGGAAAAAAATAGGTTGTGGGCTGGTGCGGGTGTGGGTGCGTGTGTGTGTGTGTGTGTTGCGGTGTGCAAGTGGGTGTGTAGGAGAGAGAGAGAGAGAGAGAGAGAGAGAGGGGGGGGGGCTTAGAGCTAGGATGATAAAAAAAGGGATCATGATTTCATACAGGTGATATGATTCCTGCATGGTATTTATTACAACAAACATCATTTTGCACAGCACTCTACGTAGGAAATACAACACTTCCTTTCCGATCACAGCTGTTTCGTTTTTGCTTTTTATATATGCCTGTATACATCCATTTTCTTTGGAACCATAAAGTAATCATAAAACTAAGTTTGTTTCTCATCACTTTGTGTAACAAAAACGCAACATGTTTTTTTTTTCTTCTTTTCCTTCTTTTCGTTGATGGCCCATCAACAAGATTAAAAAAGATAATCCAGAACCGAACAGATTTTCGTTGAATACCCATGCTATATTGAGGGCACACAGTCATGACCTGGAAACAAGGCTGTAAACAAGACAAGTTGAACAATATTCAGATAAATGTCTCCATTTTCAAAATTTACTGTCTATATGTATTTAATTAATAAATTGTCAATTACACTTGCATTTGTGAAATCCTGAAGCAAGAATGCAAATGTAAATATAAACAATTATCATTTATGGACATGAATATAATAAATGAATGAATGAAATGAATGAATGGTTCGTGTTATAGACTGTGTTCTGAATAACATCACAAATGGTATCTGGTACGCATGGAAAAAAGGGAAACTATGCCATCCTTCAGGCTATGCAGGTTTGTTGTTGAAAGCAAGTGGTGCGCTTCATGAGAGGGTCCATATACGAGCAGGGTATAATGCTTCATGGCACATGTCTGGCTTGCACCCCTGCGTGGATCCCAAGTCCTGGACCCCTACTTGGACCCCTACTTAGACCCACTAATCAAGAAGATGCTAACTGGTTTTAATTGACACATCGACCATGGAATCTTAACATTTCACAGAAATGTCCTTGTGTGCTTTGTGTCCACATTTGCTAACCGGCATGTCCGGTTGAAAAAAAAAATGAGCACATCCATTCATCATGAAAAACATGTAGTCATGAATTCAACGAAGAATGTTAATTTTGAACTGAAATTATATTCTGTGACTATATCTTAAAGCAAAGGATATCATGAAAACTGTGAGTACTTTTTAAGAGGAATTCCATAGAAATGACGCTGTCTATTCAACTTTGCTTTATATTATTATTAGCAAATAATGTTCTAAAGGTATGCCTTTGAAACTCGCTATGGCCTTAGAAGTGTGTCAGGAAATTGTATGAGGAAGATATTGATCAACTGGAATTCTGGTAGAAGCAGCCTTCACATATGTGTGTCTCCATCTCCACAGTGGTATAACCTTAGGAAGGGTTTCTCATGCTGTTCATGTTTGCTTTGCTTTTGATATTCCAAACACAACGTTACCTTGCATCCCACTAGGGGTACAACAACAAACCAAGTAGGTAAGAGAAGGGTATTGGGTGTTACCCTTTGATCGCACTATAGGAACATCAACAGACGCAGTAGGGAGGAGATTGGTGTTGAATGTACCCCTTGTATCATTAATTGGGATCACTTTCCTGGAAGGTCTAGTGTATATGGAGTAAGGAGTGATTTTTATGATTCCCATAACTGTTGCAATTTTGTTATTCATAATTATCTAGGCTAAGTTTTGCTGATGCACATTAATAGCAATGTCAATTTCTTCATAATTAAATTAATTACATGCTTTCCTTTCTTTAAAACTATGGCATATGAAGCATTGGTAGCCTCTTGAATTGTGGATGTAAAAATTAAGGTTGTACAGAAGAACAGATTGTTTGTCAACGCTCAATAATGAATTCAATTAGCTACTTAATTTTGCAAGTGAGTGCAGACTTTATAGATCAAGATGCATTGATTAATAATGTAATGACTGGACTTAATTGTTCAAAACCACACTAGCCAAGGAGTGTAATGATTTCAAAAATATTGAACCCTTTGTTGAAGCAGGTCCAGATAGCATTAGATAGTTATCACTTTAAATCTATCAAAATAATCTTAATCATAATCATCTTTTCTCCTTGTATAGATAGTCTAAAATGTATAGACAAACACACTGTGCACCATGTACCCTATAACATAAAGAACTACACAGTAAAAACGCTGTTTGAAAGGTTGTTTAAAACTTATACATATACAGCCTGTTTAATATTTACACAACTTGTTTACAATATGAACTGTACAACGTGTTGTTCAGTTCATATTGTAAACAACTGTTTGCATTTGTAAACAGCGTGTTCTCTGTGTAATAAGGCCGGACAATTTTATTTCTTTATTCCCTTCAAAATACTGAAATTATTCATGATCTTATTCAAATCAAGGAAAAGGAGAAAATGAAAAGATTATCCCAGAGAAAATCTGAAAAGAAAACCAACTATCCTTAGATGATCTTCTGAAGATGTTAAACTAGTTCACATACTTAGAATAAAGGGAAACCGACAATTGGTTTAACAAAAAGGTGGTCTCTTACTTTCTTAGAAATAAATTATAAAACGAACAAGAAAAGCTTTAGATGCTTCACTACAAATGAAATGACCCGTTTCTATTAAGCCTTAAACTAATATAAATAAAAATGTGAACATTTAAATAATTATCGGACCTTTTCTTTCAATTAACTTGAGTATGCGTATTCCGTAATCAATTCAATTTCAATCTGAAATCTGGGTCATCATTTGACCTACATCTCTCTATTGATGTTCTTTGTATTAATGAAACTTTTTGTGACTCTTCTATATCTGATAATGAAATTTCTCTCGATGGTTTGAGGGTTGAACGTAAAGACAGAACACGTCATGGTGGAGGTGTAGCAGTTTATATATCTGATAAGATTTTTTATACTCGAAGATACGACATGGAAAATCAAAATTTAGAAATGATATGTCTCCAAATAACTTTACCTTTTCAGAAAAGTATTATGCTTGTTGGTATTTACAGACCTCCTTCATGTGATGTTTCTTTTTTTGAATTTTTTGAACAAAGCTTAGAATCAATATGCTCGTCTATTTCATCGATTGACGAGGTACTCATTTTTGGTGACCTTAATTGTGATTACAGTAAACTGAAGGATTCACATTTGTATAGTAGGTTAGATTTTTTAATGAGTTCATATAACTTTGTTCAATTAATTGATACCTTTACACGTATCACAAGTAAGTCAACCTCACTTATTGATCTCGCTTATACCACTCATTCTTCTAAAATTATGGAACATGGCTGTATTTTAACTTCTATTAGTGATCATTATATGGTCTATATTATTCGCAAATTACATGCAAGTACCCGTAAATCTGTTGCTAAAACGATTACTTACCGTTCTTTAAAGGATTTTGATGAAGAACAATTGTATACTTTCCTTGATTTAGCACCTTGGTGCAAATTAAATGATATTGGTGATGTAAATGAATTTTGGAGTACATGGAAAGCAATATTTATTTCTGTTATTGATAAAGTCGCTCCAAAAAAGTTGGTTCGTGTAAAAAATAAATCTTTACCATGGATTTCAACCCATATTACAAAACTGATGAGGAAACGAGATCGTGTTCATAATAAATTTTTGAAAATAAAGAATAAGATTGTAATGCAAAACAGTTTTTCTCTAGATATTTTGTGTAGAGATCTTTTTGATGAATACAAAAGTCTCAGGAATGAGATTAATATTTCTATTTTCAAAAGTAAAAAAGAATATTTAAAAAACGAAATTAAGAAAAATGTTAATAATATGCACAAAATGTGGAAATGTCTAAAATCTTTATTGCCTAGTAAAGGGTCATCTCTTCCATCTATTCTTTATGACAATGATATGGTATTTGATAACGATAATGATATTGCAAATGCTTTCAATGATTATTTCATTAGAATAAATGCCATTTCTCTGCAAGAAATGAGTGCCACTGACGTGGCTGAAAGTAATGAAATGTATACTTCTTCAGATCGGTCTTTTGATCGTGTTTTTAACTTTGAATCTGTAGAAGAAGAATTTGTGGAAAAAATGATTTCAAATTTAGATATGAATAAAGCTACAGGGTCTGATGATATTGATGTATTTTTTTTATTAAGATCTAAGGCGTTTATCGTCTCTTCTATTACAAGGTTGATTAATATGTCTCTTTCATCAGGGGTCTTCCCTAAAGATTGGAAGTATGCAAAGGTTTTTCCATTATTCAAAAAAGGTAATATAAACTTTGTTGGTAATTTTCGACCTATTTCCATTTTACCTGCTGTAAGCAAGATCATTGAAAGAACTGTTCATAAGCAGCTATACGATTATTTAGTAAACAATAATATTCTTAGCAAGTCACAATTTGGTTTTCGACCAGGCCATTCAACAGCTTCGGCTCTTGGTTGTTTAACGGATAGTTGGTTGAAATCTGTTGATAAAGGTCAAATTGTAGGGGCCCTTTTTATTGATTTAAGACGTGCCTTTGACACTGTTGATACTTCAATTTTATTGAATAAATTAAAGATTATTGGCTTAAGTAATTTGTCTCTAGCATGGTTTGATTCGTATTTAAACGACAGAAAACAATATGTTGCAATAAAAAATGTAAAATCCGATGATCGATGTTTTTCCCTTGGTGTACCTCAAGGATCGATTTTAGGTCCTTTGCTTTTTTTGATATATATTGACGATATGTTAAATGTTTTAAATCATGGAAATATTGTAATGTATGCTGATGACACTACGCTTTATGTAAGTGCATCCACTATTTTCGAAGTTCAAGCAAAGCTCCAGAGTGATTTCAATGCTATTGGTAAATGGATAAGGTATAATAAGCTATATTTAAATGTTGAAAAAACTAAGTTTATGGTCATTGGAAGTAAACAAAGATTAAACTTATGCAATAATACTTCAATTTCTATAAAGTATGAAAATGTTGATATTGAGAAGTGCAATAGTTTTAAATGTCTTGGTATTATTATTGATGATAATTTGTTATGGTCTGATCATGTAGATTATTTATGTAGAAAAGTATTCGCAGGACTTGCCATGCTCAGGAGAGTAAAACCATATGTTGATGAAGCATCATTGAAATTATTATATATATGTCTTATTCAATCACAGATGGATTACTGTTGTGAAATATGGGGAAATAGATTTTTAGGTCAAACAGACAAGTTAACTAAATTACAAAAGAGGGCTGCAAGACTGATTTTGAATTGTAATATGTACACCTCCTCTAATGAATTATTTACTCGTTTAAAATGGATGCCCTTTAAGAAAAGAGTTGAATATTTCAGATGTATATTTGTTTTCAAGTGCCTTCATAATCTATCAGCAGAATGTTTCCATAATATATTTAAAGAAATCTCAAAAGTTCATAACATTAACACTAGACAGAGTGCTAATCATGATTTAGTTATTGGTAAATGTCGTACAGAATATTACAAGAGTGCTTTATGTTATGATGGTTCGTTGCTATGGAACAATTTACCTCAAGGTATTAAGCAGATAAGTAATTTGAACACTTTCAAACTTTTTCTAAAAAAACATTATCTCAATCTTTAGTAATCCTGCACAGACTGACCGTATATAATGCCTGCAGTACCGTCTCTCTTCTCATATATTCTTTACTCTTTTATCTCTGTGCTCTTTTCCTCCTTCCTTCTTCTGCTTTTCAAGCAATTGTTCATTTATTTTTTTTTTTACTATTACTTCTGTTAGATTTGAGTATAGTTTCTATGTTTGTAATAATTTATTCTGGTATTTTCTATGGTTGTTTTATATTATGTAGTTGTTTGAATTTTAATTGTACATATTTGTATTGTTTTTTTATCCAGGGCCCCATGGAAGATCAACTCTTGTTGAATGGGCCACCCTGGTGAAATATGAATAAATAAATAAATAAATAAAAATCCACAAAGGAGATTTCTTATCAATGGTTTTCATTTCCATATATTGTTCTTCATCTCTCTCTCTCTCTCTCTCTCTGTTCTCCATCTCTCTCTCTCTCTCTCTCTCTTTCGCTCTGCACCTCCTCCTGCCCCTCCTCCTTCTCTGTCCTTGTATATATCAGTTCTCTGCCACACAATGGCACATCGGTTTCTCTGTCCTTGTATTATCTCAGTTCTCTGCCACACAATGGAACATCGGTTTCTCTGTCCTTGTATTATCTCAGTTCTCTGCCACACAATGGCACATCGGTTTCTCCGTCCTTGTATTATCTCAGTTCTCTGCCACATAATGGCACATCGGTTTCTCTGTCCTTGTATTATCTCAGTTCTCTGTCACACAATGGCACATCGGTTTCTCTGTCCTTGTATTATCTCAGTTCTCTGCCACATAATGGCACATCGGTTTCTCTGTCCTTGTATATCTCAGTTCTCTGTCACACAATGGCACATCGGTTTCTCTGTCCTTGTATATATCAGTACTCTGCCACACAATGGCACATCGGTTTCTCTGTCCTTGTATTATCTCAGTTCTCTGCCACACAATGGCACATCGGTTTCTCTGTCCTTGTATTATCTCAGTTCTCTGCCACATAATGGCACATCGGTTTCTCTGTCCTTGTATATCTCAGTTCTCTGTCACACAATGGCACATCGGTTTCTCTGTCCTTGTATGTATCAGTATTCTGCCACACAATGGCACATCGGTTTCTCTGTATATCTCAGTTCTGTGCCACACAATGGCACATCGGTTTCTCTGTATATCTCAGTTCTCTTTATTTTCACCCTAATATTACTTTATGTTGTTCATCCTTGATTTAGTCTCTCTCTCTGTTTGTGTTACTACGTTAGCCATTAGTAGAATTTATTTACATTATTACTCAGTTTCTTTTTTTTCTTCTTTTTTTTAAAGTTCATACCGCAATTTTATACCTTTCTCCTTTTTTAAAGTAAAACCGTCAAATGTTTTTATTTTCTTTCTTGGGAAAAGGTGTCTTTTAGCTTTTCTCCCGCTTCATCTACCTATTCACTTCTTACCTTTTGTCGATCAATCTCTAAACTTCTCTCTAAAGCTAACTCACCATTCAATTATCATTCTCTCCAAAATACGTGTTACAAGAAATTAATTCTTCTTTAATATCTCTCCATTTATTATTTTACATCTTATTCTCTTCATTTCCTTCCTAAATCTCATTTCTCATCTCTTTCTCTCTTTTTTTTATCTTCTTTCCCCTTTCTCTCTCTCTCTCTCTCTCTCTAATCGGTATTTATCTTTATCCTTTCTCGTTCCTTTCGTTCATCCACCCTTCCAATGCCTCCCCATCCTTCATCCATGCTGTCTTCACCCGGGCCAGTCATGATTGAGTAGCCAGTTGCTGGAATCAACAGACCTTAACCTAGGCTAATGGTCTTATGAATATTCATGACCAGCTGGTTATCTCAGCGTGTTGGGTATGAAGTAATTCAGAATGACTCTTCTCTCTCCCTGTACATCACCAAACAACAATATCATATTGTATCACTACTTGCTAACAACATCATCTACCTTCCTTTCTTATCAGCAGGAGACCACTTTTAGTTACACTACCCTGAATACGATACATCGTTGGCAAGAGTCTTAAAGAAACAAGAAGTTTAGTCCAATCCTCTTCAACGCTATGATTTATACAGATTTCTCATTTACCATTTAATCTACTTGTATAGACTTTGACTAGATAAACGAAATCAAAGAAAATGAAATTAAATGCATAATGCATCAAGGTGTTATCAGATTTCACCATTACATTGTTGGTTACTCCTCCACTTTACCTTTCTTCTTGATCTATCCAAAATGAAAGAAGTCTGACATATGTTTTTTTTTTCTTTTCATAAAATCACTCAAAAGGACATATGTTTTTTTTTTCTTTTCATAAAATCACCCAAAAGAGACTATTCAGAAAGTAAGGCAAAGTGCACGGCAAAGAAACACCCCAGAACAAAATCAAAACAGAAAATGAGAAAAAAATCTTTCACGCTTTACATGAGAAAACAAAATTAAGTAACATAAATATCTTGTTACACAGGAAATTACGAAAAACGTATTAGCTAAAGATAATACAAGAAAATGCAAAATATTGGTGACGTTCTCAATTCTTCAATAGGAATCTTTATGATCATTAATTTCTCTCAATGCTAAAGCACCATGCGCTAGCACTGGTCTTATACTTTTAATTACGTTCATTGTTTTTCTTCATTTTCGCATTCACCTTTCTACACCATTAATAACTGTCTCCTTAGACTTCATATCCAGTTGTTTTCATGAATTCATATTTTCCTCTATCTGTTCTTTCCTTTCCCTGTCTACAATGTACATCATTCCATGAACATGGCTCTACCAAATCTATATGATCTCTATATCTCTCTGTCAACGTGTCAATCAATTATTAATCATTCCACCTATGTATATATATATAATATATATATATATATATGTATATATATATATATATATCCACCAATCTATCATTTATAGAATCTATCTATCCCCTCTTTATCCCTCTCATATCTGGTCATTTTCCATGTCCTCTCCTTGATGTGGTCTTCTTACCAATCTTTCAGTGCTTAATGGATGACCACAGACCAACATCTGATTCAACCCATCTGCCAAGTTAAACCATACACATCATCTGAAATATCTCTCCCTCTTTCTCTCTCCCCCTACCTATCTCTCTCTCTCTCTCTTTCTCCCTTTATCTTCCTGTCACTCTATCTCTCCCTTCCTTCGCATCTATTATTGTTTTCTTTATCCGCTCCCATCTATTCCTTGAATTTCCACTCATATCATATCTATTCCCCTCTCCCTCTCTCTCCCTCTCTCCTCCTCCTCCTCCTCCTCCACTCTCTCCTCTATGTTCTCTCATTCTAACTTCCTCCAAGCGCACTCATCAGAAATGCTTGCATTATAATCCCACATTTTAACAGGATCACGGATTTGGCAAAATTTCCATCATCGCCCTTTACCAAAAATCTCTGTATCGAAATTTTCTTTGGAAATATGCATATGACATCCAATACAATGATATGAGTTTAGCATTTCCAAAGTATGCATTTAATACGTTCCAAAAGACACCTAGTTATCATGAGCATGATAAGGGTGGTTGTTAATGATATCTCATGTAGAACAGAAAGGGATGAAAGTTGCAATAATAACTACGTATGGAAACATGCTGGTAGATTGCATTTACAAAATGGAAGCTCTGAAATCAGTGCAGTAAATAGGCTTCTTTTGTTTATCATCACAATTATACTGCAGGGCTTTTTTTCTAGATGACTTTTGCTGAATTGAGAAACAAGTGCAAGGTACTTGACCTGTTATGAAACTGAGTTCTTTAGTGAAATGAGTTTTGTAAGATCATGAAGATCTTTGTTTTGGATTAAAAGCGAAAGAGGACACAATGGGAGCGATTTTGCAGAAACATCTACCAATGATAGACAATTCCCATCTACCAGCATTTAAGATATCTAACATTGTCTAAAGAAGCATGAAAAGTGAAATTGCTGCTGTCAATATAACGCCAAATCTACTAAGAAAGAGACTACTAGGGAAAGGAAGGGGAAAATCACTAAAAATATTTAGGGAATAAGAGGCACTTTGGAAAGTAAGAGCATCCACTCATGGGGGTAACGGATTACAAGTTTTAATTACATCTTTTCCAGCCTGGCAGCCATCAGGGTCCCATGGCAATTGACAGGTAAGAAGGGGCTGCATCCCATCGCTAAGCTCCTCTAAATGGCTCCCTAACATGTGCTAATTGACACCCCTAACCAAATGCCCATTTCAGCTCACAATTCTTCTCCATCGTTCCCCTCCACCCTCCCTCTCTCTCTCTCTATCTCTCTCTCCCTCCCTCTCTCTCTCTCCCCCTCTCTCTCTCTCCCTCTATTTTCCTATCCTGCCTCTATCTCCCCGTTCTTACCACCTCACCCTTTTCTTTTGAGATAAAGAAAACGAGGCGTCCATTTGCTTTCGATATATATCTCTTTCTCCCATTCATCTTTTCTATCTTCTCATTTTTTCTCTCTTTCTACCTCTCCATTTGATTTTGTCCTGAATTTATTCCATTTCAAAAGTTTTAATATATGCTCTATATCTTTATCCTGATTAATCTGTTGTCTTTCCTCTAACTTTCTTCTCTATTTTCTGTCTTCTATTTTTTTTTTTTTATCTATATCTACTGATGTTATATCATTGTCATTTCTTTATTGGTATTTCTACGTAACTCATTAAAAAATGAACCAAATATAACGAGATTACCTCCTGAAAATATTTTCACCCTCTGTCTGATTTCACTCGTATTTTTCATAAGATTTTGACACATTCATTATAACGAGGGCGTTCTTCCATCTATACCCCCCCCCCCCCCATCTTCCACATTCTAGTCCTCAATTGCATTTATACATTTTTATGCCTCTTTTCTCTTAACTGCTTAATGTATGTCATTTGGATATTCCCCTTTCTGCCTTTGTATTCTCTGTTTCCACTAACGTTCACATACCTCGCTATTTCAGTCGCCCACCCTTTTCTGTCAGTCTTTCTCTTTTTGTTTCTCTTTGGCCATCTTCTTTCCCCAGTTCTCACATGTCTAATAGGAAAGCCGACACCTTGCATGGCGGCCTCGCCCCGTCGAATTATGCCACTCTGTTCTTAACACCTCGCCTTCTCTCTTCACTTCCAGCAAAGTCAAGCATCTGTTACCATTCCACATTAACCCTCTCCTGCTCAATCACCCAATCTATCACTCCGCAAAACATATCTCCTTCCTTTCCAGTGGTGAACGACGTATTTTCAGTTTTAGACTATTGTGTGAATGCAAGTTACAAAAGACCCTGTCTGCTTGTAAATCTGATTCTTCAATGTGTCATATTAAGCCCCCAAAGCCTTTTAAAAACTAGTCACCTAACATGCCATTAGATGTATTGCTGTCAAATAACTGGTATGTTACCATCTTCATAATTTGCTTTGTCATCATTCACAGTCATTATTGTTCTCTTTGATTTCTCAGTATTTCAGTCTTCATTACTTCACATAATTTCTTAAAAGAAAGCTAGAATGATATGTATCGACAAAACTTGTATTCCATTTATTATGTTTATAGGCGCTAAATACAGGTCTTTAACAAGAAAAGATTTTTAAAAATATCTTATGCTGACATCAGTATAGATAAAAATTTACTTTAACCAATTTTAAGGAAAGTAGTGAAACTAAGGTTTAAATCTTTTCCTGAACATGCATGACGAAATGAGTAATCAATTTCTTCCCGGCATCATGCTGTTTCTTGTCAGTATTGACTTAAACTTATCATTTGTATCAGAAAGACTGTAGAGATTTGGGAAAGGCAATATAAAACAGCAGTTACAAAATTTGTCAAATTAGAGTAACTTCCGGATTACTATAACACACACGAGTTTGTTTTTTGCAGCAGTCTATATCAGGCATGCAATTTCATAATGAAACATCCCAGTACCAAATACAGTTGCCATGGTTGCTGACAAACTTGATAACCATAGACTGCTGGAGTATATAAAAACATTGACATGACTGATGGTTTTAAGATGTGAACAACTTTGCCTGAATTTAAAACAACCTAAAACGAACAACTGAAGAAGGAAATCACAACCTAAACGGACAACTGAAGGAAGACATTACAACCTAAAACGGACAACTGAAGGAAGAAATCACAACCTAAAACGGACAACTGAAGAAGGAAATCACAACCTAAAACGGACAACTGAAGAAGGAAATCACAACCTAAAACGGACAACTGAAGAAGGAAATCACAACCTAAACGGACAACTGAAGGAAGAAATCACAACCTAAAATGGACAACTGAAGGAAGAAATCACAACCTAAAACGGACAACTGAAGAAGGAAATCACAACCTAAACGGACAACTGAAGAAGGAAATCACAACCTAAACGGACAACTGAAGAAGGAAATCACAACCTAAACGGACAACTGAAGGAAGAAATCACAACCTAAAACCGGCAACTGAAGAAGGAAATCACAACCTAAACGGACAACTGAAGAAGGAAATCACAACCTAAACGGACAACTGAAGAAGGAAATCACAACCTAAACGGACAACTGAAGAAGGAAATCACAACCTAAACGGACAACTGAAAGAAGAAATCACAACATAAAACGGACAACTGAAGAAGGAAATCACACATTTAATTAATGTTCTATAGGATGAACATTTGAATACTGAACAGTTAGTGATCATGGTGCTAGGGATGACGGCAAGATCTTACCTAGTTTAATAATTATTACCAAACAAATACTTCGTATTACCTCCATTCCACTTTAAACAAGATGATAGAATTTATTGCTGTCAGTATGGTCCATAAATCTGAACTAAAATACACATCAGGTTGTCCATTATAAACAATAGATGACAATTATTAGGCTACAGAGGCTACACAACGGGTGACACCAGTCTGGCCTGGTAACATGATTCTACTTGGAGATAGGATAGTATGACAGCTAAGGGAGGGCAGATAGAGGGAGACGGGTATGTAAATCGCACATATAGTCACTTAATTGGTTAACTAAAACAAGAAGATGTAAGTTATTCCTTTCAAGATTGAAAGACCACAAAACATAAATCTCATCATGCATGCAATAAGATATGCATCGTATATTCTTGCACAATATCGACCCAATAATGAGAAAAGAGATAGATGAACTGACACAAAGGTTTAGGGAGACACGAGGATACGAGGAGGAGGAGGTGAACGAGAAGGACAAAGAGGAGATGGACAGAAAGGCAAAGATATAAATAGAAAGAAAGATGATGAGAAATTGATATCTGAGTCTCATTCCAGACACTATAGAGACATGCATCAAAAGAACACACAAATCTGTGAAATATAGTATTTAAAAAATATTAAAATCACACACATGCAGCATTGCAAGAAACATTAAAAGTGTCTACAAATGAGACTTGTGGAAGAGAAAGAATAATAATGGCTAGACATGCGATCAGTGCATTAATCTCTCAACAGACTCTGCAGGCCTGGAAATCAATCATAGCGTGGAGGAGGTATGCACTACTGCTCTCTGTTTAATCATTTTAATAACTAAAACTATCTGGATGAGCAACACGGGAACTATAATTGATATCTGATATAACAGGAGAGGAGTCTGTTTACATTTTGGTGGTAATACGATGGCCAAGATGCAGTGGTGGTTGACATATGAGGGGTGCGTGAGTCGCGTAAGATTGGTCAAGCGAAGCTTCACATGGAGGTTAATGAGAATAGGGCTGTAGTCTTGCAGGGATTCACATAGAGGTTAATGAGAGTGGGGATGTAGTCTTGCAGGGACAGGTCGATGACAGCTGTAGATTTTATCAATCCATTTATTATAGGATATCACAGTTTCTATTCTCTTAGCAGCTGTATACTTTAGAGTAGATATTCTCATTGCATTCATTGTATCAGCATGTGGGTCAGGTTTGTAACCAACAAGTCTCTAACAAACAGACAATAAAGCGATTCTAGTGGTAATTATATTGCTCTCAAAGTTTTTCAAAGCCTAATTTTAATTTTTCGTCCTATTCAAAATTTTTCTATATTGACAGACAACATGGTTTTCAATGAATATTTCTAATACTTATAAACAAACATTACAGAGACTATTTTACAGGATCAAGAAGCTGTTTTCAAACCAACGGTTCTCTTCTTTGGATATATTTTCAGAGAGAGAATACTCGCAATTTTGAACAAGAAATGAAGGTAATATTTCACTTTAAAAATGTATCTCGAAGTTGTAAGTTCCATATTTTTCAATTCTTTGGGCACAGGACAGATACATTGTGTGTGAGGTAATTGAAAACCATGTTAACATCTAACTAAGATAGTCAAATAAAGCCTTTATGTAGAAAGTAAATTAATCAATAATCTTCTTTTCCCCCACGTCATGTAGAGGTTTAATACAGATTATAATATTTTGAATTCATGCACAGGAAAAGTTATTCTTATTTTGTTAATACAAAAATAATGAATCAGAAGCAATTTTTTTCATATACAAATAAGAGAGTAAATTTCGCGAGTTTAAGTACCATGCTATCATAGCTTTGAATAGCTTTTGATACGTATAATAATATCATTTTATGGAATATAACTAAATCATGAATGACAGCATTAACATTCTCTTTCTCCCTTACTTGCTCATTATACTTGTGTATTTTATCGTACTCTATTTTATTGTACTCTATTCATTTAATGACAGTAAAAGCCTGCCATCAGCTAGAAGCTGCTTTTCAGCAAGTCCATGATGAACAAACATAACGATACACGAAATACAAAATAAATATACAAAGGAAAGCAGAAAATATTATGGGAGTAAAAGTAACACAAGAAAATAATATATAATATGAATAACATCATATATGGATAAGCTTTAAAGATTTACTTGATCTTTACTTTACGTGTGAGGTCCAGGTTTTTAAGAATCTCTCTGTGCTCTCTACTCCTCATCTTGTTGTCAATGAACCAGTAATGACGACCCAATGGGATGAAGAATGGATGTTGGGAGAGAGAGAGAACCTCCTTCATAATTCACTACGGGTGAAGCAAGACGTGATTTTCTCTCCTCCTCAGGACATTCACATTGCTCCCTCCAAACAGAGCTGCGAGGTATTACATCACTCTTCATTTCACATGCCTATAACACCGCATTATACTTATATCCATATACAGAAATGACCATAAGACTTAACATTAAACACGTTAGATAGGAAATATTTCATTTCTGAACTGTTTCCCCCTCCTGTAATACTCGTTATGCATGTAAAAGAGTAAAAAGAAATCCCCCCAAAAAACAAACAAAACAAACAAAAAAAAGACATAATTATGACATTTTCTAAGAAAAGACAGCTGTATCATTGTGTTTATACTGACACGGATGGCCTTGCTAGGTTAGAGTTTGATCTTAGCAGTTGGTAATTTCTATGAATCAAGTACTGTTCGATTACAAAATATTCTTTACAGTGACGATTGATTAAAAAAAAAAACGAACACATTTTCTTGTTGTATGGTGTATTCGCAAAATTATCATTATGCCAGTGCATAAACATTTGCTGGGGCACCTAACCATTTACGTAGTGAACATGATGGTTTGCCGGAATAACGCAGCAGTGGGGAAGGACCTTCATAGGCAGGATTCTTCTTCTTTCAGGCAGTTTTTACTCCAAATAAAAAATGGATGAGTTGACAGGAATTTATTGCCTCTCCTCTAAGAGTGATTTAGAAGAAGTCTATAGCCCAATAGAGAGACATGAACATCAACTCAGTGTAACAAGGTGAACAAGGAATACAAATGTAGTGATGGTAGTAATAACTCCTTTAATTTGTTTGTGCCAGGGCCGTATATGAAAGAATTTGCACGAGCTGCTTGATCATGATGATTAAAAGAAATTGCCAGTGTCGTTCACGTCAGTCTTTGACAGGCCAATGCATATACTTCCTATAATGAGAAACCAAGGACCAATTATGTAGTACGAGGAAGACATTTATCATAGTATTTACATGAATGAAGAAAAATAATTAAGGTTGTCTATCTGCTTGCTGTGCCATGTCCTTTCTTATAGTGCTTCTTCGCCTCTGAATGGACAATTACTTGATCGAAACAAACATTAACATACGTGAGAAATCTAAATATGTGAGACACTTTTTTTTTTTACACTTGTAAGAATTATTGTGCCCTATATCTTCCGACTTTGCTTGTATGCATCAAGGATATCAAATAATGACTTCAGTTACTCCTCTGATAATTTTGGCATTATCATGAAAGTTCTGAAGCAATTAACTACCATTGATCCAGTGATCAGGGGTAATAATAGTAACATTGTAAAGAGCATTGAAGTATTCACGTAATACCCTATATAAATGTAATATATTATTATTATTATCGTTATCAATACACCCTCCCCCCCCCCCTTCAGGGGGTGGATCAAAACCATGACATAAAATTATTACAATTATTACAAATGTGTAATATTCTAATGTCATTTAGAAAATAAATTTCACCTGCATAAAAGCATTTCTTTATCAAACGAGAAGCAAAGATGATTTGCACTTTTTAGCTCCATCAATATATTTTCCTTTCCCTACGTCGATGAATATTAAATGGAAGAAAAAAAATAGCATCAGCAGATAGGGCAGTCTTTGCCCTCTTACTGCTATGACTGCATAGATGAACAGCGAAAGAAAAAGTGCAAATATCTGGTAAAGAGATGGAGGGTAAAGGTGTGAAGCCCAGAGGAAAGAGGAAGAAGAGGGGAGAGATATGTCCGCTCTTTTGTCTTCCAACCCCATGGGAAGGCTTCGTCAGAGTCATTCATTTCTTCTTGGGATGGGAAAGGTTAAGTGCTGTGATCAACCAATGATTAGGCCCTAATGAGGAAAATAAAATAAGGAACAGTGATACTACATCTATCAAATATGGATTAAGTGCATTCCGTAGAGAAAAGAAACTAGAGGGTGGATGTCAGAGAGAAAGAGTAACTGGGTAGGTAGGCAGAGAGGGAGACAGAAACAAGAGAGAGAGAGAGAGAGGGGGGGGGAGAGGGAGAGAGAGAGAGAGAGGAGCGAGCTGGAGATGGTGATATGGAGAAAGACACAGTTGGGAGAGAGAAAGAGAAAGAAAGACAAATGGAAAGAGAGGCGAGACGGACAGATAGAAAGACAGATAAAGAAAGGTAAATAGAAGGGTAGAAATAAAGGAAATTTGCCACTCAAACGATCTGTTTTAGAATACAGAATACATTTCAACCCCCCCCCCCCAACAAACAGGAGTCCTTCAAGTTGTTGTGTAGCCTACCAGTCATCAGTGATCAAGTTCTTGGCTTGTGGCTCACAAAGTGCAGTTAACACTCATCTCCCATTGATACAGTTGCTCCTCTACCAGATGTCAACGAGACCAATTAATACTCCACTTTCTTTATTTACTTCCTTCACCCTATCAACCTTGAGAAGTTATCACCTATGCTTAGGGCCGCCTCTTCGCATTACCTCAACACGCTTTTAAACGCCTTTTCTCCAGCTTCCAGCCCGGCCCAACATAAACACGGCATGCTTTTGCACAACGTCAAACACAAACTATCTACAAGTATTTCTTGTGTATCTTCAAAGAGCTGAGAGTGGGAGTGAGTTAAGCCCCATCGTTTAAGCTCCTCTTGTTGGGGTTTATCCGACCTGTCACTGGTCTCAGTGTTGATACTGGTATGTCTGAAACCCGAGAGGAGAGGCAGTGGACTACCTTATGATAGACTGAATCATATCTTCTGATCCGCAAAAATTTAAAGGATAAATTCCATGCCCTAAGCTTCAAATATGCTAAGAATGATATTGAAATGGTTGTTATAAGAATCAAGCATTCTCGTCCAAATGAGCATTGCAAAGACAGGTATGAAGGGGGTGCGGGTCTCATCTTTTCGTTTACCACGCTGATTACTGCAAAAAACTATAGTTTTAGAACGAATTATTTCTATTTGATCGCATATAGTGCGAACTACATTAAAAGAGTTACCGAAGAAAACTCATTTTTATAAAGGTGGTTCATTGCGTCTTAAGGAAATAATTACTTGAGTAACATATATTTTGAAGTCTATTTTTCATTCAGTCAATGTCAGGTGCATCTCTGAATAAAAATTGTGTACACTATAATCCTATGAATAGGGCCTGTCATTACCTCCACTCACGACAGTTGTTTTGATGGATGGATTCGAATAAATTTGATGGGTTCTTTTTAAATGAACTACAACACCAATCATCTAAGAGAAGCTATTCATCCCTCATAGGAGTTAGAGCCAACTACCTTAAGATCTTTAGAACAGTAATTACAACAGTAATTAAATGAGAGCAGCTTCTGATATAAACAACAGCATAATGAATTTGAAAAGTTCTTCCCTTCTTCATTCCATTGAAAACACGGTTGTAACTTGTAACTGAGGACAAGCAAATATTATCAAAATCAGAGAATTATTCTAATCCATGTTCCTCCAGTGAGCCAGTTCAAACACCTAGTTTTGGAGCCCTTCATCAAAGAACGTCTGATCTAACTGACCGTTTTCCTATGCACAGGAGATACAAATCTCTTCTACCAAGTAGTTTCTGATTGTGTCACACATTGGAAGTTTTGCTCTTTCTTATGCAAAGTGTGAATGATTTCGAAGTGCTTTTGCAATACATTAAAAACATTAACTGTGTTATTATCCTTATTATTTTATATGAATTAAGTTCATGTGAATGAAGTTGAAACATATACGCTTGCTATTAAAAATACCCCATCCAAAAAGTGATAATAAAATGAAATGAAATAAATCATATTTTTGTATTTTGAATTTGCAGTGTACAGTGAGGTCCACAAGTACTGTAAAATCTTGCTTGTTAAGGAAAATCATATCGTAGTTCAACATTGTTTCATTATGATAGAACAAAATAATACGTGTACTACGCTACGTTACTCAAATCAATCTTCAAATAGTGTTCCGTGATATGAAATATCTCTGGGTAATGTGACATTCTTCCTTTAAAGTCAGGAAAGTCTGAGTTGTAAAACATGGCTCTATAACCTTGAACCTGACCAAGATCCTGTGGTAATGCACTTTTTGATGTCATCACAGGGCACTTGACAGAGATATCAAAACACCACAGTAGCTGTCTGCAGTTGAACCCTGTTTCAATGACTTCCATACTTGTAATAGCAATTTAAACATGTCCTCATTTCCACATCCATGTCAGGTTCAAACAATCCAGTTTACACTAATTCATGATGATCAAACTGTATTACCCTGGCCCCCTGAAGCACTGAATGCCAACCATTTTATTTTATTATGAATTAATGAACTATAATTATAAGGAAAGTAACAATGGTACTAATTATCACCGGACAATAATTCAAACAAGCTAGAATCATTTTTCTCATGAAACCAAACACACACAGATACAGCTAGCTTGTGAACATGCTGAGAACGCAACGGTATAAGGACCTTACAACATGACAATATTACAATGAGATTGGAATATAAGAATGTTAAATATAAAGACCATGTTAATCAACATTAATAATTATGAGAAGAAATGAAAATCCTTGCTTCATGCAACATTTCTATTGATCTTCAGTGGTAAATAACAATGAATGATAGTGATAATAAGGAACAGAGATGTAAGGATATTTGATTATGAATAAGAGGTGTTATAACGTCTAATGAGAACAGAGATGTAAGGATAGTTGATTATGAATAAGAGATGTTATAACGTCTAATGAGAACAGAGATGTAAGGATATTTGATTATGAATAAGAGGTGCTATAACGTCTAATGAGAAAGAGGTCTCAGCTTTAGAATGTGTATCGGCTAAGAGTCAAAAGAAGGATGAGAAAGGTAGAATGTTGATTCAGATTTGGGTCAGGGGGATCTAGACGAAGGGCTTTAGGGGTCATTTCAACACCCCTGAAGGGTGAGTCCTGCACAGAATCAACCACTTGTTAGTCTCAGTACCATACTTTAAAGAAGAAACATAGTTTGTGATATTTTAAATGAAAAACAGACAAAATCAGAATTAGATATATGAACAGCTACTATTAAACAGAAAATTAATAAAGAATTTAGTAAAGCATATCAAATATGAAGTCAGATTTATGACACATTAATAAGTTCAATTTGGCAACCACACATTAAACAATTAATGATAATAAACAAAGACCATAATGACGAGTCAAAACCTAATATCTTAAAACTTACAGTGGTAAGAAAATCTGGTTTAGTGGCAGTTTTAAACGTAATAACTTCAATTTATCTAAAATCAATATTTCACTGTGTTTGTCAGCCAGCTGCTCTCCTCCAGTATAACTGCAAAGAAGTAGTAGTACCAGGTCCTTCTCATCTCCAGAATGATGAAGGACTATATAGCATACACTTATCCCCCCCCCCCCTCCACAAAATCATACCTGATTTTGGACCACACTGTAAAAATTACTGTAGAATTTACAGCATGTATAGTAATGGTGAAATAACTGTAGAATTTACAGCATGTATAGTAATGGTGAAATTACTGTAGAATTTACAGCATGTATAGTAATGGTGAAATTGTAAACAGCAGTAAAATGGAGTATTTAACTGTAAATGAAAACAGTATTTTACTTTATCCTTCACGGGATTTACAGTAAATTACTGGCAACTCTGCTGCCAGTAATTTACTGTAAATTCTTACAGCAATTCTTTTTTTTTTTTTTTTTTTAAGTGCATGGTATAATACATCACGGGGAGTAAAACGTGCTGAAACAGAGAGTAGGAGTGATATAAAATCTTACCATTAAAATAACCCCCAAAAGGAGGTTTTACCTGATAAATCAGTCACTTTCAAACTATCATTACAAGTGTTTTTTTTTAATCATTATGTTGTTCATAACGATTATAATTAAGCTTTCCATATGATCCAAAATTCCAAGAAAAGAAAAGGAGGAATGGCAGTTTGTTCCACTTATCTACCTGTCACTTGAAATTTATACTGATAAAGCCAATCAAACCTGCAAATATAAAATCATTTCTCTTCTCACTATATAAAACCACCTGGCTGATTTCTGGTAAGATCAAACGTGATTATTCTGAAATAACATTGGTCCTTTTTCCGAAGAAAGCATTGGTACGTTATTGACATGTAGGTTGAACCTTTCTGATAATGCTCATTTTTTTATCCTACATGTCCTTTCAGACATCCAGAGAACCTGTTCTTACAAAGGAAGAATGTATTGAATCACAGTCAACGATGAGAAGCAGTGACAGGATGCTCCGCCCTCTTGTCCACATTCGAGAAGGATAGGGGATAAGATGTATATTTGGCCCTCTGGGTTTACTCTCTGTCAATTTTACTCGGAGATTTCCTCCCAGGTGCTGATACAACGTAATTACAAACTTCTACGGAAACATAGTCCTGTTATGCCTGCAATCTCCCAATGGGTGACAATCTTTTAACTCCAATTATTTTATCATCAAAAGAAACAAGAGACAAAATTTACGCCACAAGCCAATCCACACAAAGTTTGATCCCAACTGCATCCCGCATCCATTTCAGTATGTACAGTAAATGTAGATGATATGTTATCACCTGTGGCATTGGCCCTCTGTGTAGAAAGCTAATACTCCACAAAAATGATGCAACTGTTTTTAATTCATACCCCTCTGGTCCTAAGAAAAAGACATGTTTCTCGCATTCGTAATCATGGTGGGGGGGGGGGGGATATCAAGGTCTCAGATGAAGAATTCATATTCTTGATTCTAAAGGTCCAGAAATGGTACTTTCTCTGCAAAGTGATAATGGTCATATACATGAAGAAATGTTTAAACACTGGTGCATCCAGGGTTTAAAAATATGGGGACGCTTAACTGTAAGGCAGGAGCACATTAAGGTGAGAAGAGACCAATTTCATATACGATTGCTACGTTATGAGGTGGCATTCATTAACATTGTACATCTATATTGAGCGGCGCCTCCGAATTAGCTCTATGAAATAATGAGGGACACGCGTAACCGCGCCAGCCCTTCCCCCTCCCCCTCCCCCTCCCTCCAGATCCCCCAGATTTAACTGACAATAAAACTTGAGCATGAATAATCATGACCTTTAGCTTAAATGTAAGTTTATCAAATGAGAAAAAACTTACATATCATTTACGAATTGCTAATTAACACTGCATTATACCTTTGTTAAACAAACTCTGGAAAATTCTAGGACATAATGTTTTGGATGTATATATTGTTTACTGCTATAGTAATTTTGTAAGGGGTTCACTTACATGTCATTACCTCTTTGTAAAGTGCTGTGAAACCACTCACATGTAGAAAGTCTTCTAACCTGCATACCTCTGTCATCAGGTTCTAAGAGCAAGTATATGAACATTTTCACTTCTTGAGGAGCATTCCATGTAATACTTAATTTCTAATTTAATTTTTTATTTTCGCAGGATGTTTTTATACATCAGTTAGAATCTCAATTTATAATTCTTATTTTTGTTACATTCACTAAAACTAATTGTTTCGATAACAAGATACATAAACACTTGAAAACAAACAAACAAACAAACAGAAAAATAAACTTAGGACTGATGGATTTCCATTAGAATTTTCCCTGATATCCAATGTACATTAGGTTTCTACTCCGGTTTAAATCCCATCTTGACCTAACTGTTCAGTAGGGGAACACCCAATGACTGACTGCTATGTTCTAAAACAAACAAATTGATGTAACAAACAAAAAGGAAGATTTTCTTACATTGCTTTCATTCAACAAAATAACTAGAAACTTGCCTCTGTTCTTTCCACAAGAAAATATGGATTTAAAGTTTAGCTCTATTCCACAAATGATTAATTCTTGATTATTCCTTATATTCAGAATTATTTTCTATACCTCGAACTGGGCAACTGCATACTGCAGGATAACAAGAAGAAATACAATGTGCATCCTTATTTAATCATGATTATATTTTAAGTCACTTTACGTTGAATCATAAGATGAAAATTAAATAGAAGTGATTAAGATTCATCCACTAAAGTGCTTTCTTTGATCATTGCAGTTTTAAGGAAAGTGTACGTTTCCTATTACTACGTAAATTTGTCCATTAATCTTAGGCTCTCATTCAAAAAGAAGGAAAAGGGTTTTCTTTTCTCCTTTTTTTCCTTTTATTTAACAATATGAGAAATGATAATCCAGACAGGATCAAAAATGGGTTGACAGAAACCTTCCTAAAGAATGTTTAACAAATAATTTTTTCATGTACTCCTTATTTTCCTTAAACCAATATAAAGAGCTGTAACTTCCTGCACTTAGATAGACATGGTATATCATAATTAAACAGACAAGACCCATTATTATCCGCATGGAATTCTACAAGACTGCCAAAATCACAAGAAGATGTCTTTTTCCCCGCTTGCACCCACAACACGAATGAACCCACTTTTCGCATACAAGGCAACCCCCTTTTAAGCTTCATTCCTATCACCCAATATTTGCAATCTGGGTAATTTTCTGAGCTAGCTTTTATCTAAATCCTGTTTTTATCCATTGATCTTACTTCCCAGGCGCCGAAGGCAACATCAAAGACAAGCTCTGGAAAGCTTTCCTCTCTCTATTTCATGCTCGGAGATCATAAGCAATTGCTACTTTGATATTCTCATATCAAACGTTTCAAAACCAAGTATTAAAAGTTCTTTTCACCGTTCCTTATAGCACTTATGCAAACTAGTGGATGGACAGATTGGCCCTGAAGCATAGTGTAATGTAGTCAATTCTATACGCTTTTAGAAAACTATTTTCCCTGCCAGATGTCTTGTAATACCTCTTAATTTTTCTGCTAATATTACAAGCTTTCCAAGAATTGAAAAGTAATGATAAATATTTGCTAGTGTATGCCAATATGAAACATAATACAAACAAAATTTCCTTTAAAGTGTTGCAAATTTCCTCAAGGGGATAGTGACTTGGTATATGGTTATCACAAAACAATAAAAAAAAAGAAGCTTTCATTGCAATAAGTAAATGTGACTCCAAAATACTACTATCTTACTCTGGAATCTTTAATGTCTACTTTTAAAAATTGCACGTATCAAATCTTACAGAAGCAGTTGCGATGCTTAAAAACTTCTTCAGATTCCTCCATTATAGATTTTCAACTTTTTTTTCCAGGCAGGCAAATAACATGTTGATATAACTCGTTTGACGAGGAGGGAAAACAGAACTTGACATTCATCATATCAACTGTAGCATCCACATAGGCATGTTGGAACTGATACTGATACTTCTGATATCCCTTTTTCTTTATTCCGTAAGTTTGATTATACCTTGTACATATAGATCAGTGATATTCACAATTTGAATTGTCCAATAATTAAGTACTACTAATCTGTTAATTGTTTCAAGGAAGCAAGTCCCTGTGCTGTTGTTTTTGTTGTTGCAGTTGTTGATGAGGATGAAGATGATGATGATAATGACAATGATGACGTCAGTATCTTCCTCACTTTGCTTTATTCAGACAATACACTGATGAAAATTATGATGCCTTAATTCATCATCATATACTAAAATTCTCACTCTCTTTTATTAAAATTTAAATATTCCTTTTGGTTAAACAAGATGAATGAGACTTTTTAAGGAAGAAAATATATTTCAATTCATCAGTTAGTAAAATTTTTGAAAATCTGTCATAAACAACCATCATGTTTTAGAATTTCTATTTGAAAATGCGATTAAAAACCAGAAAAGAGGGGGGGGGGGGGGGGGGGTTTGGCTCGCTCGCTTCGCTCGCTCGCAAAATAAATATTAAAATGTGTGTATATAAGGGGATCTGTGCGGGTGGATGAGGGTGTGTGTGGTCATACTTAAGTGTGAGATCGACAGAAAAAAAAAATCGTCAAGAAGTCGATCATCCCCCCCCCCACTCCTCAAAGTGGATTTACGCCGGTGGTCATGTATACAAATAGTAAAATAACTAACTTTTAATGTATGCATATTGACTTCTTTGGCCTTTGACCTTTAACCTACTAAACCCAAATGCTAAAGTATTTGTCTCCCTATGATAATGCATACTAGAAAAATGCATGCTAGAAGTTCATACCTCAGATGGTATTTGAATATGATATCAAAAAGGCTAACACCTAAAATTTCAGAAATCTACCTCTGTGAACTTTGATCTTTAACCTACAAAATCTAATCCCAAATCTAATCAGATTATCTTCTTATGGCGATGCATACGAACACCAAGTTTGAATTTGGTGACCCCAGTGGTTGCGTGTGAGAACATTGTGGCACAATGGTGAAAGCTCTTACCTCTCATACGAGAGGTTCTAGGTTCGATCCTCACCCAGTGCTTATATCCTCCGACAAGGTGTTTTGCTCACATGTGCCCCTCTCAACCCAGGTGTATTAAATGGGTACCTGACATTGCTGGGGTAATGTGTCCCTCTCGACCCAGGTGTACTAAATGGGTACCTGACATTGCTGGGGTTATTTTACATGGCCCAGGTGTACTAAATGGGTACCTGACATTGCTGGGGTTATTTTACATGGCCCAGGTGTACTAAATGGGTACCTGACATTGCTGGGGTTATTTTACATGGCCCAGGTGTACTAAATGGGTGCCTGGCATTGCTGGGGTTATTTTACATGGCCCAGGTGTACTAAATGGGTACCTGACATTGCTGGGGTTATTTTACAGGGCCCGTAGGAAGAGCAGTAGTAATACTGATATGGCTACCCTGGGTACATAAAGCCCAATTATTATTATTATCATTATCATTATTATTATCATTAATATTTTCATCATCATTATTATCATTATTATTGTTATCATTTTCATCGTTATTATCATTACTACTATTAGGGAAAAAAGCGGGGCGGACGAACGAAGGGACGGATAGTGACAACCCGAAAACATAATGTCTCCGGCACCACCTTTAATAGGATGAGGCATAAAAAGGGCTCAAAAAAAGGTCCAAAAGCAAACTAGTTCATGATAAGCTTGATAAGGTAGTCCCTCTCTCATCACGCAACATCACAGACTTTTGTAATTATATTCCTTAACCATTTTAGATCATTATTCCAGGGAGCCCTTCCACTCCAGGGTTTAAAAAGCCACTTGTTGCTTAATAGGTTTAGGCAAGCAAATCCTTCCGTTAACCAAGTAATATAGACATGCATTCTGAACGGAAAATTACTATTAATTGGGTACTAAGCTTTCGCCAAATCACTTGACGCAAGATCATCCACTGGTCAGGGAGGTATTTTAAAGAACTACCTATTCTAAGAGCATGAAAATGGTAGCAGCTGGTTTCTAATTTAAATCACCCATGAAAGTTTCCCTGAAAACACTATATTCTCATAAATGAAAAGAAAAACAAATCCTCCTCATATAATACCGGCAATTTGAAATACCTGAATAAGTTCACAACTTCAATTTTCGTTCAATTCAAAATACAATTCAAAAGCAAATGATCGTTGATACCTTACATGTTTTTTCTCATTGTTTCACCTCTACCCCCCCCCCCCCGTTCTAATAACTGTTCATAAATCAAGTTCTGTCTGCATTTCACACATCATTACATCACTATCTCTTTGATCTGTCAATTTTATCTTTTACCCAGATTTCTTTTACCCAGATTTGTTTGAACTGTTTATCCTTTTCTCATCCTATTTTCTTGATCTCACTTTATATATGTTTTTTTTTTCTCTAAACCTTCCTCTATTCTCTTGTTTACTGATTATACTCCTTCTTCTTCCTGTCCCTTTGATTGCACAAATGAAATCAAGAAGATTCTCCTGTGAGAAGTTTGTTGAATTATAGTCGCTCAGCTTGGGGTTTGCGAGAGGCCGATGGGGGAATTATCGCTGTGCCTTCAAGAAGTTAGTCCCGAGGAAAAATTCTATGAATACAATTATGCTGATGAGGTGAGCCTTGATCGCTACACAGCCCACAGGGCATGCTGCCCTTGATCCGTCTCTACAAGGCTTCTACTGTAGTCAAGTAAAAAAAAAAAAAATCTGAATCTATACAGGACAGAAACAAGTTATCCTTACTCTAGCTTTCTTTTCCCGTTGTCCTTTTTGATGTCTGCATTATATTGATCATCTCCATAGAAATGGGTAAAAGGCAAATATCGCCAAGAGTCTTACCAGACCCATCATTAGACAAACAACAAACCTCCATTTTTCTTCTCATTTTTCCATTAGACATCCACACCAAGGGTAAACAAAATTTTTCACACAGAGGGGAAAAACAATTTTTGTGAATGTCTATGAACATTTGTATGAATTAAATAAAAATAGATTTAACAATCAAGTTAACGTCTGATCACCATTGATTGCCTTTATAGCATTCATGTCCTTACCTCTCATATTGCACATTTGTCTATTTGTCATGTGATTTCATCTCTCACACAAGTTGCATCTTTAGCATTTGATTATCAAGTGGATTTGGCGCCTTACAAATCTTATATTATTACTATTATTATCACCACATATAGGATTAAGAAAAATCCGGTGAAAAGTAGACGAGATGTAGAGAGATGAAACATTCAATGTAAATGAAACAAAAACACCAGTACAGCGAATAAAGAAAAATCACACAAAAGTCATGTCAGTGGGGAATAGAGTAAATAGCAGCGAAAAGGGGACAGGTGATTATGTAGAAAGGGTATACTCTGGAATTATAATAAGGAAAGAAAACAAATATGGAAAAACTAACTAATAAAAATAGAAAAAAGGGGTAAACAGAAAAAAATTAACAATTCAAATGCACAAGACTAAAAAAGGAGGGCAATTGACAAGGAGTGCATGTGTCGTTACTAAATCAAGCCAAAATGAGACAAAATAAAACTACAACGTGACTCTCTTAATTGTCTCAAATTATATTTTCTGAATTCCTAGAATCATCTAAAAAGGAGGAGAATATAGTAGAACACAGTGAATGTAATATGATTTTATATAGAAAGCACTCAAGAAAGGCTTATTGTTATTGTTCATTTCCAATCTTCTTCTTTAGGCAGTTCCTAATGATTTTACAAGTCCATGCAAGCATTTTGCTCCCTCATTAGCACACTGAGTCTACCATTGACATGATTGAAATATGAAGGACATGACACAAAAACAAAATTCCTCTTACCCTTTTAACTTGTGGTCAAGAGTAGTGGCCCCTGGCAAACAAGATAAAGTCCATGATTTTCTAACAATTCTCACTGATTCTGGCTGCTTGTCCAACCATCTTCAAATTGTCAAGTGTAAATGAGATTTCTCGATAGTTTTTACTCTTCATTGACAAGACAACTCTTCTATATATTTTCTCACGAATAATATCTGTTTTTGCACCTTATAATATTTTATATACTTTTAGATGAATTTTATATCTATTTCAAGTCTTCATTGGCTAGAACGGAATGATATCCCAAGTAATTGAATAAGATGACCTATATCATGAATTATTGACATTGACCCATACTTTAACATTGGTTGAAATAGAAATGACCCATTATTATTCTTTTCATCATTGTCATTAGGCCACCTATATAAACCTGGAATCTTTTCATGGAAACACTTTTTACATAGGGCATTAAAGCCGGGAAATACTGTTGATATACACCCAGTTTTTTATACTATGAGAAATAACGGACAATACTGTATGGGGTACGGTACATTTTTCAGTGAAATATAACTTCCGATCGAAGGAGAGAGAAAGCTTACATGTTATCCATAAAATATTACCTCAGATAAAAGAGGAAAAGGACCTTAACAAACCCCCCATCTCTGATCCATCAGTGACGTATTTCCTTGATGCAAAAATCTGACATTTCTAATCGCATCTTCCTAAAAGGTAAGACAGATATTGAGATGATGTGATCATAGACTTTAGCTTCTTATAACGAAAGTGAAATGAATTGCGTGTCACGACTCTTTCACAAGCTATATGAAGAAGAAAATATAGAATTAAATTTCATCTGCATGATTTGTGCTCTCTGATCGAGTGAAGAGATATTAACTCTTTGGTGACTAAGCATGAAAATGATCAGGTTCAAACTAATTTGGAATGCATGGCACATGGAAAGTGCAAGAATTTCCAAAAGGTTAAAGACATGAAGACCATATCAAAGAATTACTTGAGAGAAACTTAGTTTATAAGATTATATAGTGCAAGAAAACCGAGAGAGAAGGCACATAAATGGATTTCAAGTGGGCACATCGAGATGAATTAAAAAATTTCCAACGGATAATGAATGATTCTTTGGATTAAATAAAATAATCAACTTGGTGTTAGAATGAGTATTCATAATGCATTTGGTGCAAAACTAGATGAAATTAAAGATCAACCCCAAATTTACATTCATAAGCATTATGAGTTCAACCACAATCCGCTTTTCTAGTTTCCTTTTACATTTTCATATTTCCTTGTTTCGAGCAGCCCTCAAAATCAACTAAATCTATGTAAATACATGCTGATATATATATGTAAAAGGCGCCTGCATGGCTGGAATGCTCCTGAGGGAGTGGAGAAGGTGCATACATTGTGTGCGAGCAAGCCTGAATCCGATGAGCGGGTAATAATATTTCTGTTAGGCGCTATAAAAATCCAGAGTATTTTCATTTTTACTTTAAACCTTTATGAAGAGTTCTCTTGACAATTCCAAAAATTTTCAACACTCTGAAAGATGTAACAATCCAAGAAGTAGCTTCCTGGAAAATAATTCGCCACCGTTCGCATAACTGGTTAAAATCAATAGAAAAGACTGCTAGCACGGCTCTCTTTGACTGCCTTCTGCATTATGTCCTTATTCATATTCATATTATGTATCATTGTATAATTTTTTTTCATTTATTTTGATTACCATGTTCTTGCTTTTTGAATATTATAATTGATGGCCTACAAGAAACACAGAGGATGAATTATAATGCACAATATTCTCTTAATGTCCAATAATAATCAAATATTTTTGTATAACGCATAACACACGTTTCTGTGCACAAAGAATAGAGTACAAAAGAAATATTTAACAAGAAAAGGTGCACTGGGTTCATAATTCTGACATTTTACAAAGTGGTGAACAAATGTGTTTTCAATGTACTGATGAAGCTGTCATATGTTCCAATAATTTTTAATTGTCCTCGCAACTTGTTCCACAAGATGTGGCAGCGAATGGAAATTACCCTTCTCCATATGTCTTTGTCATGGTTTGTGGAACACAAAGTAAAGACCTGCCACTGGAATGTAGCATTCTTTCTGGTGTGATTACGTCGTTAACGGGTCAAAAGAGATAAAATGTATACAGTTGTTACAAAGATTATATATACAGATATACGCATATTAATTTTTTCTTTTTTAAACTCAAAACACAGGGGGAAAAATCACTATCATAATTGAGCTAGAAAATGGGAGGGAAAGAGTTCCTTGTATCCATGGTAATAGTACATTGTCATAGACTGTCTATTGTACGCAATGATATCTCGGGAAGGAGAGTATGCTAGCTCTTTTCTGTTTTTATTTTTACCCAAAGATAATCAATTCGAGGGATAGCCGTAGGGTATATCTGTCAAGTTAAACTCACCATAATCTCTCCTCTCTTCCCCTTAAATCTTTTTCTCTCTGACTCTCTTTCTCCTCCTCTTCATAATGTAAATATATTCATCTTCACCTACATCACATGTATCATTTCTCTTATTTTCTTCCTGTACAACTATTGCTCTTTACCTCTCTTTAATCGTCTCCATTTTCTCCTGCTTGATAACTTCCTACTCAGTACTCACTCCCCTCTCTCTCCCCCTTTTTTTCCCTCCCTCCCTCCCCCCCCCCTCTCTCTCTCCCTCTCTCTCTCTCATCTTATGCTAGTCTCTTTCCTTCTGTTTCTGTGAATTTATTTTCAGACATTTTTTCCTCAAGTAGAAGACTAGAATAGACAACTGCGGTGTCTACATGTTCTGACATTATGAATTTCATGCTTCATAATTTAATTCAAAATATCACTCCAAATAATTATATACTAATTTTGTTCGACAGCCAGTACGGGAAGAACACTAAATGCTTCCACATTCTATACTCTTTCATCAACAGGTCAACGAATATTTCTGCAGACTATAAGTTCCAGCAGACATGACCAAAAAAAAAACAACAAACAAACAAACAAACAGAAATTGTAGCCTATACTGATTAAACCTTGTCTTTCTTCTTCACTATACAAGATGGATTCATCAGTTCATTTTATGATATACCAATGTATGTAAACTTGGTGTTGCCAAAATGGTTAAGCCCCAGGAAAAGGACCGCCCCAACCTCACCTTCAATTCAGTACAGATTCTCATCATCTCCATGCCACAAACGCCACATAAAAATTACTATGGAATCGAATTGCAACGAACCAGATAATTGATATTTGTTTAGGTCCTTCAAATAAATGGAATTGTAATTATAAAAATGGGGTGCTTTTCATTGTACCTTGTGAAAAGATTCACCTGTTTCGAGATCAACATTGACTCCACAGTTTTCATTTCTTTCTAAAGGATGAGTCAATTGAATATTCCTCTGTCACTCTCCTGTCCTATTTTTTGTTAAAGAGAGAGAGAGAGAGAGAGAGAGAGAGAGAGAGAGAGAGAAAACCTTTTCATAAAATTTCTTGTCCTCTATGAATGAAATTGAGGGTGGTCTTCTAATTAGGTTAAGTAGCAAAGTATTAATTCTATAAATTATTCCAGACATAGTGATAGCAGAAGGGGCCATGATATGGAAGGCCTAATTTCTGTTGCACTGAAACAATGAAGTCCCTGATGTTGATGATACATTCTATATCCTTCTCACGCGTCAATCAGCTAAAATTGATCGTGTGCTCTATTGGTTGTGAGAATGAATGGGATAGTGTACTATATAGATGGCCGGTATGCTCTGATAATCTCAATGATATACCTGTCTTTCTGCTCTGTGAATCTTCCAATAATTGTCTTCCTCTGTCTGTATGAGATAATATTTTCATCATGCATGATTATTCTCACTGGCGTGGTATAGAACTAACAAATTGTTTTCCTATCATTGCACAAGTTCTGTTCTAGGAGTCTACGAGGCTCTATTGTTACTTTACCAGACAAATTGCCCAGAATGATAATCATATGCTTCAGTTATACAAATTGGGGCAACAAAAAGCACTTTGTTGATGTTGTTGTTGAGGAAACATTTGATTAGATTGTTTTGATCATTTGTCCTGATGCTGCCTATACGCAATTTGAACAGATTCTTCATGATGAAAGACCAAATAATAATCGCATAGTTGAATAGATGGATAATCACATATAATTGGTGATCTAATATGACTAAAAACTGATTAATTTCTTGTCATGTACATACTTGCTCAGTTGTAATTTTTTCAAGGTGTGCAAACAATGATTTTTTTCTGGAAAGTCAGCTTTATCATGTGTATGAACAAAATAAGAATAAAATTTACAATGATATCAGTAGTATACAGCAATTGCATGCTCAAGGGGTGTAAAGTTATTCCTTGAATAATTATGTTGAATTTTCAAAAGTTGATTCAAAATCACATGAAGACTTTAAGATATTTATTAGTTCTCATTAATCCTATCTTAATTTTTTGATAGTGGTTGATAGCTTTTTAATACAATAATTAGCTCTTGAAAGAAATCGCTAAGATGAGTTATTTTTTCAACATTGCTACATCCCTTTATCAAAATTCCTTCTCTTCAACCAGGCGAATGGTTATAAGATATACTTTATCAACATCAAAACTGTGTCACACTAGTAGGTTATATTTTAAAATAGGCTCTTAATGAGTAATACTTGAAAGCAATTACATCTCTGTCCTACAAATTCACTGCATTTCCTGACTTCATTTCTATCTCTAACACTTATACATGTTTTAGTAGAAAACCCTAATTTATTACACTCACTTTATACTTGGATCTATATCCTTGGATCTATTTTCCTTCATGTATTTAAGATTCAAGTTCATATTGGCAATCACTGAACACTGCAAAAGGGTTTAATATAAACAAATTAATATGTTCTGTCCCTCTTGCAGTGAGAACACACCATATGGATTTTTCAATTACAAATAGAGAATTACGCTGGTACCAAGGGTGATAAAGCGTGACGAGAAACACTCTACCTTGCAAGAGGGACAGAGAGAAAAAAATGAACAAATTTGCCGAGATAGCGACGATCCCCACAACCAGCACAAAAATGTCTGCACTACATGAACAACAGGAAAGGCTTTTACCAAATTTGAACCAACATACACTATAATAATTCAGTATATTTCATTGCAGGATCCCTTCTCAAAGTGGAGACAGTTTATGAGCCAAAGGAAAAAAGAAATGCAAATATTATATTTTACTCTACAAAAAAAGGAGAGATCACCTTGGAATAACCACTTCAACAATTTTATTTTATATAAGGTTAGTTATCAAATAATTATAATTTTTTAAAAAATCATGCATTTTGCATTCAACGCCTGATTTATTTCAATATAAATTTTAAAAAACATTTTAATCTTGTTACTTTCGTTATCTAATATTTTGTTTATATAATTATGTAATGTTGTGTACTTTGTTCATTGTTTTTTTTTAATGAAAAAAAAAAAAAAACCCACACAAACAGAATATTGCTACACATATCCATGGGGTTTTGAATAAATGGAATACAGGTTAATCATGTTTCTGAAGAATGTAAAAAGGCAGTGCCTTAAAAAGGCAATTGTATGAGAATTATATGAGATTGTCTTTAAAATGTTTGTGCATGTTATACCTCTCCCGTTCATAATACCTCCTCCCCTTGTGGTATTTTCTGTCTCTTTGTTTCAGTATACGGTGGTAAATGTAATGTAATGTAACAAAAGTAATTATGTAATCTGTTACCTATGTATATGAAAGCATGTTTTTTTTCTCTCTCTTTCAATGCCCTACTTTGTCGCTCTTATAACCGTTCCTGCACCTCTCATTCACTTATCTCTCTCTCTCTCTTTCTGAAGAATGCATTGCATATCCGTTGCAGTCTTCCTTCTCGTCTCCAGCTCTCTCTCTCTCTCTCTGTATAAAATACTTCTTCTTCCCACTTATTCCCTTTTCCACTGAACCTTCCCTCTCCATCCTTCTCTCTGTACCTTCTCGATCATCTTCTTATTCCTTTTACACCTTCACAATGCTTCCATATGCCATGAATCCCTCTCTCTATTATTCTGTTCTAGTTATCGATTCTCAGATAGAAGTAGGTTTGTATGTGTGTGTGTATGTTACCATCAAGTATATGTACTGTACAAATGTGCTAATGTAAAAATCTGATGCTATGAATTCTTCCACATTTGCTTTTAGATTCTAAGATAGTATACTTTGTGGCGAATATGCATTGCACCTATTGCACGGCGTATAATTATCTTTATTTTTTGTTTTATTTTTTTAAAACTGAAAAGTTTCTTGAATCAGCATATAGAGCATTTAAAACACATAGACCCTCTCTAAAATGTAGTTAAATTACCATGAATCATCAACATGTAGTTTACTGCAATTATGATGGTATCTTCTTTTCCTTCCTGAAGTATTTATTTCTTTGTCAAAAATTACTTCTAACAAAAAACACAAAGAGAAAGAATGCTTTTTAAAATATGTCATAATGTGAGTATGACTTGAATGCAATCACTGAACAGAAATAATACCATACAAAACAACTATACGTTTTGTCAAAGGTAGTGAATTTAATATACTTCAAAATATGCATTCATCTTTAGAGGCTGAATAGTCCTTTTGCAAAAGGAGAATAATACAGGAAAGAAAATTATTTCAAGATCGCTATATTGGGAGCAAATTGTGCATTCTCAACTTTCTACAACAGAGGGCAGCATTTCATAAAAAATGCAAGGGGCTTAAAACTTTCAGGAAGGAAGAATTCCAAACAGAGTAGTTTCAAGTGAACTGATTAATATACATGTCAGGGACAGATAGAAGTTTGTCAGTTCCTAAACTATATCTTAAACTGTATTTTTAAAATAATACACAACTAAAGAAAGGAAAAATTCTCAACCTAAAAGCTAATAATGACAAAAGATCTGAATAATACTTGAGAAAGAGCAAGATTAAAATAACAAATTAGCACTGAATAGATGTGGCTTCCAGACAGATATGTAGGTTGCCATATTTGGTTACAGGGGACTTTATTTCCATTATTTGTCTTGATTTTTTAAAGCAGCACACTTTGAGTAAAATCTATGTTGTCAAAGGATAAAGGGCTACAAAAAATAGTTTTGAGAATAATGCCATGTGCTCAAGACAACTTGTTACTGTAAACTTACAGATTGAACATGGTTACTGCCAACCTGTTAAGCATGACTACATTTCAGTATAACATGTATTTTCCATAGACCCTAGCCCGAGTTCTTGAGCCTAGTGTTCAATGGGTTAATGACAGTTTACATCATTTATAATACTATGAACATATATGGCAACCTACTACAGAAAAAGTTTGACATAACAAAGTTAGCTATAATGGGGTCACGGTTATAATGAGGATAATGTGGAAGTACACCCACAAGTGCATTATTTTTCCATGTTCTGAAATAACAAAGAAAATTCTTCAGTCCTGATGGCCTTGTTTATATCCAGTTTTCTGTATTCAGATATAACAATTTTGTGACTATTAATCAACTACTGTAAAAACTTTGTTAGCTGAAACAGTGCATAGTAAAAATGATGTAATTATAATTATATATAAACAGATGACCTTGGAAGATGGAGGTTTGCATGGTGGTACTGATAACGTAGATGAGGTTTACGGCTCACCAAGTGGAACATGGTGAACCATAAACCTCATCTACGTATATAGAAACAGTAATGAAAAAAAAGGGAGGGGGAATGAAACTGAAATATCAAAAAGATCATTGAAGGTAGCAGGGAGCAACACATTTGAAGATGATTGTTTTCAGGCTATACCCTTGCATTCATCCACACTGAGTTGAACATTACCCAGAATCTCAGGAGGGACTAAGAAGGAAGGGGATTCTGGGATTACTACTCAACTGATGCTAACGTTAGGTGGTCCATAAGGTCTGATTTCTTGAGCCTTTTACTGCTTGCACCTGCATAAAATTCATAGAAAAAAATAAAGCAAGAATGCATAAGGCTGTATTCACATTTCATTCAAAAGACTTAGCTCATGCAAAATAAACCGCAGATAAAATCAGTTGTTATCAATGAATACTTTAATGATGAAATCAAAGCTATAGGATAGCCAATTCTTTTTTGCATTCATCATCAATCAGTAATGCCATTGCAAGAAATTTTCTGACATGCTTTTGAGCCTGTCTATACAACCTTTGATACAAACAAAATGAAAATATGAAAATGTCTTTATTTCTGTTTCTCTGGAGGATTACTACTGCTTCCAAGCTTGCTAAGCATAGACTAGACATCATAATAATTTCAACTGCTTTCCTTGATATAATAAGAAAAAATCAATTCAATAACTAAGGCGAACGGAAAACAAGTTTCTAACCCTCAATCTGGTATCACACAAACAGATAATTGCAAAGATAGATCAGCCAGTATGGACAGTTATTCAACAGTTTTGTAAGGTTATTGCAAAAGGCTAACAAAGCCAAGACATACTAATTGCTACAAATATTGTCCAATTGTTGTACGACCAAACTTCTCACTTTCCAGAATAAAAAGAAATCTCTTTATATACCATCAGAGAAGTGATCTGCAGTTTTCCTCCTCAGTTGTTCCACAGACTGTTCGCTATCTGCCCATTCTAAGACAAGACGTCGTCCATACAAGTGACTGCTATGACAAAGTGACTCAAATGCTCGCTGTTGGCACACAGAAACATGTAGAAAAATATGTCAACTAAACCACTTCATTTATTGTGAGCTGTCACTCTGAAATAATTTTGTTTTTCCATTTATAGTATTATATGAGAACACTAAAAATTGACATTATTTTCTAAACTAAAGTACTTGTATAACTGATTTATGTACATATTGAACCTGCTCAAACTAAGAAGGAAGATAAGGACATAATAATGACTGATAATAAATATCTATCAAAGTGATGCTACATATGTGTAAAGAGTTAATTACAGCAGGACTTTACAACACAAAATGGAGAGAATTTTGAATATGTTTACAGTCTTGATATAATCACACAAAACTAACATTGAACGATGGTCCAGCTGCTAGTGCTCACAGGGTCGAATGTTTTGGTAAATAGAAGCTAATACTTTGGTAAATAAATCTGAAACAATTGTTGTTGTTCAATTGTTGTTCAATGCTAACAGTGATCAGATCCTTAAGTTACAGAGAGTGCAAAATGCTGCTGCCCGAATTCTCAGTAAAACTTCCAAATATACACACACAACGCCTGTTCTAAAAGAACTTCATTGGTTGCCTGTTGTGGAGCGGATCAAATTCAAGATTTTGATGCTTACATGGAAAACTGTTAATGGTTGTGCTCCTCACTATTTTGATGATCTGATTTCGGAATATGTTCCCACTAGAAATCTGAGATCTTCGGGGACCGGGATGTTGACACCTCGTAGAGTCAAATGTTCATTTGGTGAAAAGGCTTTTGCTACCAGTGCTGCTGTTCTGTGGAATGCACTTCCTTCCAGTGTACGTAATGCAAAGTCTGTAGAATCATTCAAGTCCGGTCTTAAAACATATTTTTTCTCGTCACATTTCAAATGATCCCCCTTTCAAGTTATATCCCTCTGCTCCTCTGAATAGGGAACTAGATAGAAGGCGTACCTAAAATGCTATATATTATTATTATAACTCATAGAAATTACCTTAGCATCTTGTTTGGAGAGAAAGTCAACAAAGCCAAACCCTCGATGTGATCCAGTACCACTCATTTTCTTAGGGAGACGTACCGTCTTCACCTCACCAAATGTTCTGTGATTGATAAAGATATATGTATATATCAGTAGAAACAAGCAAGACAATGACTCTTATCTAAAACCAATGACCATTAACACTGACATATCTTTGTGTATCCATAGTCTAACCCCATCCTTGGATACAAAAATAAAACAAAAACAAAAAACATGCAAAACAAAAGAAAATCATTAAGATAATTTGAAAAACATCTATAAGCAAGTTATTACTACATAAGCAATCAGCTACAATTTTTGTTTTTGGTTGGCAATCTGATGCTCTCCCCTCATCTATTCCAGTACAAAAATCTGGGCATCAATTCATTGCTAAACTAACAAGAGAAAATAAAAGGTAGGTTGCAGCTTTCCATGTATTACAGAATTGCAGTATGTCAAACATTGAAAGAAAAAAAAAACCCGAACAAACAAGATGAATGGGACTGTGTCTCCTATGTGCCTCAGCTTATATTTATTGAAAGGAAACTTAACCCAAAGCATTAACTCAGTTATTCCAAGAGGTTTATTGTATAATTTGCTCATCAATCTATAGGATTTCCAATCAAAGTGTATGAGAAAGGTATTAAGGAAGAATAATTACACCTTCTCAACATGACATGGACATCGCCATTTTCTTGAGCTGTGACATACATACTATGCGAAGTTGATTGCTTTGTAAATGTACTTAAATTCATGGATGCTTCTTTCCCAGATGTGTTTGGTGATGTAGTATTTCATTCATCTGTTAGTTTCTTTTGTACTATAAATATCAGAATGAAAACTGCATGAATAAGTAGGAGTGAAAATTGAGCACAAATGAAAATTTATATTGAACTAACAAAAATGGATAGACAGATGGACAACCCCAAAATAAATGGCCTCCAGCACCACCTTTGGTGAGCAGAGGCATGAAAGAAAAACAAAAGAAGTGGTCATATGTCCACTTTGCCTACTTACACAAACAATTCCCTAATCTCCCGAGATGATGCTTCAAAGGGAATGTTACGAACCAAGATCTTGGTTGAAGTCTGCTTCTTAGCTTTCTGTTTTTTCTTAGATGTCTGTTGAGGTCTACAAGACATAGGAGCAAATGCAGGAAGCATTTAATGAAATTGGGTCAAAATTTGAGCTTCACAGCTCTGTGATACCTACAGCTTGAAGAGATACTTCCAGATAATTTTGTGTGCATTATCAGACTTTTCAGGAAGTGCTTATCATCATTTTCAAAGTGTTTTCTTTATGTTAAATTCTGATTAAACTTCTTCCAACAAAATCTAAACTTTTTAAAAAGATTATCTACTGGTATGCTTAAAAGAATATTTGCCTTCTTACTGCACTCTTATCTTCAACATTCTTTGGGCAAGTATAGATTCTGAACAGCAAAACTTGCTGAAATCACCTCTAAAATTGCATCTTGAAAAACAAGTATTATACTGCACAGTTGTCTCCTTGGATAAGCCTTTTATACCACTGCTCACATCTTTCAACTTATTGCACCAGTTCAATATAAATGTTCGAAAGAGTCTCAAAACAGCGAAGTACATTTTCAAATGTATTCTGTATAAAATTCAACACAACATCTGTGCAATGTCTTGTTGGTCTAAACTTGGACTCTACTTACTGCACAGTGGATCTGTTGGATATCTTAAGCTCAAGGGAGTGACCTTCGACCTCAACATGTTGATAATCCTTGAGAGCTTTCTGAGCCCATTCAGGTTTCTCAAACTCTATGAACCCATAGCCCATGGATAATAGCTGACCTGCAAGATGGTTGAAGAAACAACATCTAATTTACCCAGTCTTCCCAGAGATTCACTAATATTTCATGTTTGTCAAAAGATCTCAGGAAATAGGAAAACGAATATTTCAAAAAAGCATTTGTTTCGTGTAAAGCAATTTCCATCTTCCGTAACTATTTATTAAAGTAGAAGGCATCTGACAGATCAAAAGAAGATAAACGAAGTCAAGCATGATGTTAAGAGAAAAAGAAAACCCACCAAAACAATTTCTAAGAAACATCTTATTTTCAATCCATCAAAATTCCTCAAATCTTGAACATAATCAATAGTTGTAGGAAAATTTTTAAGTAAAAATTGCGGTAAATGAAAAAAAAAAAAAATTGGTACATTTTATAAACATGTGTTTTACCTTGGTTCTTAGCATCCTTCTTTTTAGCAATTGTTACATTCCTTATAGCTCCACACTTCTTGAAAGCCTTCAGAAGAAATAAAAAATTGGAAAATAGATAGCAACATTGTGCATGTTAATGAGAACAGTTTTTCATTAATCAATAGAATTTTGAACTCCTAAAAGGAATTCCTATGATGCAGTAAATCAACTATGATTCACAACAGTATCAATAAGCACTTTTGCAAGGTTTCCAATCTCTCTCCTGGCAGTATCCAGAATATTCTTACAACACTGGCCAGCTCTTTTCACAATCTTTTATATACAATGAGACATAACGCAATGCATCCATCTTTATTTGCAATACAGAGGTAGTGGTTTAAATCTAGATAGACTTTCCGTAAAAGCATGAATTTTCATGGATTGCTCACAATGGTTTTTTTCACAGCAAAGCACTTTTACAAATGACTTAAAATTCTGTATTGTGTTTTCATATTATAATTTGATTCATATGTTTTATGTTCACGGACTTGCAGAAGAGCAGTCTTTTGACTGATGTAAGTTTTACCACGTTTAAATAAATTCAATTCAATTCAATTCAATTTAAATATTTGCCAGCATAAAACTGTCATGAATTTTGATAACTCACAAAATTCATAGCAGTTTAAGGCAGACTACAGTCTCAGGTTTTAGAGCAACAATTTAGATGATAATAAATATGATTTAAAAAAAAAAAATACTGATCAAATATGAGAAAATTATATTCTTTAACTTTGAGATTTTCATTTCTCATTGCAATCCTGTCATTTCCTAACACCTGCTAAACCAATAGATAACATACCTTTCTGAGAACATTTTCATCAGTACTAAAATTGAGATTCTTCACAAAGAGAACACTGCCTTCTTGTACATGATACTCTTCATCAGATTCTAAAAATAAGAAAAATATATAAAAAGTACAATGAGTTGATACTCTTCATCAGAAATTAAAAATAAAGCATTAAATATACATAATCATTATCCATATCAGACATCTGAGCTGATCACTTATAAAATTGTATTACCTTAATTTTTGATAGCAGTGAAACTGAGAGGGGTATATTGTTTGTATTTTCCTTGATCTCCCTGAACCTACTGCTTGCAGAGATGAGGGAAAATATACCCTTGTATTTTCCACCATCTCACATCTGGGAACTTGAGGACGAAGACAAAATAAAGCAATAAAAACATCATCGTGCTGCTATGCAGCGCAGTGGTTCAGTGAAATCCCCATAAGAATTACATGTAAAAAATAATTATATATATATATACATTGAATATGTTCTTGGATTTCTGTGAACCTTGGTTCTTTGGATACTGCCTGTTTGGATGTTTTGAGAGTTTGGGAACTTGACTGTTTGGAATAGCAGAGATATGTACTTACATGTAACTAAACCTGTGAAACTAAAAAGTAATTTCAAGAGTTCAGAGGAACAAACTTGAATTAATAAGTTTCTATTACCTTAAATTTCACTTGGCTATTCTTTGCTGTGGTCATTATTGATGGATAATAAGAATATTCCATATTTGTTCTAGATGTAGATGGTGAAAAGACTTAAAGGATATTCAGTTACTACTCTGAATAAACTTTAACAAAAAAGAAATATATGTATACTCTGTTATGGTATAACCTCAACCCATTTCACATTGGTTTGAGCACATTGCACTAATTTTTGTTGATACATAACTTTATTAAGAACAATAAAAAACAGAGTTTGACATAAGAATGTATACAGCACAAAAACAACAGCCTTTTACGTTTTTCTTTGTGCTTATATTTCAATAGCCCTGTTCATATTACCCAATACTTCAATAGTACTGATGCGCATCTGTAAGAGATTTTCTGTGGATACTGTTCATATTACAGGCAAAACACAGTAATACTACTGTAATAATCTATACTATTCGCTCTTTCACCCTCATTCATTTTCGCATCCACAAAATTACGGTATTCAATTCTAACAGCAAATCCCACATTGCATCCTTGTTTCACATATGGCTAAGGGTCAAATTCATTGATGAGATGCTACGCTCTACTGTTCAAGGCATAAATTCTGCGGCTATTTTGCAGATGCTGTTCATATCCATCAGGTATCTGCAATATTACTGTAATATTACTAGGTCTAGAAGCATCAAATAGGCACAAAATAAATGTAAAATAGGAGGCGGCAAAATACTGCAGTATTTGGTGGAGGCCATTCACATTACCAACTGTCCAGAACTTATCCGTAAAATAGGTGTAACATTTGCACCTATCATACGAATAGTAGGGTAATATGAATGGGGCTAATGATTACCAGTGAAATTGTCCTACCATACCTGAATCTTCTTGAGATTCCTCTTTCTTGACTTCTTTCAAATCTTCTTTCAGCTCTTCTTTTGTTGCTTCCAGAACAGCTTCCTTCTCTAAGGTCTTTGTAGATGTCCCAAATACATCCATTGGTGCCCATTCCAAATACAAGGGAACATGCTTAAACTACAGAAAAGTTGAAACAAAGAAAGAATGTTACTAATAAATCAAGAAAAAAAAAAGCTCTATAATACATAAAGTATTTCTCATTCTGTAATGTAACTGATGCATGCGCAGTAACAGGCTCTCTCATACATGCAATCTCTGACAATATAACATAGTAAAATTACCTTTGGGAGTGTAATAAAATATACATGCTTTAGATGTAATCAAAGTATGTAGAACCCACAATACCAACTTTCAATACCATGCAATGTGTACGTAGGGGTTAAGAAATGTATACTAAAAATTACAAATCCATCAAAGAATTCATTCTGACATATTCTGATCAAGAATACCTATACCCATTTACTATTGAGCCTGAGATAAATTAGACTAAGGTCTATGGAACATTCATAAACCACATACCTTGGTGTAAGCTAGCTTGTAGAAGGCTGCCTTTGCTTCTGTAGATTCTAAGAACTCCACAATGGCTGTCACACCTGCAGGGGGCATGAGAACCCTTCCCAGCATACCATGATGACTGAATACTTCTCTTAACTCTTCAGGTGTAGTACTAGCAGGAAGATTCTTCACTAGGAACACAGATTTACTTCTAGCTGCTGCAGCCTATGGAAAGAAGTAACATTAAACATCAGAGTGCCGTTGCATAAAAACTTGCTATAAAGTTATCATATTAGCAAGTTTTATGCAACAGCACCAAGATGTGACCATTAAAACTGGAAATTAAGCTGTAACACTAGAAGTTCACTTTGGGACACTTGTTATGAAAACCTTTGAGTCAATGCTGTAATACCACAGGAGTGTTTCATCAAGTGTCTTGTCAGTGATTTTTACTGACAACTGTTTATATAAGTTACTGAAACTCTTGCATCTGACTGGCTGTGAGCAAATTTGTCAATAAAAATCACTGACAAGACATTTGATGAAACGCCCCCTGGACTAGAAATCAGACACACACAGTAATCCCTGCTATATTTAGAATGGAAAACTTCCTTCATGGAAAATTGAAAGAAAGCTCTCAAGGCGAATTTTGAGCCCTTTAGAAACAAACCTTTTCTTTAAGGAATGAACAGCATAATGACTTTTAAGTTTGAACCCTTTTCTTCAGTTAGTTTGGAAAATGAAGCACATTTCTATTCTGTAAGAAAAGCAAGACAGCAATATACAAAAGTGTAAGAGTATACTACCTGACTGAATGAGTCAAGTGCTACCCCCATTGTCCAGGAGAAACTGTCTAGTTTCAGCAACTATCTGTGTCTCTCCTAGGGCCATCCTAACTCCAAGACTTCTACTTGATTCCTGCATAAACAAACAAACAAAGATATCTAGAATGTCTCGACATATAATGAACTTTGCTATAGCTCACTTTTCCAATAATTTTACAAAATGCTGCACATTTGGTTCACGCTGTTGAAATTGCTAAAGAAATAGATCAAACAAACTGTACAAATACTGATTACCATCAGTGATAGCCAAATCATCAAAATGAGTACAATTTGGTGTTCTATCAAGAGAGAAAATGAGAGAGAGAGAGAGAGAGAGAGAGAGAAAGAAGAAGGGGGGGGGCAGGAAGGGAGAAAGAGAAATAAAGTGACTGTAATGGACAGATAGCCATTGTACTTACAGTGTCTAAGACATCACTTTTAGATGTCTGGTACTTTGCTGCCATGACATCTGCTACCAGCATTAGCAGAGATGAAAAGAGTGTTCCAGTTGTGTGAACTAAGAGAAGGAACGATATCACAAACATCATTAAAATCATTTTAATCGATTGGTGGCATGGTGAATTTCAATTATCCCAATCTCCTCTCTAATGAAGATGAAAACCCAATATTCAAAAGAATGCAGGATGTTAGTAAGACTGCAATTACTACAAAAGACATGCTTTACAATGGACTGAACCTTAATACTTTACATTCCAAACAATGTCACCTAAAATATCTTTGGGAAAAGCTTGATGCTACAGACAAGAAGAAGTAGCCTTATTTACCTGCCACTTTGTGCTTTTGTTTTGCAGCCTTTTTGTTCTTGAAAGAAGAACCTTCCTTATGTGTCTCCTCCTCCATTTTTTTCTCCTTGCCTGGGAGAATATGAAGCATACGACCCTGCAAACCAATCAGATTAATATTGATTAGAATGGGGTTGAATACAAATCAACTAATACACTCAAATCAGTTACAAATAAGTTCATCAAATGAATAAACATGAAATTATATCATAAGCAAACAATAAATCAGATCTTCATTATCAAATTCTGTATAATCAAAACAATTAAGGAATGATTTGGTTAGTTTACTCAATGAGGTGAGCTAATTGAGAAAATTACAGAACAAACTCTTCAAAGGTTGGCAGGATACCTGAAAACTGGTGCCATCGAGCTCTGTGTATGCCTGAACAGCATGCTCAGGCATCATAAAGGTAATAAAAGCAAAAACCTTTAATCTTCTTTGTAAAGGTTGTCTATAGGAAGATTCACTTCAGTCAAGGACCTGCAAAAGAAATTCAATAAACTAACATGAGGCTTTATCAAAATAAAAATATGATATCGAGGACCTGCTAAGAAAGTCAATGAGCTAACACAAGGCTTTTGTGAAAGAAAATATGTACACTGTCAAAAATTCTAAGGAATTCTGGATTATGACTTAAATATTACTGCAAGACAATGACTTGCAAAATGTAAAAAAACATAGGAACAAATATCAAGATGGATCCCAAATTTCTCCTTCAAGAAATAATCATGATAGGTAATGGCAAATATTAGAATATGTGTAATGTTGCATATACTTATCTAGGTTGTGGAATTGAAACTTACACACAAGCATCAGGAATACCTTCATTAACCTTCATATTACCAACAGTCATAATGTCTGTTTAGGTCATGATGAGCATTACAGGGAATCTTTGAGACAGATTATCATCATGTTGCGAGTAGCAAATCTACCATCAAAATTTGTCTGGTATATTGTACAGTCACTATTAATAAACAAAAATGATTTCCTCTCACTGTCCGATCAATCATTTCAATCTCAGATTGCATATGTGACAATCCTGAAAGGAAATAGATCTTGAATGATGGCAGCATCTTCTTACCATATTTACTGAACAAGAATTCTAGGTCTTCCTCCTTACAGATATAGGCAAGATTCCTGACAAAAAGACGGCCAGTCTAAAGGGGAGAAAATAATCAAAATTTTAGTTAATACTCTACATCATCTACTTTCGCATCCTTTTATGAATGAAAATAAGGAAGCTCTCTGACTCTACTATGACAGAAACCTCTTTTATATACTATAAGAATAAGCTTTTATTATTAAAAAAAACCAGATGAATCCCCTCGACCGCGCATTCAAAATTTATGCGTCTACCTTTGCCAGATCAGAAAATATATCACTTTTAATTATGGTTAAAGTATTAGGACACACTTACAGAACAAAACTGGAAAAAATGGTTCTATTCAAATGACACTGTGTCAGCCATATTTTGAAGTTAACCCGTCCAAATGGGTTTTATTAAGTTATCGCGCAGAACGAGCAATTTTCATGTATACCATGACATCTATGATCTTTGCCCTTTCACCTCGTAACCCCAAAATCTAATCAGATCATTGTCCCTCCCATCATGCATGCATGAGCCGGTCTGAAGTTGATCCGTCAATGAGAAGATAACAGGATGGACGGACAACCTGAAAAACATAATGCCCAGGCCTCGAATTTCATAAAATTTGGGTCACGGCCACTTTTTTTGGGAGGGCACATATCCTCTCAGAGGGGGCCACATACCTCTTAGAGGGGCACCAAGGCCAAAATGGGACCCGACCTACTCGTGCCACGGCACAATGCATAAACGCGCATTTACGCTTTGTCCACAGTAGTTCATTCATGCTTCTCACTTATAATTACGCACGGTGGCAGTATTTTAGGGGTTGAAGCGTAGCTAGAATTTAATTGGGGGGGGGGCAGTAGTGGGCATGCAAAGTGTGTAAATTAAATATTGAGCATACAAAGTGTACTCCTAGGGGAAGGGTGCAGGGAGGGAGGAGTTTCCCCCTCCCGCGCAAAGCGCGGAAGCTCTGAAGTTTCTTTTTCATTCCTTGTCTGCTCCTGCTCTTCCTACGTTCTCTTACCCTTTTTCTTCTCTCTGATGCTTTTTCTTTCTTTCAGGGGTGTGAGTGACCACAAATACACAGAGCTGAAATCACAAAAGCTCCTATACTTTTGTACAGAGGAAGTGCACAAAAAGCTGAAATTAAGTTGAAAATCAAAACCAAAAAAAGCTGAAAACAGATTTAAAGCTGAACTCTCACCCCCTGTTCTTTCTGTTTCTTTTCTTTTCTTTCTTTTTTTTTTCGGCGAGACTGCTCTCTGGCTATTGGATTGAAATCAAATAATTCCATTTGAGATTAGTATCATTAATTCATGTGGATAAAGCTTAAAATGAGAAATGAGGGAGGACAGATCCTAGATCATCTTAAAGTATATTATCACTCGATGAATTGATTGTTAATTGAGGTGTTCATTTCTTTCCTTCTCATCCTTCTCCCCTTCCTTTCTCAAGAAAAATTTGTTACTGTTACAGGATAAGCTGGTTGAAGGTTGTGGTGCTTTGTGGAGTGAAATTCGCAAGAAAGCAAAACTAAAAATGGCCTCAGGCTCAGAGGCAGCACAGAAGTGAAAAATGTCCCCTTCTATTATTATTAGATTGTTGGTAATGACATTACAATAATCTAAGCAAATGAATGTCCAGAAAATAATATTAGCATCTCATGTAAACCAAGGGAAGAAGTGGTTTACATGCTTGATTGCGCAGAACTTCACAGAATTAAAGTTTCATCTTTTGGGGTTCTAATATTTTTTTCTAGATATCACATATCTTCACAAAATATGTTAAAACTAATTATTTAATCAAATATCAACCCTACAATGCCCTAAAAGCTGAAAAAATAAACTATTACCACGACTGAAAAATCTTGAAATCAGCAGCCCAATGAGACAGTTTCTGCAGGATAACTCCCCCAGAGCTCGGGGAGCAATTGACTCTGAAGGAAGGCCTACAGCCCAAAGCAGCTGACTAAAAACATCGGCGGCGCGCGCTTCTTTAAATAGTAATGATGTTCAGATACTACTCAAGATAAGTTTCACTGACATTTTGAAAAATAAAATCCACACACTATATCAAAATTTTTTTAAATATCGGCACTCAAGACCAGAAATAACCTTGATAATCAGAAGTCAGGGTAGGAACTGCCAGGTCATTCATTACTTGCACTACACATACACTACACACTACACTGCACTGGTACATCATCTAACACATGTGGGACTGAGCAGTTACTGATACTGGCCTTCTACGATCATGGCGATATCGCAAACTTCTATTAAGGGTCTCTCCTGTTGTTGAAAAAGGGTGCATTCTGTGTTAATTTTAAATATTTTGTCACAAAATAAAAAGGAAAAGTTTGGGTTTTATTTTTTTTTAATGTAGTATGAGTTTCTTAGATTGGAGGGCATCAAGGCCACTCAGAAAACTTTGTGGCCGTAAACCTGATTTTGAGAAGGGCATCACGGCCAGTGGGTGGGGCATACCGGCAAATTGCCGATGGCTGGTGGGTATTTCGAGCCCTGAATGCCTCCGGCACCCACCTTTGGTGGGCGGAGGCATAAAAAGGAAAAAAAAAAAGAGCATTGAAGATTAAATCAGAATGATGAATATCCATGTCAAGTTAAAATTTCCTGAAAAATGTTGCTCTTTTATGTCTCTGACATGTTGAGTAAATACTTTAGATAACTACAGGACAAGGTCTTAAATTAAACCAAGAAAGTGAATTACCAGCTCAAGTATAGATGACTACTCATTGACATGTAATGTATACATACCTCAGCAATTGTATCTTCAGAATTTTCCAGTTCAGCAGCCTGTTTAAAAAAAAAAAAGGTATGAAGTATCAACATAAGCTAACTAGAAAGAAAACTTTGTAGGAAGTTCTTAGTTACTTTAGTAGCCCATTTAATACATTTTGAATGGGTATCTCAGGCTTAGTACTTGAATTAAATCATATTTTACATGAACTACTAAAATATTGTCTATTCTGGAAGTTAAAGACAGATGCTTGCAGTATTACTCTAGTATGTTGGAATGCTACCCTCCCTCCCTAAATAATTTTCATTTCAATCAGTGTTATTTAAATTCCCAAAGGTTTCAATTGCATAATTATGCAACATACACAAAGACTAAAATCACTAACTTGTTTAGCCCATGGTGGATCTTCATGATGTTTAGTATATGCATTCTTATTCCAGGCTTCTTCTTGAAATAACTCCACATATCTCCTTCCTGAAAGGTTAAGAGCAAAGGAAATACAGAGAAGTTAGAATTATCAATTAACTGGAAACAGGATCATTTGTGTCTTAATTCATGTCTATGATGTCTCATAACTTTGATATACATAATTGGGAATAGGGTAAAATTATGATAATGCAGAATCAGAAACAATTAACTAATGTTGTTAGTGTGATTATAAATTCTGGTGGCGCACAGCCAGCTGGTGTCTCTCATAAACTGCTTTGTTCTAACAATCCTTTCAATGCTAACTACGATGTATGATCTATGGCATTATGCTTATAAATGGCACTATGGCTTCCATTTAATAAATCAATCATATATCTTGATCAATTAAACTATTTCCACTAAGTCAATCAATTAGAAGTACATATGTATTCTTTATTCCTTTTCATTGCTTTGTTGACATCTGCCTCACACAAAAACTCTACAAATATAACACCTGCGGATTGAGGAAATCAAATGATGTTAGATAATAAATAAGTTGGAAGTACAGTCATATAGAAATAACATAGTTATATGTATATGGAACAACCTTCACATCAGTCCATGCACTATAGCCCTTACAGAAACATCAGGTATGGTATTTATCCTTTAATTTCATGATGCTATTCTACAAAGTGAAGGATGCATAGAAAAGGACCAATTTATTCCTTTTTTTTCACTCGTTAAGAATCATTATTATCATTATTATTTTTCAAAATCTAATTCTTGTTAAATATAAATGTTGCAATCATTACTGGTTAGAATTATCCTATAGATTAAAGTATGTTCAGTACACTGGTTGACTGTATTCTACATTAGCAACAAAATTTATAGGCACAAAACTGCTCCATTTACAACAGATATCATTCCTGCACTTAAGTCTAGTAAAACCAGAAATATCACTGAAGGTGATTAATACCCCTGCTCCAATGTATGTGGCAAATTTCCAGAGCATTGCTTGAAAAATGAGGAAGTAGTTCTTTTCGCAATATTTCCCCCCATTTTATTATAATATGCCGTTAACATGGCAACGCAGTTTTCACACATTAAGGAAATACGTCTTGCACATCTTCACCACAAGACCAATGTGTTCACCAGATTTATGAGCATTGCTTGAAAAAATGAGGTAGTAGTTGGATCCGCAAGATTTGCAACGGACCAACTGCCCGCCCACCCCCCAACTGTACACTGATTCCTATGTATCCCCTTCAAACTTCCTCTGGCAGGATTATAATTAAAAGAAAGTCTTGTTATAAAACAGTATAGTGAGAGATAGCATAAAGTAATATTCTGTTTTCCACATCTCGAACATTCTGTTAATATTATTCCTGGTGTCTGGTAGTGAATATATTTGCTGTATATGAATAGTATAAACAAAATATACGACTACGTTTCATTTTCATGTGATTTTACTTTCCCAAATTTTCATGCATAGCCTTCTACTTATTTTCACTGAACTCAGTTACCTGTTCTTTGCCCTCTCTCATTCAAGGGTGCTCTGATGGCTTCGATAGGAGAGGAGCAAAAAACTTAACAACATCTCCCTAAAAAGTGAACAATCACAGTAATATGTTTAAAAAACTTAACATCTCCCTAAAAAGTGAACAATCACATTAATATGTTTAAAAAACTTAACAACATCTCCCTAAATAGTGAACAATCACATTAATATGTTTAA